>VZSR01003371.1:10160843-10341330 GCA_013398615.1 Brachypodius melanocephalos | reverse complement strand
TTTTGCTTTCAAACCTCTACAGTTTTTCTCTGCTGGTCAAACAAAAAATATTCTCTGATAGTCATAATTATCAACCCTTCTGTACTAGTCAAAATGTAAATGCGAATGTGATTTGCTGACCATGTTAGGGACTTCCCAAAACAGAAAAGACAAGCTCTAGAGAACCTGAATTCTTCTCAGCTCACTTCAGACACCAGTCTCATTGCCTTGGTCTGCCTCTGTAAAAGTGGGAAAAAGAGAGAAATTCCAGAGGGTAGTTACCACAGCTGTGAGCAGGGCCATAGGTGTCCTGCTTACTGCACAGTCACCATAGAGAAATTACTTTTCTAACCCAAAGTACATTAATCATGTACCCAAAGGTAGTCTGGACAAAACTGGGTTCTAAGAAACTCAATTCTAGTAAGTCGTTGAGCACCTGCCCATTTGGATTTTTAAGGTTTCTCTTAGATTTGGTGTATGGATGAGAAAAAACAGTAAAAAGGTTATTTCATGTATGCTCATGCTGCTCGAAGAGCCACTTAAATCACACTGCTGTCTTACATTCCTTCCAGAAGAATTGGGTTTTGCACAGAGATGAAATTTTTGTATGAAAGAAATTATCTTTAAATTGAAACTGAAAACAGCTTTCTGTCCTCATTTAAAATGACAGAGAAACAATAAGCCTAATCTGTTTTGCACTACATCCTTCACATTACTATTCAGATTTTTGCTTCATCTTTTGGGTTTGGAAAGCTTGCAAAATAACTTGCATGCCAATTAAGAGGGTAAGTCTGAACTGAGCTAGTAAAGATTTGACAGAGTGAGATATGTTTTGGTCCATCTTGTTTAATTTATTTTAACATTTCAGAAATGCCCACAAATTAAGAAATAAGATACATCATACTAGGAGGAATGTCTGAAAATGTTAGTAGGCATCTACATATGATTAACAGCATCATACTTCAGCACCACAGTTTTAAATTAACTATTTTATTGACAGAAAATAAGAGAAGCTGCTTAAGTGAAACCTTTTGAGTAGCTAGCTTTATTCACCAGGATTATGCTGGAGTGGAGGAGATTCTCTGGAAGCTGGTTGAAGAGTGTTTGTATATTTCTAACAAAAACCAAAAGAAGATGAACTTTTATTTCAGTAGCAGTGAGAAATTTTCATTTACAGTGAAGTCAGGAAGAGTGAAGGGGGTGATAGGAAATCTGTCCAATTCTAGAGAGTGAACTACAGAAGGTAAGGAAAGATTGATCTGACGTTTCTAGGTTTCATACCAGGAAAATGGAGGGGTTTGTGTAGCTCAGAGGAAAATCTTGTTCATGGCTAAATAAATGAAAAAGAAAAGCACTATTTTAAGCCTCTCAATCCATGCAGGGCACCAAACACACAGAGATACACATACACAATCAGTGCAGTGTCTAAGGTTATACACAGCAAAAAAATATACCTATTCTTAACCCCAGTATGTGCTTTGTTCTTCATTCAAAGAATTGTGTTGAAGATTAAATTTGTTATGATTGAAGCTTAATGATAAGTGCTGCAAATTTGATGTTTCTTTGCCTCATAAAACTGAAAAAAAAGACACAAAATTGTCTCTAAGGTATGACAATGTTTAAAGCTAAAAATAGAAACAGTTTGAAATCATTCATTGTAATCTATCAGAAATTTGCTGAACTTTGAGTTTCGAGAAAGCATAAGTCCAGACTTGTAACAATTTTTTTTTCATAATCTTCTGTTGTCCCAGCACAATTTTATTGCTCTGTGCTCTAAAACTTTGGATTATTTGATCAGATTGAAATCTTTGCTTAGTAGTTAGCTGGTAGCATTGGTAACCACTTTTTTAAAAACTTGCCACTAAATGAAGAACTGTGGACTTCAAATAATGAGGTTGTGAGAAAGAGGGAAGAGAAACAGAGGAAATTCTCCCTGAGACAAACCTCTGTTCAAGTTCTGTTCTTCAACACTCCTTTAATTGTATGTAGTTTAGACAGCTGGTTAGCTGCTGCAATGAAAAGGTTGCAGAATCACAGAATTGTTTCGTTTGGAAGTGACATCTTGAGTTCACCTGATGCAAACCCTCAGCTCAAGCAGTGTTGCCTAAGACAGGTTACCCAGTTGGGATTTTAGTATCTCCTCAAAGGAAGAGTCTACAGCCTCTCTGAACAACCAGTGTTTGAGAATCCCCAGAAGAATTTCCTTGTGTTCACATGGGATTCGTGTGTTTTAATTTGTGCTCATTACCTCTTCTCCTGTCCCAGGGCACCACACAGAAGAGTCTGCCTCCCTCTTCTTCATTTCTGCCCATCAGATACTTGCACACACTGATGAGATCCCACCTAAACCTTCTCTTCTCCAGGGTGAACAGTCTCAGCTCTCCCAACCTTTCTTCATATGAAAAATTCTCCAGTTCTTTCTTCATCTTTGTGGCCCTGCACTTTAGTCTTCATGGGCTGGGGAGCCAAGAATGGGATGCAGTACTCCAGGTCAGCCTTGGCTTTCCTAACCCTATCACTGCAACATCAGATAACAACTCTATGTTCCTCCTGGATCGCCCATCTTGTACACTTATTTTTACACTCTGAGTTCAGTTAGGATGTCTGTGCTCATCCATGCTGGAATTCTTCTTATACTTGATTTTCTACTGATTAGGATGGACCATGACAAGCATTGGAACACGGTGTCCTGGGAAGTGGTAGAGTAACCATCCCTGGAGGAGTTTAAAAGACATGTAGATGTGACTCTTAGGGACATGGTTTAGTGGTAGACTTGGTAGTCCTGGGTTAATGGTGGGACTTGATCTTGCAGGTCCTTTCCAATCTAAAATATTCTTTTATTTCATAATTTATGAATATATCAAGTTTTGCCAGTTACAGACTGAGATCTTGACATGCATCTCAAATGGGGTCCAAGTTTTCAGTGCCTATGGACTTTTTTCTCACCCCAAAATTTCTCAAGTACCTGTTTTCCTGGGTGAGCTGTTTCCAGTATTGGTAGTGGGGCCCTTGTTTGTGTGAGTCGTTTCCCTCTTTGTCACACAAGCTGTCTGTTGCCTGCTTTGATTGGAAGTGCTTGAGACAAGCTGGGGACAAGAGAGACTAGTTGGCACTGTACACATAATTGCTATTGCTGTAGTGCCACGTGCATATGAAGTGTTATAAATTGGCAGTGATAATAACACAAAGTGATAATGAAGAACTTGGTGAACATGTGCCAAGTCACAGCACATCTCCAACACGGCTGAATGGATTTTAGGGGCTGCATTCAGATGAGAGTATCAACAAATCCCAAGTGCCTTCTCTATATGTTTTAATTCACTCAACCACAATAGAGTTCTCCTGTGTAATTGTGGTGTAACTATTTTAAAGGCTATAAGTAGAACAGAAGATAGTGGAGACTTTTCTTTATTCCACTCAACAGAAGATATATGAAAGATAAAACACTTGGAAAATAATTGATGACGAATGAAGCTGACTTTGGTTTCAGAGAGTAAAACTGAGTGAGGCTGGTGAAAGCTGCCATGCTTTTTGTGATAGCAGAACAATTAAAATGAGCTTTGAGGATATTGCATCCAAGTCTGCTAAAAATCCTAAACAAATAGACTGAGAAATGAGCCTATTTTGCATTCATTTGCAAGTCTTACTTTATCATTGATCTAATAATATTTGAGAAAACACAGACTTTATCATGAGACTGTGCCTTAAGTCTACAAGTATATAAGCAAATGAGCCAGAAAAGTAATTAATTTTTCTCCTGAAAAACAAATTATGAGAAAACACTTTTACAGACCAGCCATTTACAAAACCAGAGCTCTTAATTTGTGGGAATAAAAATGTTTCTAGAGTCACAGTAATCCATAGCAGTGTGGCTTTTTTCCTTCATTTGATTGTTCATAATGTACCAAAAATTCATCCTATTTGTCTGAAATTTTCTAGACCTTTCTAGGTTCATTAAAGTTTCAACTAATGTCACTTATTGTCTCGAAATTTTCCTACTGCAGTGGTCTTCCTTGGAATAAGTTCATCCAGCCCCTTTTCTACAAGATCTGAGGAAGCATCATTGTTCCTGGGTTAGAGAGCAGAGCAGGGACAGGACAATGCTGAGCTGAGGGAGGGAACTAATTACAGCCATGGCCCAAAAGTGTGGTGGTGATGGCATGAAGATGACAATACCTACAGATGGAGAAAAACTCACGTACACTGAAAGGATGAGTGACACAAGTGACGTAGGTCAGCAAGAGAAATCCTATGTAGGTATAAGCAAAATGTCTCTTCAAGACAAAATGAGTGGCTGGAACATGCTTCCCTGAGAGGCTGTGGAATTCTCATCCTTGGAGATTTTCAAAACTGCCCTGGATAAGGCCACAGGAAACCTGACCTAGTTTGAAATTAGCCCAGCTTTGAGGAGGTTGGAATTTGGAATTGCTGACATCTGAAGAGCTTTTCCATCCAAAATTATTCTGTCTGTCTATTTTAATGTTCAGTGAACACTACTTAATCACACTGTAAATGATATCACATGCCTGTGGTTCATATACAAACCCTGGATCTAAGCTCTTTAGTCCCAGCCTAAAAAGAAACAAAAACCAGTAAGAACTCTTTCTTATTTAGTAGATGACCACCCACATTTAATCACATGGTTTCTCTACCACATTACCATGATGAAAGACAAACAAAATGCCCTATTTCCATAGAATGGTTAGGGTTGGGAGGGACCTTAATTATCATCTACTTCCAAAGGCAGGGACACCTTCCACTGGACCAGGCTGCTCAAAGCCCCATCCAACCTGGTCTTGAACACTTCCATGAATGGGTCACCCTCGGCTTCTCTGGGCAACCTGTTCCAGTGCCTCTGAGTAAAGAATTTCTCCCTAACATCAAATCTAAACCTGCCCGTTTTCACAATCTACAATTATTACCATAAAACATCTCAAATGATCTCTTACTCCCCTAGCATTTGCAAAATCAGAGGCAAAAATTAAGAAGCATCTTGTAGGTGGAGCAAAGCATTGGTTGATTAGAACCAGGTGAAGGAGTGAAAGAAAATGTGCTCTAAAACAAACCACCTCAAATGATTGGGACTCACAAAGAACTGAAACACTTCAAAACAGCATTGATCAATAACCATAGTTTGCTCATGCAAAAATATAGTGATGAGGTTTATTTCATCAGCTGAAAGCAAAGTGCATAGTAAAAGAGCAAGCAATGGTTATTTTGAGTTTTGCTTTTTCATGTTTATTTTATTACTGCTTGCTGCCTGCCCATGGCAAGGTTGTGTAACTTGTTTATCTCAACTGAGCCAAATGCTGACAGTGCATAAGGGAGTGGTCATAAAATCACAGAGAGGCCTGAGTTGCAAAGGACCTACTTCAACCTTCATCTAGTTCCAGCTGCCCTGGACAGGGATGCCTTTCACTAGACTAGGTGGCTCAGAACCTCACCAGACCTGGCTTCGAACACTTTCCAGGTAGGGGCATCCATAACTTTTCTGGGGAATCTGTTCCAGGGCCTCAGGACCCTCACAGTAAAGAATTTCTTCCTGATATCTAATCCAAACTTGTCCTCAGTTTAAAGCCATTCCCCCTTGTCCTGTCCCCACATGCTTTCTTTCTTGTAGGCTCCCTTCAGGTATTGGAAGGCCCCAGTTAGGACACCCCAAAGCCTTCTCTCTTCCAGGCTGAACAATCCTAGTTCTCTCAGCATTTCATCACAGGACAGTGGCTCCATCCCTCTGATCATCTTGGTGGTCTCCTCTGGTCTCCTGTCCTTCCTGTGCTGGGGCCCCAGAGCTGATGCAGCTCTGCAGGTGGGGTCTCAGGAGAGCAGAGCAGAGGGGCAGAATCCATCCCCTCCCTCTCCTGCTGCTCCCACTGCTTTGGATGCAGCCCAGGACAGCTTTGGCTTTCTGGGCTGTGAGTGCTCATTGCTGGGTCACTTCCAGATGATGAACAGTTCTTTCTCAGACCAAAGAGGATTTGTGGACTTCTCAACCTCCCGGAGGGAGAAAATTTTTTTCCATGTGAGGATGAATAGTAAACTGTCTCTAATTAATAATCCTTGCCTGTATAGGAGCTAATGGTAAATATTAGCTATTTAATAAGTCTGTGCTAATAAGTTTGTAATATGTCTCTTACTCGTCTCTTGAAACAAATTCTAGACATCTTTCGACTTAATTTCAGGCTATTTTTTATTTATATTTTTCTTACTGGTTTTGTTCACTTCAGCACTAAATAGAATTTGAGAAGATGTAAGCATGAACAGTCTAATTCCTTATAGAAGAAATTCCCAGTTCTCAAAAGTTTTCTTAGAGAATATTGAAAGATATTTTCATATCTTTATAAAGAAATATAGGAACAATAAAGGAAGTAATTTTCCTTTGTTCTTAGAACGTTTTTAGAAATGACTCTTGTCTTTCTGAGTTTGGGAATAGGCGTATTTCCTTTTCTTTCCAACAATAGACTTCTGTTAAACTCTTTGCAAGCACAAATCTCAAATTCCAATAACTAATGTTTATCCATTTTCCAAAATAGCAAAGAAATCTCTAGAAATGTAAACAAAAAAGACATTATGAAGGAACGTTTCCAACATTCCTTCGAAATACTTGCACATTTGTATTTACAAAGTTAATCTTGAGGCTTTGCCTCTTGAGGCTTGTCCTTGGCTAGCAGAACACACAAATTTAAACAAAAACTTTAGTTTTATTGGCTTGGGCACTTCATTTTACGAAAAACATAATTCAAAGTATAAATATTTGCCATGTGCAGTCACAGTGGGTGTAACAGTTTTCAGCACACCTTCTCAACACGGGGAAAGTTGTAATGATTTGATGTTTGACTGATCAAAGTTGCTA
The DNA here is from genome assembly GCA_013398615.1 of Brachypodius melanocephalos. Classification (NCBI taxonomy): domain Eukaryota; kingdom Metazoa; phylum Chordata; class Aves; order Passeriformes; family Pycnonotidae; genus Brachypodius; species Brachypodius melanocephalos. The sequence continues at coordinate 10,334,498 of VZSR01003371.1, read as the reverse complement.
TTTTTGGCACCTATATTATAACCTGTACTTATACCAGCTTATTGTATCTATATTTTATTCCACTGTACCCATAAAAGAGAGCTGTTATTTTTCTTCTCTGACTAACTGTTCTTTGGCAAACATCAAATTATTCAAGCTTTTAAGTGACCTGTTCTTTTTCAATGCAACAAGGCTTGAGTAAACCTGTTGCTGCTTTGCAGAGGGTGAGGATTTTTCTATAACATAGCTTCACAAATTGCACTGGTAAGAAAAAAAGCAAGGTAACCATAACAAGAAATGGCATCTACATCTATACTGGGAAAATCTACAGTTACTGCTGGGGGGTTATGTCATTGAAAAAATTACCATGTCCCTTTAGTGTTACCAGGGGAAAACTGGAAAAGGATCCTTCTTTAATTTTGTGGTTAGGAGACACCAAGGATCAATCATTTGTCATATTCAGTGGAAAGCAGAAATGTTATCTGAATGTATGAACTGTGCATATCTTGCTTTAACTGATTACCTCAAGATTATGAAGTTAGGTTTGGTCTTAATGATTAAATTTTTCTAATGTGTTTCTATCTTTAATTTATGTCATATATAAAATATCCATCATTATGTCTTTTTCCCAGGTAATTCATATGAAACAAGATGTATGAATACTGGGTGCCTCAACTGGAAGGGTTTCAATGAAAAATCACCTTGGTTAACTAAAAAGAAGGAATGAAAGGGGGAAAATTGTCTTAATATTTAATCTCTAACTGCTTTTATGAAAACAGGGTGACAAATAATAAATACAAATATGATATAAATACAAAAATTAGATATTTTTAAAACAAATATACAGATATAAATGTGGAAACAGATATAATTTATTCAAAAAGTACCTTGTTTAAATGTCTTTCCATCAAGGACTATGTTCAATAATAGTTTATCTTCCAGTCTGAAGATATTCAAAAATTCAATTCCCTGTTTGTTATGGGAATTATTATTTTATCTTAATTTGGAGAAAAATTGTTATAATGTATTAAAACTTTTCTTCAACCAAGCGAAAGCAGAGGCTGGGTCTATATTTAGAACAGTTTTCCTATAACTAGAGAATCACATTATTTAAGAAACAAACAAGAACTATTACTTCAATTCGTTTCAAGGAGGATTAAAATTTTGTTTTTAGGGTAACTAACAATGTATTAATGGTATTCAATATCAATTGACTAATAATCGGCATAAGTCACAATGTTACAATTCATTCAGAAAGTATTTCTCAGCTACCTGGTTAACAAAAAATCCCAAACAACTCCTGAGTTTATTTCAGAAACCAATCAACCCTTTTCTATGTAATTTACCTTTGGGCAGATAAGCAGCTGACAAAAGTAAAATTACAGTGTTTGCTCAAAAACTTATCTCCACTGGTCTGATTTGCCATCAGCCCCTCCCCAACCAGCAGCAACATTTTCAAAGATTTCTTTCTCTCATGGCCAATATTTCACTTGTCTATTTCGATTCTTAGACCAATATATCAAAAGCTCTTATTTCTTAAAATAATGAAACAGAAAACAAGATAAAGGTAATATTTTATTTCTTATGTAAAGACAGAATAGTGGATTTGTGTGAGGGAGAGAGGCATAGGACCAGATTGCTTGTGACCATGAGAAACTAAAGTTGTCTAAGCTGGCACACAAAGTCCTGTTAGTCCTTAAAGCAGGGTAGGAGGAAAACAATACCATTTGTTACTCAGCTGCACAGCAGGACCTGGAGAAACTCTTGCTCTGCATTCAGTAGCTTAGAAATCGGTAGCTGCAAGATCTGCTTAGTGGATTGCCTGTCAGCTCCAGAGACCTTCTCCTGTTCACCATGCCCAAGCTGCCCTCTAGGTCAAAGACATGTAGTTTCACCAGGATGAATTTATTTACTCTCCAGAAAATGTCTTGGAGTGGTCTTAATCACACTGTGGTCTGATCCAGACAGAAACTCCACCCACGAAGGTTTGATCCAGCTGGGTCAACTGTGCAGGGAAGACACCATTATCCATGAGAACAGGTGTTAGATTAGCACGATGTGGGTTGGGTGGGATAGAATTTAGAGGGGATGGAAAAATCTGCTGATTAAACATGTCCATGAACATGTTCCTTCAAACTGTGCCCATACAGCTTAGGTCTGAACCAAACCATGTGAAAACCACTTCTGGCAGGGTTAGCAGAGTTACCAGAGACACACACCACTACAAAAGAAAAAAAATTAACCCTGGCTCTGAGTGCAAGAGCAGAACTTCAGAGGGGATATAGGGAGCTTTAAAAACACTGTGTCTTGGAGTGCAGTATTCTACCTTCAACATCTAAATAAAACTGACCTGTGCTCCCTCCACAGGTCATGAAAGATCACAGAATGAAAGGGTAGAAGGATCTCAAGGATCATCTGCTCCAACCTTTCTTAGTAAATCATGACCTAGTCCAGAGGGCCCAGACAAATCTGAGAAGTGTTCTATGTGGGAAGGCTGCCTAGTGCAAACATCAGCTGTACTTCTAAACGTCTCTCAGTTTAGTTGTGGTGTTGTTGGAGGTATTTTGGTTTTGTTGAGGGTTTTGTTTATTTGGGGTTTTGGTTTGGTTTTTGTGTTTGGGTTCAAAGTACTTCATTCTAGAGGTGCAGTCACTTCTGGAAGCCTTGTAGCTCTGTCTGTAGGGATTGCACTTCACGTGTTCACCTGAGAGGCAAGACAATGCAGCAGGAGACTGATTCACTAGAAAATCTGACAGCCCCTGGACAAAACCTATCTGTTGTCATCCCACCATGGATTCCCAGAGATGCCTGAAGCCCTGAGAGTCCCAAGGCAGTGAGTGGGTAGAGGTTGGTTGAGCCTGTAGGAAAGCTTTGTTTGATTTCAATTACAGATGCACAAAAGCTTGCCTGGCAGGTGACAAAGGACCACCATTCCCTATTCACAAGCACACAAAACCAGAGTACATTAGGCTAAAAATATGTTTGGAATGAAAATCATGTTCCACCAAGTGTTAGCATTTATCTTGACGTGAACAAGATTTCACATTTATTTCTGGTTCTCGTGGATCTTTTCTCTAGACTGAACATTCACCTGAAACATACTCATATTTTTTTTTTTTTAAAAGGGAATAATCACTGGATTTAAAAGCAAGTTCACAGTAGTCACTGTTTACCCTGCTTCCACACTGCTCAAAGAAAATGACTAAGGACATTTATATCTCAATACCAGAGGTGCATCAGTGCATCATCATTCCTACTGACATGTCATCAAATTACTTTAGGCTCCAAGAGTCTAGTCTCCTAGTCCCAGAAAAGACACAATTTCACTTATTATTTAAGTAGAGTTTTCAATCTGCAATGTTTTTTCAAATTTTTAAAAAATAATATAAAAAGGAAAGAAACAAAATCTATACCTTACTCAAGTGATAACTGAAGGGAAAAATTAACATTTTTCAGAGGATGGTGAGGCACTGAAACAGGTTGCCCAGAGCAACTGTGGCTGCCCTGTCCTTGGAAGTGTTCAGGGCCAGGTTTGGATGGGGCTTTGAGCATTGTGATCTAGAGCGAGTTGTCCCTGTACATGGCAGGGGGGTTGGAAATAGATGATTTTTAAGACCCCCTTCCAACCAAAGCCATTCTATGATGATGAATTTACCTCTGCTCAGTGCTAGGATTTCTTCACTTGAAATAACAAGTGTTAAAAAAGAAAAAAAAATCTTAAATGTAACTACACATTTAAGCTTTGCTTCTGCAATTGCTCCAGGCTCAGTAATGCACAATACTTAGAGGGATTTGAGCATATTTGAAGCCTTCTGGTTTTTTTACCTGTGTATGTGTTTGTGTGTTACAAAATTCTGCCTCTCTAGAGGTGAGCAGACACCATGTGCCACCTACTTTACCATTTTGCTTCAGAGGTTTGATTTATTGAGGAGTAAGCTTGATGCAAATAAAACTACTTTCCCCTCCTGGCATTTGGCAGTCACACAGAAATGCAACAGAAGAGCAAAGTACGAGAGAAAGTCACTTCTCAGAACTGTGTTCAGAAAGAATGGCAAGCATTAAATTCAAAATGAACCATCTGTGACAACCCCTAAGCAGTGCCTCATTTCAGTAAGTGCAAGCCTGGGAATGAAAGGGCAACTGTACCTACCTGTCAATTAAAATAATCTAATATAGACTTTTCTGCCTCTGGGGGGAGGGTGTGCACAGATTTTCTGGAAGGCTTCACTTTTTTATTTTCTTGGCATAAATTTTACAGTTCAGGAGAACTGAATCACATCTCTAGCCAACATGTATTACACACCTCATGGGAGGAAAGATGCTGGAAGAGGCACTTCCATTGTGGATCACCTCTCAGTAGTCCATGAATATCTGGTATAAGATAATGTAACTTCACATCAAAATTAACTCTAAAACACTTTCTAAGAATATAGTGATTTCACATCAGAAGTAAGGTATTTATCGTTCCTCATTTGGGAAAACTGTATCTTATACAGTTGCATTTAGAAACAAAATCCAGAGAGTTTCTGTTGGTTCACTCAGACCACAGGAATCCAGGGCAATGGCAGCATAGCCAAGGTAAGTAGAAACACATGGAAATTCATGCTTGCCCTATCACTATATATATATATGTGATATATATATACTGTACATTGACTGGCTACACCTTTGGATTTACAGGATTTACATCACATCAAAATTTGGTCCTCAGAGTGTTCAGAAGGTAGTTCTGGGAAAGAGTCCAGAAGAACCCTGTCAGTAACCATGAAGACTGTCATTTTATAAGATATAGGTTGCTGACTGAAAAAGAATATGTATTGTTAGGCAGTAAAATTGCAGTTTTAGTCCTTATTGAATTTGGACCTATGCTGCAAGCTGTGAAAAAACCTCAGCTAATAGAACATTGTGTATATTTATTGAATCTGGAAAATACCCCTGAGACAGCAACTCTCAGTGCTGCCAGGATACTTTCCATAAGCACTGAACTAGACTTGTATGAGTGTAAATACCAAGTGTTTTTCAAGGGCTTTCATTTTAATGGTACTACTTTGTAAGCTATTTTGTCACTTGAATAAGTATATAGTTATGTGAGAATGTAAAAATCTTAAAAGTATTTTAAATTCTGTTTTATCAACATCCAGGTGTTAATCCATGTTTAAAACAAGACAGTGGCATGGGAGTAGCTCAAGCTCTGCTTCCTTCAGGTTCTGGTTTCAGCTAGGATAAAATTAGTCTTCTTCTTACTAGAACAGCGCTGTGTTTTGGATTCAGCATGAGAATAATGTTGATAACATTCTGTTGTTTTGGTTGTGCTCAGCAGTGTTCAGCCTAAGCCGAAGAATTTTCAGTGGCTCATGCTCTGTCAGTGAGGAACTGCACAAGGACCTGGGAGAGCATGCAGCTGGGACAGCTGATCCAAACTGTCCAAAGGGGACTTCCACATCATAAAGTACCATGCTAATATAAACCTGGGTGATTTGGATGGGAAGCGCTGATTGGTGCTAGGGGACAGGCTTGACACTATTCAGGGGGTGGTGAGCACTGATATTGTGCATCACTTGTTCTTCTCGCGTTTTCTTTCTTTCTCTCCTTTTCATTTTAATTATTACTGTTTTTATCATTAGTACTATTATTATACTTTCCTATTTTTCAGTTACTAAACTGTTTTTATCTCAAACTATATGTTTTTACTTTTTTCTGATTCTCCTCCCCAGCTCACTGGGGGAAAGAGGATGGTACTTCGTTGTCACTGGGGTTAAAGTACAATGTTTGAATATTCAGAGTCCCACCACAGTTGAAGCCTGTTTGCAGGACTCAGCAGTGAAAATGCCTTTCTGTGCATGCCTTTTGAGCAAATCAGGGACTCACCAAGATATTCTTAATGAGAGCCACCCCAAGGCACGGCTGTGACTACATCACCTGCCCTGAGATCTCAGCTGTAACCCTTTTTTCCAGGTATTCCTTTCAAGATGAAGAAGACATGTTCATGGTGGTTGATCTCTTACTCGGAGGTGACCTGCGTTACCACTTGCAGCAGAACGTCCACTTTAATGAAGGAACTGTGAAACTGTACATTTGTGAGCTGGCGCTTTCCTTGGATTATTTGCAGAGATACCACATCATTCACAGGTGAGTGAATTTCATTTGAGGAATGGGCTGCTTGCTTTTGGGAGAGAAGAGGAATTTTACCACATATCTGATTTTATAGTTCTGTTTATTCAAAACCTCTGAAAAGTTCCTGTTGCTATTCAATGGTGGAACTTGGCTCTGAAAAGGTTTCTTTTTAAGTGCTTTCCCTCTGTCCACACCCATTTAGTAGCCTTGTATCCTTCTCATACTGCCCTTTTCTCCTTCTGATCTCATACTGTGATGTACATTTTTCACTATGATCTTTGCATACTAAAGACAACCCATAACAGCATCCTGATTGCTTTTAATTTCTTTTTAATTCTCCAGTGCCCCAATGTTACTGAACACAAAAACATTGTAATCCAGTACAAGAGCTTCCCACAACCCCATCAGGGAATGGTTATAGAACCTGAAGCTGAGAATAATTTTTTTACTTGTAGCATCTGCACAAAGGTCAGGAGGAGGAGAGTAGAGGAAGAAGGAATAATAATACAAATCAATTGGAACAATGATAGAGGCTGCATCTTTTTTGCACTTCTTATATTATAGCAATCTGTTAGATTTTCTGCCATACAGAAGAAAAGATGGTATTCATTTCAAAAAAGGTGTCAGGAATCAGAGTCTGTTTTCCTTAAACATTTTGGCATTTAACTGAAGTAGCAGGGACAGCTTCTATTTTTGCGCTAACACGTAGCTATGAAATTATAAAATTATGGGCTTGAACCTTTATTCTGCTCTTTCTTAGGCTAAATTCAGGGTTATCTTTTCTGATTTTGAGTGGGATGAATGCAAAATTACGGTTTTGTGTATACAAAATCTGGATGTGATTTTCAGAGACCAAACTAAACTAAATTGTGCCATAGATCTCCCAAAGATCAGTATAAACAAATTCCTTTAAATACATTAATGGGGAGTTTTCATCCTGTCCACTTGCCAGAGCTGCCTCATGATTTCACAGTAAAGATAAGATAAAAAGAATGGCCTGACTTTCAGAGGAGGAATGGTCAGCAAGAAATCTCTCTGAGCAGAGATGCAATGGTAGGTGGATATTTTGTGCTACTGAAACTATGCTAGACAAAATTCCACTAAACATTGCAACACTTGTTTTGCAACACTTGTTTTACACTTGTTTTGCAATTGAAACTCCAAATATAATAAAACTTGCATATGTTGCAAGAAAGTTCTTTAGTACAGTGTTACTATTTTAGTACATTTCCGTGTATTTTGCATAAATTTTCTTTTCTCAGTGAGTATTTTAAAAAGTGGAGCTCAGAATTACAGCTGACCTTTGTTTCTAATGCCTTAAGGAATGTTCTTGGTGAAAAGCAAATTGATGAGATCTTTTATGCAAATAGGCTGGCAAAATATTCATGAGACAATCCAGTTTGTAATCAAAACTTGTATTTTGCTAGAAGTCTGTAGCTTAAAAATGTATCACAGAAAAGCCCGAGGAAGGTAACAGATGTCTAGAGAGAATGAAGGACTGGATTGAAATCATTGTGGCTGTTCATAGTTTTTTGTGACAGTGTCTGCCTTGTCATTGTCCCACTGTGAAACTGGGCTTGGCACTTTGGTCTCTTTTGTTACTTAGTCATAAGAAGTAAACACTTGAGTTATTCTTTTTTCTTTGATTCATAGTGGTTCAACACTTGCTGATTTGCACTGAGGTGAGGGAAGGAATGGCCATCCAGAGCTGATTGTTGGCTCAATTTGGGGTCAGGTTCTGGGATTTGGATTTTGTTTTCACTCTGCACCAAAAGTTTTGACAGAAAGAGATGAGACAAAATAGTGCTCTCAGCCTGCAGTGAGTGCTCCTTACTGATTAGCCAGGGTTTTTGTCAAGGGATTTGGTTCAGGATTCTGTTGTGTTATGGAAGAGATATTTATTTTGAAGCTGGCAGTCCCGAGATCTGAGTGTGTCTGTCCCACTTCATTGCTTACTGCCCAAATCACCCAACTGTGGCATGAGGAGTCTTTTGCCTCTCATCTTCTCACCAGCTACCACAGAATCACAAATGATCCACACACCAGTGAACATGTTATTTAGCCAGGTGAGTCCCAGAATATTCTGCCTTCTATCTCACCACCACCTGGAGCAGCAGTCTGTGGGATGGGTCTTCAGCTGCCTGAAATCTCTGTACAATGTCTGGCATCAAGAGCACAGCGCTGACTTAAATTAGCTCAGGAGCAGAGCCAGCAGTGATGCACAGTGAGGACACATCTAATCATTCCTTTATCATTGCAAACACACCATCTTCTTTGGAGGTGAAATCAGTGACCTGCTCGGTGTTGACACCTCAGCAATATCACTGTTGCTAAGTGCTTCCACCCAGCATTCACATGCTGACCTACAAAACTATGTTAGATCTTTCATTTTAAAATTAATGTGTCAGCAGCAAAAAGGAAAAAACTGTAAGTCAGAGAGTCATTGAGAGAGCCCACTACTAAATGTTGTCTTGGCTACAAAAAAAAAGAATAGTTGAACAATTTATCAGACTGGCTTAGTGGATTCTCAAACTACAGTATCATAAAGAACTGAATATATGGGGTGTGAATCAGGAATTTAACTCCTAATATACAGTTGTGTATGAAATGTGTTCAGGTTTCCATTACTATTGCATTCAGCAACATGACAGAGTGGGTTTTTTCTGGGATAACCTGTGGCCCCAGGAGTTTGCTACAAAAGGAAGTGGTACTGAAGGGGGCAGGAATTCCCAGGCACGTATGAATGGATGCAGAAATGTAGAGACCAGTACTATGCCAGTTCCCCTTGGAGATGCCTTGCAATGCCTCTGTTTGTTGATGTGGTTAGTGGTGTGTACTTTGAATGTGGCAATCATTTCAGCAGTAGGACTATTGTTACTGCAGGGACAAATTTAGCCATAAATAGAGTAAAACCCACTACTGTTCTGGTGTATTTATGAAGCTTGCAATTTTTATTAATCACATCCATGTGTATAAAATGCAGGTTTGTCATGCATAATTCTGCAATAATGGATTTATTTATTGTGGTGCAATAATGAATGTTGCTCTGTGTCTCACAGCTCTATTGTGAATGTTTGCATTTGCATGGATATTCACCCAGAATTATAAAACTTTGAAAAGAAAACAATCTAAAATTCAAGCTATTATTTGAAGACTATTCTGAGTAAATTTTTCACTTATACAACAGCTAACTTAATATTGAGATTGTTGGTTACAGGTAAAAACTGTTACCCTGAAAACCCTTATTTTCTCATAGCCTTTCTGTAATTATATTTTATCCATATTTCTCACATGAAAAAAAAATTAAAGCTGGTGGTATTTCTTGCAGATCCTTGGATCCCAGTACACACAGAAAGGTTTCTTACAGTATACATTATATCAAACATTCTTAAATCTTGGATCAAATCTGGAATTCTGCCATTTCAATATGTTATGACTAAACACATTCCTTCCTGGTTGTATAATGCCAGTGGATAATGTGTTGGACAAAAGTTTTCTCATCAGAGGCTTAATAAACTTATTTCAGCCATGAGTAACTCAACCTCCTCCTTTCCCAAGTGTTGTTGTTCATACATTTCAATAAAACCACCTGCCTCCTCACCCAAGTAGGCTGCCTGTTTCCATTCAGCGAGTGCTTCCAGCAGTAGCTCCAGTGTTGTCCCTTCCAGGATGCTCTTGTGGCTACAGCCTTGGCTCAGAGCAGCGCTGGCCCTGCAATGCTGTGGCTGCTGCCCTGGTAACATGCTCATGCTGAAAAAATCACATTTTCTCTTTCTAAGGGGCAAGTATTAACTGCATTGCCCTCACAACTTTTCATCATCATCTGGCTCCATTGGATTTCATCTGCTTAGAGAGGAGGCTGGATGTGGCAGATGTCTGGAATGGAAATTGCAGTAACCTTCCAGCACAATTTTAGGATACTGGACTAGCTGTTTGATCAGCGGGCCTAGGACATTTTTATTTTAGTGGGGTTTATTTAATGCAAAACTACTCATGTGTGTATGTGTACATATATAAGTGTATATAAATTTTTTTTGAGCGCAATATGACTGGAATCAGCCTGGATTGGCAGGTCTGTGCTGTGTGGCTGCTGTGATCACCAGTCTGTTTTCTATTCCTCCAAGTTCTGCTTCCAAAGCAGAATAGCACCGGGAGTTATTCCAGCTCTGAGTAACTCAATACCAGTGCAGGGTGGGCCAAAGCTAATAGAAAATGGGGGGAAAATTGAGCATTGCATTTTCCTCTGCCAGAGGATCCACTGCAGGGTAAGGTTTTCTGGCTGCTACCAGAACTGTGTTCAGAACTGGACCTGTTTGTTCACTAGCATTGAGTCTTCCAAGTTGTCCACAGTCTGGTGAAATAAGATACTACATCTAAATGATTAGACACTTCTTTAAAATGGGCCTTTTTTGTCTCACTTGTTACAATATACAGCAAAAACCCCAAATTTTACTTAAAAGGGTGCCTTTCATAACATTTTCCAGTAAGTATATAAGCAGTAAATAGTTTTGAAAATTACTTGGAAATGGAAAATTTGCCCCTACTTTTTCACAGGTGTCACAGGCAGAAAAATGCCAACCTTAGATTTAGCTGGATATACTAAATAAAAACACAGTTCCTTACAGATTTCTGCTCATATTAATAGTCTTTTACTTTCTGGCGAGTGTGCGTAGATGAAGAAAAAAGGAGTAGGGTCTGAAGCAGATGAACTAGGGAAAAAATTACCATAATGTGACTACTATTCATAAACAGTATCAAAGATCATAGCTGATCAAGAGGCTTGTCCATTGAATTGTCTTAGCTTGTGTTCCCATGTCTCTTCCATGGCATTGTATTATGTTCTTCAAACAAGTGCTGGCCCACATCATTCCAAAGAAAAATGACAGGAACTGAGCAATGAGCTACATAAGAGAAGTAAATCAGAAAATATATCAAAACCAGTCAGAAAAGAAGCACCATGCAAACCATAAAGCCCTGAACACCTGCTGAATGTTTATGAACCATCCAAGATGAAAAAAGAAAGTGATTCACAAATTCTAGGCACAAAGGGTATTTAAATTTCAGTCATGCACTTAACAAAGAATTAGATACTACAAGATACAAATACACAGAGAACAAGCCTTTCAACTTCTGAAGAGCATTCTCTTCCTACAAGAACAAATTAATTGTACTTCTGTTTAGCTATAGAAAAAGTTATTTGATATACCAGATAAGATATTGCTAATAAATTAAGCTGGTTTGGAAGTATACAGAGAATTCCATATACAGAGTATATAAACTACTAATACAGTAAAACAGGCTGTACTGGGAAAGAGACACTGGGAGGACTCTGAGGTGCATGACCATGATGTCCCATCAGGTGCTTCAGTTCCTGCCACTGGCACAGATGCAATCTTTCTTTGTGGGCTTGATATGCTCTCCCTTCCTCACTGAGGTGAAATACCAGAAGATGCCCATCACATCCTCACTCCCTCAATACTCCACAGCTGGAATACCCTCACTGCAGCCAGCAGGGAATTGCTTGTTTCCTTACAGTTTTCAACTGAGTAGATGAAGTCACGTCCAGTCCCTTTCTTTCATCTTTTGTCTCTCATTATTGTAACATCAAGGCCATCTTAAACGTGTGTTTGTGGCTACACAGCACAATAGTTGATTTTCTAATTGATTGCTTCTCTGTTTAAAACCAGGCATCCAGGCAAGTGTAGGTATCATCTAGACATGTATAAGTCCACAGTGCCCTAGTGATGGCATTGTGATTTTAGAGATTTCTCTTTTCTTTTTGCTGATTTCAGCTAAATGACAATGAAGTGGGGAAGGATGCAGGGAAACCTTTAAATCAGTATAAAAAAAAATTATGATTTAGATAACATTGTTTGAAATTCTTTCTAGAAGAATCAATATATCTTTCTTCTAGATTCATATCACACACTCCTTTTTGTCTAGATCGTATCTACACTTCTGTGGGTGTCTGTTTTTAAACAGAGAAACAATCAATAAGAAAACCAACTATTGTGCTGTGTACACCACAAACAAAACATTGGTTGCACCCCCATGTAAATCAACTGCCATCACCTGTCTGTGTTTCTGCTTTTCCCTTCCTGGTTTTCTTTAATAATCCCTTTACATAAACTTACCCTTTTAGGAAAAGCAGGCTTTAGGGCACATGATATGTGTTAAAATACCACATATCCCTCATCTCCATAATTTAGCATCCTATTGGTGGATAATAAAATTAAGTGTTTTTCTTCCTTTCTTTCCTGCCTTCCCCCACTCCTCAGTATTCAAATTTTGATCATGAATCATTTTTAGACATTCAGACACTGAAGCAGAAGATGCTGAAAGAACTAAAGCAGAGTTTTATATCCAAGATTACCTCAGGTCTCCACCCACAAATCTGATCTGATTAATTCCAGTTTTCTGCTTTAGCATATTGCTAGTTTATTTGTGGCCAGTTATCAGAGATCTCTTTCTTTCACAGAAATCCATTAAAATTTTGTTAGTGTTGCTTTAAAGCTTCAAGTACTTTTGGTGTGGGTGTCTGCTCCTTACTGATTTACACCAGCAAAGACCACCATATTAATAGCATGTTGATACTGTTATGCTAAATAGAACAATCAAGAGTATTAATAACTACATGCAAGTAATTTTTACTCAGTAATTAAAATGATTAGGCACTCTTTCTACAGAGGCATAACAGTATCCACTGTCTCATATGACACTGCCTGGCTTACCCCGGCTTTTTGGCTTTCCACCTCGGACCCCATCCCCTCCATGCATCTGAAAGTGGAGGAAAGGCTGATCCAGAGAGATCAAATGAGCAATGATGTGAAGTCCTAACCAACAGAGGAGAGAACAAGAGCTAACCATATGTGATACAACATTAATCCCATTTCCCCAAAGTTCTAGTGTCAGTGTTATAAGTACTCTGATATCTTGGTATCTTGGAAATTTCACACCACCATGACTCTGAGCAGGCATATTCTCTCCATTGAAATGGCAGATTTGCAGGCAGTGTGCTTGAGTCTCTTTTGTTTGCAGGCAGTGAAGAAATTTAAAATCTTTGATTAAAGTATGTAAATGGAAAAGGGAATATGGAAAAAGACTGTAAATCTCATGCTAAGCAAAGTATGAACTAAGATCAACATATGGACAATTGTTTTTTTCTCCTGTTTCTGCTTCAGTGGTGGTAACATATTTTTCAGCTTGGATGAGCAACACATACATAAAGTATTCTATCATTTCCTTGGAGATTTCCTTGCAATGTAAATTTTAAGAAAAAATTGCACTTTTACTTGGTTTCTTCATGCCTGCAGTAGCTTTCTGTATGTCAGGTGTTTAGTGAACTCTTCATGGTATTGCAAAAGACATTTCATTAATGAATATTGGAATCTGAGCTTCCTTCATGCCTTGGAAATGCATTCAGAAGCTTTCAGTACAGCTTTAATATTTTAGGTGAGATGTGGTCTCCCTTGTACAACTTTTTACTTCACAGATATACTGAGAGATGAGAAGGAATGAGAGTTGTAATTGTGATCATCTTACAGTTTCTTCTTTCAAAATTAGTTATCTTGTGAGCAGGGACTGCAATAAGATACAAATTACCATCAGTTTTGTTATGCTGAAGTTGCCTTTTCAATTTTTCCCCCTTGAATTTCTTCTCACTACCCCTCCTTGGATGCTCCTCAGGACACTCCCTCAAGGTTATTTTCAAACATTCCTATATTCTCTGTAAAATCCTGTCCCAACTCCCCTGGATGGGTTTTAGAGAGGACAAAGCACAGCAGCTCAAAGCTTTGATGTAGTATGACTGACAGTGCTACTGATGAGCCTCTGCTTTTCCCAACACATGCACACACAGCTTACATTTATCCCAGGGGAATTTCCTGGGATAATGCAGTGTGGATAATTGTGCTTTCCTGCAGCAGAGGAGACAAGACAAACCTGCAATTCAGCAGCTGCAGTGCTCTTGCACATGAAGAAATACTGTTAGCAGGGAAAGACATTAAAATACTATGCCAAACTGGGAACAGCAACTGTTCCTTGCAAGGTGGGAACAGCACTTGGTAGGTAGTGCACATTCAATAAAATGAAATTTATTAAATTGGACTCAGATTCATTGAGTCATTCTTTATAATGATGATCAAAATCATCTCTACATTCTGACTAATAATATTGAGAAATAGCCTCTATCCAGTTTCTACCCATTTTAATTCAGACATTTATCTCTTCATTTTGTTATAAATGTGAAACTTTTGTAGTGTTCTGAATGCAGAGGAGTTCTTTTCTAGCCCTAGAAAAGCACAATACAAACCCAGAGCATCTCTTTTTTTGGCCTTTCAGAGTGGCTATTCTGTGTCTAATCACATAATAGTCTCATTTTATTCCAATTATATTCTTAGTCTACATGTTACTTTTTTTATATTTGGGGTTTTAATTATGGACACAGACACATTAGAAGATAAATGTGAGAGTTATATGATAAAGCTGTGGGCCCTCTTTCTATACTCAGATACTGTCTTTGCTATCAGGCTGGGTTTAGATTGTAAATATTTTTGGGCATCTTTGATTTGGACAGACAGTATCAATAAAAGAGAAATTGTTGGTAAGATAGATGGATTTGAGGGTACCAAAACAAGGACATCATCTACCCTGCAGGTGGGGCAGAGATGTCCAGACTGGGACTAGGATGGCTGAGGACAAGACCAGGGAGTGCAGAGAGTGGTGTAGAAATGGGCAAGAGAAAACTGCTGTGGAAAGAGTAAGACCCTAAAAGCCAAAGTTAGGAGTGAGCAGGGAGAGTGAACATAAGGATAGAGTCACAGAGGAAATAGAGGCTTGGTGGCAGTACGTGAATTTCCAGTCAGCATGATGAGATTTACTGAGGAGTGAGTGGTTTTAGTATGTCTTTCTTTGTCATTGTAGGGGTTAAACAGCTTTATTTACCAGCTGTGAAAACCTCTGTTCAGAGCTCTGCAGATAAAAATTAATACATGGACATAAAGATTGATCTCTCTGTCTATCTCTAGAAAAGGTGATGATGTGGGGAAATGCAGTTTTATATTTCCTATGTTTCTCCCCCAAGCTGCTACTATAATTAAGATATGATCTTCATTAAAAGTATCAGACAAACAGGACTACTCAGTGAGTGTCAGAGGTCTATTTTGAATGAAATCCAATAAAAAGATAATTGATGTGTTGTCAATAATTAGTAACAATTACTAATACAGTCACTTAACAAGACTTGCTGAGTGGAAAACCTGTTGCCAGGATGCTGCATTTCTCAGCTTTTATGCTAATTAAATGTATTAGTTATCTAGAGTTCTGCCTTTAAAACCCACAGAGAGTCACAACTTGCCTCTTAATTTGAGCTGCTGCAGGATTTTCCCCTGGTGGTTCTCCTTCAACTGTCGTCTGCAAATCTCCTAAGCCACAGAAACGCTCTACAGATGCACCCCAATGCAAACACATGCACTTACATATGTAAAGAGAGTTAACACTACTTAAAGTACCAGCCTATTTCCCTGAGTCCCAGAGTACCTCTGAAACTATCAATTATGAGCATGTACTTAAGGAAGTACATTTCCAGCAAACAGTCTTTTATCCTATCATTATTGTTTAATATTTGCTTTTGGAAGAGACAGTGTCAAAAAGGAATAGCATGTGAGATCTACAGCTGAGAAATGGAGTTATTCAGCCTTAGTTTTCTGGGTTTTTGAACCTATACATCAGACCACTGTAACTCTTCAGTTAATGGGGTCAGTCATTGCCTGTTTTCCCTCCTACGAAACCTTTGGTCACAAGTTTCCTTACATGAGACAAGATGTTAACTTCCCAAGCTGAAATGTGGCTGCAGTTGTACACAAGCAACAAACAGCTGTACCACTCTGTGGTATTGCCAGCTTCCCTGCACACCACAAACAGCCGAGCTTGTGAAGTCCACCTGCCTTGGAGGGAAGCAAGGAACCCGCGGGCTCCTCTCACAGACATTTCCCTCTAAACCTCACACAGTAGAAGACAGTACAGTACAGAGCTTCAGAAGGTTCGTGCTGCAAATCAGAAGGATTTCTTTTTTTTATGGTAGCAAATAAAAAAACTCTTAAGCATGCAAGGTGTTTTAAATACAGCACAATTAATCATGTATGAAGGATTGCGTTGTTCATGGTGTGAGATGACGTCAAACAAGACAATGAGAGCCTGAAGTGTGACTCCTGCAAGAGGCTTGAACACCTGCCTGCACTTCTGTGATAACACCTTACAATAATTTGACTTGGGAACATCCCCAGTTGTTTTCATAATTTCACACAGCATGCAAGATTTTTTCTTATGTTTTTAAAAACTTGGCCCACAGTTCACCAAGATTTAAATGGAGTCAATAATTTTTTATTTGTCTGTCCAAACAAGCCAACAACTCTATAAAGCTAAAAGAATTTATAAAGCTTTCAGTTCATCTAAAAATAGGCAGTAATATGAATGGCTTCTGCACTCCAATGACTGTGATGTTTATACATCTAATGGCAATAAGGGGTATAAAGATGCCTAATTCACAGTAGAACCTAATCCAAGTGTTTTAACCTGAGATCAGAATCCCATATCTACTTTCACTTGAATAAATAGCAATAATCCTTATAGTCATTTCATTGCAAGTAATTACTGTAACAGCAGTTTCTCTGGGCAGAGTCTAAATTCACCTTCAACCCTACTGTATTCTTCCCTAGTAATCCAGTTAACCAGGATGCTGGCACTCCAGTCTGTGGGCTCAAACAGTGTTGCCAATACCTGATTCCTCATCTAGATTCTTCAAGACGAGTTAGAATACTTAGCTGTTGATTTCAGGCAACAAGCAATATGTTGTTGACATCTCCTAAAATAATGAAACTTCTTAGAAGGGTGGTGTACTGAACTAGGAGTTGAGTTTAGGTCAAATGTTGTATGTCATGTCTCGTACATTCTAAACAGCAATATGGAGTAATACACATATTTATTTTTCTGTGAGTTTGTTTGCCAATGTTCCTTCTTAAAAGCATACAAAATTATTCTTACAAGTAGCTTATTACTAAGATACATGAAGCTCAACACAGAAAATTGTCATGGACATGCTACTGACATTTCAGGCAGTAGTAGGTCAGTTTTTCAATCATTTATGAAATATAATTTTCTTTTCTAGAATAGTCTGCACCTCCCTTCCTGGTCTACCACAGCAAACTTTTGCATACATTAAATTAATAAAATGACCCATAAGGGGAAGCATATGAAGAATATTAAAGTTCACTTGTTTGTGGAACACATTCAATATCCTCTCGGTGATATATCCTGGTTGTGTATATTACGGGATGCAAGGTGGTCAGTTTGAGGAATAAATGTCCAAATAGTCATACCCATGTCATAGGCACAAGCCAGCAGGAGATGCTGTCAGTGGTGAGGGGTGATTTGGGGCTTCAGATCAGAGTGAACAGCACAGTCTGGCGTGGTTGTTTCCTGATGGCTGGTCTACTGCCCTGCTCCCTGCTGCACTGTGCTGCTGAAACTCAGATCAGCAGAAAACGTACTTATTGGGAAGTTTTACTGCTGCAGTGAGCCTGGGCACTTGCTGAAAGCCTGAAATATTCAGAAGTTGCTCTTTCTTTTCTTGCCCTGCACATGAAGAGCACTGTGCTGAAGCACACTTTAGCTGCCAGCCATGGTGACTGTAACTGATTGCACTGTGGTATGGATGAAGGAAACAGCTGTTAAATAATGTGATAATATTATTGTGGATACTGTTGTCCTAGCAGGTGGTGTATGAACTTTTAGGTATAGAAGTTGGTAGAGGGTTTAAGGTAAATATTAGGGATATTATACAATAATTACACACTATGAACAGTGGCTGACAAGCACACCTGTGTTCTTGGAATTTTGTTAATTTTCTTTTTGAATTTGCCTGATAAGCTGAGCAAACTCTTGGGGATGTGATACATCTGAATGGATCTATTCCATATTTCATGCAGAGAAGAACAAAGGAGCAGCTATACGAATTTCAGTCATCACAAAACACCACGCTTATGATGCTGGCTTTTTACAACAGATGAAGCCGAATGTGCTTATCAGTAACAATGCTCTCCTGATTTGTCTTTAGGCAGAGGGCAAATGTCATCAATTTCTCCTCTCATTTAGTTTCACACATGGATTTCCTTGTACTGGAAAGAGACTGATATTCTTGCAATCGCTGTCAGAGTACACACCAAGTACATTCTCCCTTATTTCTGATCAAAAGCTCTCTACACAGGATCTTGGAAGAAAGCATCACCATTGCAATGCATACACTTTACTGCTGTACCAGATAATTCTTTCCAAATGCCACACTCCAGTTAATGCCTAATGAGTCATGCCCTTCCCATGGTTATCAGAGGTGTCACCTGCTCTTGAAAGCTGATTCACATGGAGTGGTCTGACCCTTGTACACACAGAAGGTCTCAGTAATGCTTGACTCTACAACACAGAAAAGGTTAGAGTCATCAGCGGTGAGATTATCAAAAGTTACTGCTCTGTGGCGATTTTGCACAACTCTTCCTGAAGAAACATGACCTGAAGAAACATTTGGCTGAAGAAGATTTTTATTTGAAATGCAGTGATGTTTGGCATCATCAGTGTTGACAGTTGTCCCAGGTTCCCCTCATCTCTGCATGAAATTCCAAGACCTGTCCCTGTGTAACATTAACTCTAGAAAACAGTTCTAGCAAAGGAAGTGTCACATTTGTCATTACTTTAAATCCTTCAGGCAAAACGACAACTAACAATTAGATTGCCTGCAAGTTGCTCGTGCTTGTAAATGTTTGGTTGAAAAAGAACCATTGTGTCAGAAGACAAATCCTGGATGATACAGCCTGGTCTTTGTTATATAAAAGCTCAGTTTATGAGGCTGCAGCGGTACTTTGCAATGCCATTCTCTGAGACATCATGCAATGCAGCACAGAGGAGACAAAGTACAGATTCATAGACTCCTTTGGGCAAATCTTTCTAGCTTTCATAACATTTAAGAATCTTTACCTATTTTTCTTGCTATTGCAGTATATAATTACCTCTGTGGTAAAGCAATTTTGGTTATTCAATAAGAGCAACATAATGAAATAGTTTGTGTTTAATATTTTTATTTTAATTTGACATCTGTGCAAACTCAGAAGTTGAATGAAGCCAAAGAAGACTATTGTCTGGCTATGTATGCCCAGAAATTTGAAAGGTTAGCTATAGGATTTCTTTATTTTAAAAAGACAATTTTCTTCAACCCGGGATAACAATATCTACTACAACTATTTTTATCGGAGTTAAAACTGACAGATAGAGTGTTTCCAAAGCCCACTGGCCATCCAGACAAATGCAGATATCATTACTGCCACCTATTGCTACAAGGAAAGAATTGAAGATGTTTTCATATTTGTATATTTTCACATGGGGATAAAATTGGAAAATAACAAGCTTGTTCCAGTTAAGGCATTTGTAAATAAACATGTTTTGATGTCTTCTTTGACAGCTTTATTTTCAGAGCTATATAAAATTGGTTAGTACAAGTGTTAAGAAAATCCGACATTGTCATGGACACCTGGTAAAAATAGTACTGAACTAGAGAGGAACTCCAGGCACCATGCAACTCAGCATCACAGACCCTTGTTTCTATATAACTGGAGCTACAGTCCCAAGCCTTGAACCAGGTGCCCAGATATTCTTTAAAGGTACATAGGGAGAGGTAGGGCCTCCAGAGGCCTTCATGGCTGAGAGCTTATTCACCTGTCAAAATTATTACAGCAGTTATATATTTCTTACAGACTAGAAAATGGTCTTGCCACACAGGTTGTCCCACAGAAAGAAAAGGCTGCAAAATGTGATAATGGACTGGATGATGGGAGTTTGATTGGGAGTATATGAATGCTTGCTACCAGACAAGTAGTTGGAAGTAGTTATGGATTTTTCATTTCAGTAATAAAGCCCAGGAGTGGCAATTGTAGAGAAAAACAGAATAATCTAATACCTCATCTTCTCAGCTTATTTTCACTTTTACTGAACTGTTTAAATTTCAAAATTACAGTGATGCACAGGGTCATATGTTGTCACAACATTCATTTGAGCAGGAACAGAAGGCTCTGAAGATCTTTTAATGAAAGTACAGTAAGTGGCAGCATCTACTGCTGAGATCAAAATGGTATGAGAACAAGTAATCAGAGGTCTGGAGCTGTCAAAGTCTTTAATTCCCATCCATCTAATAGTAAATAACAGTAAAAAAACTCTTACTTTTTCTTACTATGCTCTTTTTTAAAAACCATTGAGCAGTTCCAGAAACTAGGAACAATGTTGATCAGGAACATAAAAATAAATGAGTGATGAGGTGTTGATTAAAGGAAGAAAAGATGCATCACACTTCATTAAGGCTATTTCTTGTGCAAATTCTCCTGGTAGGTGCCCTGCACAGTTCAGCTCTGGAAGATATCTCATTTCTGTGCTGTCCTCACAGAAGCAAAATATGTTTGCAAAAATTAATCTCTCTCTGTACAGTAGCTAATATATATTGACTTTTCCTTCATCCAAAGTGTCAATAAATTCAGCTAAAGAAAACCTCAATATCTATGCAGTCACTTCTTTAATAAACTGCATGCCTTGGACATTTGTATTATTTGTGAGTGTAATAAGAAATAGGAAGGAAATAAGGTCCCTCTCTGTGAAAATCAGAATTTGTTTACCTTTTTTTTTCCAGGAGAAAACCCTTTATCATACATTATATGATTCACCTCAGTGCTCTGATCCAGTGATGTCTCATGTGAATTCAAATAATCCATAGCTGAACCTTATATTTCCCAACTCCTTGCCCTTTTCATGGCTGTTGAGAACTGCTGTGCACATAGTATTAGTCTTAATGCTTATTTCTATGTAAGGAAAAAAATTTTATCATTAGACATGGACTGCATGATTGAGAAAAACCTTTAACTCAGTATCTTAAGGTTTATCCTACACAACAGTTGGGTTGTTAGCACTAAAGAGAAAAATGTACTAGAAGACTTTAATTAAAGTGGAAACAATGTCGATTGAAGACAGTGTAATTCTTCCACTGACCTCAAGGGCCTTTGTCTGAATCCTGCTTCTTTTGCATCCTAATGAGAATGCAAAATCTGTCTAATTTAATTTCTCTGTGGATGTGTTGAAGCTATCTTTGAGAAAAAATCCTTAGTGTTCTTCAAGGGCATGGGTTGTTTTCACTGTCAGCCAATGAATTTTCAGTGAATCACAGGTAAATTTTTTAATTTACCAACTTAAAATTAATTGTTATCAATATGAAGTGGTAGACAATGAACCAGCCATCAATTTTTTCTTGAGAAAAATGGAAAATTCATGGTTGAATTCACCAGAAACATCTGGTGATGTTTCAAGTCCAGTTAGTAAAAACAGAGACAAAAAGTCATGAAGTCCTGATTGATCATACCACATGAAACTTTTTTTTGAGGTTGTACTGAATTTCAAGCTTTAGAGCAACTGGCATCATCACATGTTTTTCAGTCTTTTTTTAATAGTTATTTAATCTAATAAGGGACACAAAAGTGTGACCTCTGGAAGGTTATTTATGGTCATTAATCCAAGTGAGCATCTCAGATTCTCCCCTTATAATTCCTGTAATTTTATCTAACACTGGTAATACAGTAATCTAGATTTGGTCATTGCTACTGAGATTTCTGAGTCCTCTTCAGGTGATATAATCCTTATTTTTCTAGCACTGATGTAGCTAACAGCTATTGTGTTACACCTCTCCAGTGCTGAACTGCAGGGCATTTCAATTTTAACCTCATTTGAAGATGAAGATAGCTATTTATTCATACTGTTTTCTTCATGAGCATTCAAGCCCCATGATAGAATTTACGAGGTGAAAGCTCTCACTAGTTGCCAACTGCTATGGTCTATATCAAAGACTCACTAAATTCCACATATACAGTTCTCTCACTCCTTTCTTCAATCTTTCATGAACTTCCTTGAAGTCAAAAGGAGGGGAAGTAAGTCTTTGAACTTGGATATCTTATTTTTCATAGACTCAGACTAATTCAGGGTGGAAGGGACCTCCAGAGGCCTCTGGTATAATGATCTTCCCAAAGAAGGGTCAGCCTTCAGATCAGAACAGGTTATTTGGGATTTATGCAGTCAGGTCTTGAAAACCAAGGATGAAAACTGCATGGCTTCCCCACCTCTTGATTTAGAAACCTGCTTCTACTTCACTTAATAACATCAGAAAGAAACTGATTCAAAATATAATTAAAACTGCAGAATCTTGAACCTAGGTCCTTTATACCCATTCCAGGGAGGATTCTCTGACTGGCATATGCAGTGATCATGAGTTCAGCCACATGCATTGTTTCACTCCATGCAGAGAGAAAATCTTCAAGCACATGGGATGCACACACAGCTTAAATATCATAGATGATACAAGTAGATTATTAATCATTCTTTCCTACTTGGAAATTATATGCAGCATCTTCTTACTCAACTTTCATCCTTTGGGCAGCTTTATTTTGATATTTGTAGCTAAGGCAATTGAAGAAGCAGAAATTGAAGAAATCTAGAAATGGTTTCACAGGCAATATCAAGAGGTGGCAGTTAAATTATGGGATTTTTCATCTTCTCAATTGTTTGCATCTTTGAGTTTCTTGAGCCAGCTTTTATGTTAGTTGTGCTTTGTCCTGTCACTGAGCAAAAGACTTTGAAGGTTTCTCTACTCTCATTTCTATGTGGCTCTGATATTTCTGTGTACAAAAACAGTTGGAGTAGTACTGGTACAGACTGACAAAGTTGTATTTATGAAATCAGTGTCAAGGATGCTTCTATAGCTCTGCTGGTCATTGCTTGATGAATGGTCAGAGGGAAGCCCAGGGCATGTCTGAATCCAAACCGTGGTAAGTGTGATCCTTGCAAAAGTCCTCCAATTTCTTCCATGAACTGATTCAAAGTACTTGGATTATGAAATGAGTGTTTCAATCAATTCTCTTAGCTAGTGATGTGTATAACAGGAAAATCCTGAAGTTAAGGTGCTGCATTTCACACCCTGCTGTTTAAATATCTAGCTAATGGGAATTTTTTTCAGAGAAATTGATGTTTAATCAAACCAGAATTTCACTTACCTAGTACGTTTGAATTTAAATTGCCTAACTAAAGAGGATTTATTTTTTTAAATTCACTAAAACAGTGCTTTAGTGAATTTAATTAGAGTGTGCTTGCCTTTCCTGCCTGCCATGTGAATCCGAGCATCTCACACGGCCCCAGGCAGATGATCCCAAAACAGCAGTGTCTTACTGAATAAACCTGCTTACCTTCTGGCTTAAGACAGCCCACGACTTTTCCTTGTTGTAAAAGCAGTTTAAAATAGCCTGTTTGAGGTCTGAGGCAGGGTTATGAGTCCACCAGGTTGCCCCAGGGGCTGCAGGGTTGTGCTGCTGTGTGCGAGGCCATACGCCCTGTGGTGCCTGCCCCCAGCTACATCCTGCCTCTGAGCAAAATGGGCAAAGCCAGCAGTGGGGAACATCCCTCAGGTGGGAAAGGCTTTGTGGTTTGTGCACATCCATATCAAGGATCAGCCACTGCCTGAATTAGTCATGGAAAGATAAGCACAGATCTAATTTCACCACTCAGCTTTCTGAACATTGCAGACACAAACTGAATGAAGAATATATTTGATGATACATGCAGTTGTCAAGTGGATTTGTCAGTGTCTTTTCTGGTGGATATAAAAATGTGTAGTCTGTTTAATGATGCAATACCATTGCAGGTATTCAAATTATTTGAACTGATCTTTTAAAAAAAAAGGTAGAAAAGGCACTGTCTTGTAATGAGCAATCCCTGGGTGCTGTATTGTTATACACATGGCAGTAGATTATAAAACTGAATTTCTCCTTTTGATCAGCTTTATTCTTGGTGAAGTGCTAATGACTGTATAATTCTAATTCTTAATTTTCTTAAACTCGAGAAAAGGATTTGGAATGCTGTTGAATCACTGATTTTAGGAGGCCACAAAAAGACACAAATGTACTTGTGTATGACCCCCAATCTTTTTACCCATGTGAGAAGTGTGGAGTCAGTTTGTGTTTGTCAAAATTTGTGAAGACAAAGTTTAAAATATTTAATTAATCTGTCAAAGCTATTACTTACTTACTTCCACTTACATACAAAGCTACTGCTGTATTTTCAAGTCATGAATCAACCACAAAGACTATTCAACAGGAAATCCCAATTCCAATTCTTATCACAGAACAATTATCAGAAACAAAAGACCATATTGTCACTAGCAAATATAGAAACCATCTGAGCAGTAGCTCTTCCAAAAACTGTCTTATCAGTTCAGAGATTAGATACAACATTATATTTAGAATTGCATAGAATCTCCTATGCTAATTCAACCAAATTCAACTAAACACAAAATTTCAAATTCAAACAAAACTCAACCATGTTTCATAATATAAACAAATATATTTATTCCTATAGTTTGTCTCACTATTTCACCCATATGAAATCAGGGAAGGAAAGATTATAATATCATAAATGATATACCAAGTGATTACAGGGGACAGGAAAGACAGAATTCAGAGTCTGGAAGATTTTGAGTGAAATAGGCTTTTGGACAGATGTTCCTTTTATTACACAAATAACTAGAACTGCTGCTGAATCAGAGATTTATAAGTAGCCTGTAAGTTGTGCAGAAGACACAGTATTTCACACTGAAATATTGGTATAAATTTAAAATTCCATTCCAGATAGTTGTTGATAATGAGATCCTGTTCCTTACACAGACATATATATATATATATTCATTCTACATTATTTCCAAATGTGCAGAGAGTTATTCATACTAATTTCTTATTTATCCTGTGTTTCCTCGGCTGCCACTACAAAAATTATAAAAATTATCTAAGAATACTTCATAATTTCATGTGATTCTCAGCAAGGGCTAGAAAGTGTGGGATCCAGAATACTAAGGAAAATGTATGTTTCCTTCTTCTGTCGATAAAGATGTAAAATTTAGGTGATGACTGAACTCATATCACGCAAGCAATTACATATTATAATTGCTATCTTATTCCTGTATAATATTTACTTTAGAAGTCCTTCTCTACTTTAAATTTGGAAAAAAAAAATTCTGGTGTAACACATTTTCCTTTTGCAACACTTCACTTTTTTGATTATTCTATTTATGGACACGTTGTGAAAAGAATTTCCTAGGAAATGTTTAAATTGGAATAACCAAGCCATCCCTTATTCAGAAGAGATTACAGAGGTGGGAGTGTTTGCAGTTGCTTTGCAGACATTCAATAGCTTATTTTGCCAGTTTATGGTCTTTTGAGATAAGTGGAAAATTCAGCCCAAGGGCCAAAACTGTTGCTCAAGGTACTCAGATGCCTCTGCCACTCTGGCAATGCCTCACCAAGAACAAATAGCTTCAAAAGTGCATGAAGTGCAAGCTGCCAGTGCCAAGGCAGTGCCACACCACACTGCCACATCACACTCACCAAGCCACAGGGTGAGCCAAACCTGGGCCCCATCCAGCCGCCAAAGCCAAGAGATGGATTTTCTCTGAGCAGCTCCATACTGATGGCAACAATTCTGGACCAAGAAAGATGGTGGGAATGCCTGACAGTGGTGAGCAAAAGTTGTTTCCATCCCTCCGCACAGCAGCATGAACTTAGGTCAACAGAAAATAATCCTGAAGGTGCAACTCTCTAGGGCAATGTTGTTCTCTTGTGCCAGGGATGACAGAGCTGAGCTGGTGCTTCAGCCCATCATAATCTCCACCTTCCCTCATCCCTGCTTCTTTCTCCAGCATGGCACTTGGTTACAGACAGCCAAGCAGGGATTTGGGAGTGAAAGCAGAGCTGCTGGACATACTCAATTACCACAAGACAGACCACAGGACTCTGTTGTATGTGAGTGACCATCCCTGGCAGATTAGCAGGGTCTGGCAGACAGGGCAAGCCACCTATGTTTCCAATTAAATGATTTCTGTCAAATGTGGAGTCCCTGAAGCAATCAGGCACCTTCTAGATGCAAATCTGTCTTCTCATTTTTACTGCTGCTATAAATTAGAAAGCACATAATCTTGAAAACCAGACCCATGTCAATGCTAACCGTATGAAAACAAAACCACAATAAATGGAAACACAGAGAGCCTCTTTAGTATGCATGTTTTCTCAGGCCAGCAAAAATATGTTGATCAAATCATTTGTCTTTATGTATTATATGGTTTTCTTTGGGTTTGTAATGATTTAAGTGACTTAGTCCTCATACTCAAAGGAGAAAACTTTAAAATTGCAGATTTCCTTAGGGTACAAAATGTAATGCTTTCCTTTCCTTATTTTCCAGGGACATCAAACCTGACAACATACTGCTGGATGAACATGGTAAGTGAGCATTGTTTTCTCTCAGAATCTCTAATTCCTGAGATCTCAGTAACATGCTCATGACATGCTTTGTAAATCAACCTCTGATGTTGAATTCCTACCTAATCTGGGCTTTCTCAGAAAGCTCCCTCAGAACGCCTTGTGGATTTTGTAGTTTTCCCTCCTTTTGCCAAAGAAATGTGCAGATCAGAAATTTTCAAGGTCTGAATACAAAGGAATTTAATATTAATTGGGATCAGCAGGGAGACTTGATAAAAAGAAGTTAGTTTTCTATTAACTAACTAAATTAATTTTTATTCTGTGAATCAACATAACCCCTTTTCAGGTGCCTACCAATAAAACAGTACCAAGCATTTTATTTTCTCTTTTGGAACTTCTGAAGGGCTGAGAAATTCCACATAGTAAGTTATTTCTCATGTAGATATCTAAAATAAACTTTCTAAAATCTAGATTGGGATTTGGGAATTTGACTGCAAAGTTTGTGTCCCTACATGCAGTTCTGGCTTAAATAGCATAAAAAGGAGTAGACAATAATTAACAGCTTTGAACTTTCGCTACTAATTCCATGTTCTCAAAGGTAAAAGAGATGGTATGAAAGAAAATCAGCTGATTTCTTTAAACTTAAATTTTAAACATATACTCTCTCCAAGAAGTATTTAGCTAAAATGTCATGTATCTTCTTGCAACTGTTTATAGGGAAAACATGAGAAATATAGGTAAGGAGGACATTAACCTTGTATCAGTTAGAACAGAAACACACAGAGGAAAAAGCCTAACGAAAAAGGAGATGTGTGCTTGCTACTGTGGGAAAGTCTTGTGCTTTGTTTACTTCCAAAATTGATTAAAAGCTGATAATCTCTGAGAAACTATAATCTTGAAATTATGCCAATGATGGCATTATGTTTCAAAAATCAATTGCAGAGCTGCTGAGTATACAAAAGTTGATTAAAGAGGTACCATTTTGCATAGATGATGTTTGTTTCCTGGGAACATGAAGGCTAATAAAGCTAAGTAATAATGGAGTTTTAAACCATCTAGAACTTCAGCAATTTAATGCTTCAGACCCATAAGTGTTAATGTTCCCAAGACTCTAGTATCAGCAAACAGGCATGAAATAGAAATAGCTTGCCTTTAAGTCCTGGTGAATTAAAGATGTCAACACCAACACAAAATGAGTATGAGTATGTTAAATCTACTCTGATTGACAGCCTTTGAAGCACAGCCGCCTTTATCCCTCCTTGCCCCTCATCAAGGTCAATCAGTGCACAAAACTAGCTTCTTGTGAGAGCTTTCCTATGGAGACTCAGGCATCACAAAGAAGAACCTAGACCAGAGTGAGCACTACTGTGCAAAATGAAGGGGGGTTTTGTGATTATAAACTATGCAGCAACAAGATTGTCTGTAGGCAGCTTGGAAGTTTGGGGGTGGATGTCCTCTTTTCTGCAGAGCAGCAGAATACTGCTCCCTCACAGCACACAAGTGGGGAAACAACAAATTTCTCCAGACAAGCACACGAGTCTTGGTCAGCAGAAGTTATCAATTCATGGGTTCAAACAGGTTCAAAAGCCTGTCATGTGGCTGGGGGAAGGAATTCCCTGAGGCCTGTAAAGGGTCTGTCTACACATTTCCACTCACTAAATGTGTGACATCAGTTGGCAAGTGTCTGTGCAAGGCTAATTACCTCAGTCTTGCCTTACAGAAGTGAAGTTCTTTCACAAGGAAAAAGCTAATCTTGAATTCCCTAATAGCTCTGATTAAGCTGCAACATCCTAACATCATTTTAACAAAATCATCAGATTTCACTTAATGGAAAAATGTGCTGAATACATGCACCACAAATATATTTGGCTGCAGAGTAAGCATAACAAATTCACCTAATATGAGCCTAACCAGGTGCACAGGAAGGAACTTTATTTTAGCCTGTGGCCACTAAGATGGCACAACAGCTTTCTATATGCTTGACTTTACCCCTAGGTCTTTCTTTCAAACAAATTATGCTTGCACAAAATATCGTGTAATTGGATATGCACAACATTTCTGACTGAGACTTTGTCTCAGGGACTTAGATTTCTTTGGCCTCACTGAAGAAACCTATTCTGGGTGGAATCAAAACTTAGTGTTACACCACTCACATCACCTTACATCTTCAAGCAGTTAAACTGACTAACCTTCATAACATAAACCAAGAATACATATTATAGATATTTGTGCTCATTAAAACTAGTTTCACTATACTTTATCTGTATGGACTAGGGAACATACCTCAGGCTTAGGGAACATACCTCAGGAATACAGAGGTAATGAAAACAGAAGACAAAAAATAAAAAAAATAAAATAAAATCACAAAAACATATACAACATATTCAAAATCATTCTGGCAGAGGAAGTCTGAATTTTTCCATATGCTTTTCATCAAAGCCACATCTCAGCACTGCTGATCACATCCTGATGCATCAGTGGAAAAAAATGATTGATGATCCTGAAAAGCATAGTGGTATATGAGAATGGGATAACCAGCCATTAAAAATAGTGTTCAGCCCCTATCAGAGGATGATTGCATGGTCTCCTGGAGAGGATACACATCCCACCTCTGAGGAGAGAATGTAGGGACAGTTTCAGGGTTTATTCTCTGAACCAGAATCAGACCCTCTAAGGAAATTAATTCATTCAACAAAGCTCCTTTTTTTAAATGTTTCTTTCTCAGCTTTCCCAAGAAGCTCTTCCTCTTATGACTAACACTAATCTCTAAATTTAGAAGCAGTTCTCTGTTCTGCTAACATATATCTGAAACAGAATTATTCCATTGACAGCTGAAGGGACTACCTAATGTTTCAGGAGAACTACTACAATTGCATTGTGCAGAGAAAAGCACTTTAGAATTCTCTCAATGGCAGAATTCTGGTTCCTCTTCTACTCCTTTCATTTTAATGGTTTAGAACAACATAACCGAAGTGACAGCATTTAGATCTGGAATCTACTAAGTCTGGTCTATGTTGTATTTTTTTTAAATATCAAAGAAATTAAAGATAGCTTTAAAAGTTTGCATGATCTAATAACTAGGATGTCAAAGAGACAGAATTTGTTAAATGCAGAAAAACAAGCAGTGGCAAACAGTTTAGTAAACTGACTTTTTAAAGAGATGATAACATCATTTCTGTAGCTATTTGGTAGCATCATTGAAATTACCAAATTTCTGATGGTTCTGCAGAAATTACAAACTCTACTTTTGCATCCAGGCTTAGCCTTGTACTAAGTGACCACACCATCCTTACAATCTGTTAACAAAAAACCTGCAAGAATTCAAACCTGCAAGAGTTTGAATCCCCCTCAGGCAAGTTTTCCACAACATTTTTTTCCACAAGATGCAGCAAGGTCCGTGCTTGGTTTACCGAGGAAGGGCTCCCTGCTAGGTCAGATCCAAGACCTTGGCCAGTATTTTGTTGCAACTGGTGACAAGAGCAAACATTATTTGTGGAAAATGCCTTTTGCCACTTTGCCATCGGATGCTTCGGTGCTGCCTATGACCAACAAATTTTTTGTGGTAGGATATTAGAGCATCTTTGCATATTCCATTTAGAATGTGAAGGTGGGTACAAGCTTAGGCTCTCCTGCATAGTACAGATGAACCCATAGTGGCTTTTTAAATTCTTTGTAGGGTTTGACTTTCTGAGAGCAAATCAGATTTGACTGTACTTCAAAATGTTACTGTTCTGAGATTTACAATCAGCTCTGGTGCTGCTGAGTTGGTGGCATTAATTCCAGTATTGTATTTCTTCTCTCTGACATCACATTCACCCCTTTGGTTTCAGAAATTCAATGAGGTTTAAAGTCCATGTACATTTTCCTCTGCTGAATGTTAGCCAGCTAGCCCCAGCCAACTTTCAGGACTTGTTCTAATTGTCATCATGATTTGCTCAAGAATTAAATCCAAACACAGATCATTTGCTGTTTACCTCAGATGCTGCAATTTCAGGCCATGTTGAAAAGTGAGACATATAAGTCACACTGCATAAAGCTTTCCAAAGTCATACACTGTTCTGGGGGTAGTCAAAGCCTTAACCAGAAGCTGACTGAAGGAATGCAATTTTGAAACAATATCCACTGAGATAATTTCATCTTCAGGTGTATGTGTTGGTGTATGTGAAACCTGCAGTCTGAGATGATTTGAAAAAGCCACTCTCCAGAGAGTCAAATGAATGTGTTCATTTGCTTTTTCTTCCTTCTCTTTACCATCATATATATGAGGTCATGCAGCTCCAAGGATTAAGCAATGAGCTCTTTCCCTGGACTAACTTGAATTTAGTTAGGTCTGCTGAATCTGTTGTGCACTGCTCTGCTTCACTGTTCATAAGAGCTAAGTCCAAGTGACGTTGACATTCTGCTTAGCTCAATATTATACCAAGCTACAGGCTTGGTTTGGACATTTATTTGTTCACAATCATACCCAGAAAGGGAGAGAAACTACAAGGTGTGAAGCTAAGATGGGAAAATGTTCCCACGAACAGAAATTTTGCAAACAGTATGAAGCAGGTGGAGTCCCAGCATATTCACTGCAGCAGTAGTAACGTTCCCTTTTCCTGTGTGCAAGACTTGCAGTAAAAACTTATCTTAGAGGCTGATTAGAAAGACTCCTATAGAGGACTGGGGTCTAATTATCTCTTGAAATATTCAGGAATGAAAAATACAAAAACCTCAAAAACAAACAAACAAACAAACAAACAAAACCTCAAACCAAAGCAAAGCAAAACAAAACAAAAAACAAGCCAAAAGAAAACACCCCAAAACCAAACCCTGCTCTGCCCCTGTCCCACACAAAGCCTCTCTCCATGCTCCCAGCTCCCACCAGGCACTTGCCTTGCCTGCACAACACCTTCCTTTAACTCCAGCATCAATTAGCAGCCCCTCAAACAGCAGACAAAGCCAGCTTGCAGGCAGTCTGAGGGTTGTGGAGCTGCCCAGTGATGGGGAAAAGCAAAGGGGCAGGTTTTCCAGCAGTAAATTGTTCCCAACCTCATGTACAGCAGCTGCCTGTTGCTGTATGGGCAGCAGGATGCAGAAGAGCTGTGCAGAACCTACCTTCACAATCCATCCCTTATCTCCCAGAAAGGCATTTTTAACAAAAAAACCCACAATGTATACAACATATCATGTGTGCTATTTTAGTTTTGTTAAATGAAAAGAAATCTAATAAAAGGGGGAGAAAACAATGCACTGCAGGAAAGGCAATTTTCATTGCAAATCACCTATTTGGATCAGTCTGAATGGATGTGATACAACAGATGTTTTGCAATGGGCAGTCACACTGGCACTCTAATGG
Organism: Brachypodius melanocephalos; assembly: GCA_013398615.1. Lineage (NCBI taxonomy): Eukaryota > Metazoa > Chordata > Aves > Passeriformes > Pycnonotidae > Brachypodius > Brachypodius melanocephalos. The sequence continues at coordinate 10,302,698 of VZSR01003371.1, read as the reverse complement.
AGCATCACTTACAATGTTATCATTTAAGTGGCAGAACTATAGGTATATTCTTTATCTTTATCTTTATATTTTCTGTCAAAAAAAGAGAAAGTATTAGGCTACCAAGATCCTTGGAACATTTCATCCTACAGTGTGCATAGAATTGCTTTAGACCACTGCCAGGAGGTGGCTTTGTTTTGCAGTTACCATTTTCAAGAAGCCTTCTGCCACAGTGTTTTATGATGGCAGAAATAAACTGCAAATATGCTACACTCCAGCCACCAGGGAGCTACCAGCTTGGAGTTGTTATGTCAAGCTGGGCTGTGAACTCTAATTCTTCTTATGGCAGCCTAACACTTCCCACCCCTTATAAAGGGATGGCTTTCATTGCCTCACGATTTTTCTCTGTCATGTGTAGAGGGCTTCCTGGCCTGGGCATCTTAGGGAAAAAAGTGTCAATAAAATGCAAGCTGGTGTTTTTTTTAAAAAAAGTGGGCAAACAATTTCATTGAAAACTTCTACTGTGTCTCCCATTTGGAGAAACAGCTTTAAGTTTAGCAGTGGGAAGTACCTTCTTCCTTTGCCCCTTCAAAATCTGATCTGGCCAAATTATGGTCCTTGGAGAATTTCAGTTCACACATGCATAGCTGCACAATTAGAGGTTGACTGATACATTTCCTGTGGACTATTGGAGCAGCATGACATTTTGTTGAGACTGCTCTTCCTCCATCAGGCACTGGGTAAAATCCATCAGTCATTCATCTTTGGCAGCAAATGTGATTAAAAACCTCTCTCATTTAACAACTGCATCATGTCCAAACCCTGATCCATTCTGTGGATTGAATGAGACTGAGACCTTGATAAAAAAAAACCCACACAAATTTGTCAGGAGCCTAGTTCAACACATGACACATTAATCCAGATCTGAATGCAGAGCTAAGAAGGGGGAGTACCCACCCCTGTCCTCCACAGCACTGTCAGATGGAATCAGAGAAGGGTAATATCTGCATCACTCAACCACACTAGTCCTTGAGCAAAGATGCAAAACCTAACAAAATACTCAAATTAAAACTCTACATATTTTCAAGCTGGATTTCTGTTCAGTTCATCTGCCTATAACAAATCAGAATCAACAACTATTACCTCAGAGTGGTGGAGCAATTGAACCTATGCTTATCATAAACTATCCAGGAACAAGGTAATAGTAGGTTTGGGCCATTGAGCATCGTTAATGACGTCAGGCAGCACGTTCTCAGGCTGACTTCTGCCACTTATTTTTCATCTTGCCACTTGCTGTCAAATGAGCGATCATTTAGGATCTGCTCCTGTTACATATACATCTTCTGCTGCTACAGATCTAATTTATAGTTATTGTGTGACAAAAATACCATTTTCTTCTCCCCTCCCTCTTTGCCCTGAGAAGACTCACAAAAATTCAGGCTGATGGTAACCTGTAGTGGATGCAATTGTAGACAGTGTCACAAGTACCTGAGTTGTGAGGGGTGACTGTAGCTGGACATGAGGCAAATTTCACACATAGCTTCACATTCTGCTTCTGCATGTTACTTACTGATCTGAGAAGACAGAGAGAACCATAGAATACCAGGATCATCTTGTTCCAACCCTTTCTGTGGGCAGGAACATCTTCCACTAGATCAGGACAGGGGGCTCAGAGCCCACCCAACCTGGCCTTGGACACTGCCAGGGATCCACAACCTCCCTGGGCAACCTGTGCCAGGGTCACCACAGCCCAGGTGGGGTCTCACAAGGGCAGAGTGGAGAGGAATCCCCACCTCCAGCCTGCTGGCTGTGCCTCTTTCGACGGGCTTGGCCTTCTGGGCGACGAATGCTGTGGAATGTTCAGCTCTTCATCCACGAGAACCCCCAAGTTCTTCCCCACAGGGCTGCTCTCCATGAGTCACCTCCCAGTGTGTGCTCAGGTCTGAGATTGCCCTCAGCCAGATGCAGTACCTTGCACTTGGAGTTGCTAAACCTCGTGAGGTTCTTGTGGCCCCACTTCTCAACTTTGTTCATGGCATGAGAAGATTCAGGGGTGATCAGCAAAAACAGTTCAGGAGTGCAGACAGATGTTGGGTGCAACCACACAAGAAGAGTATTCAGTCACTGTGATTCAAATTGATTTTTCTAGTTAAGAGTAACATTTAATATTAGGTTGCTATTAATGTTACATATCTTTCCAATTGTGTTTCTTTCCATTGTCACTTAAATGTTAAAGTGAGGAATATTTGTATGATGTGCTATTTTAACTTCTGTTTTTACTTTGTGTAATTGCAGGTCATGTTCATATCACTGACTTTAATGTAGCAACCATAGTGAAAGGCTCAGAAAAAGCTTCTTCTATGGCTGGCACAAAACCCTATATGGGTAAGTTTTCAGGACATTTAAAAATGAAAAAAAAGTTACACATTAGGGCTGACTAATGGTATAGGAAAAGGATTTTAAGTTGTAAAAGCATAAAGTAGATTAAATCAACTTTTTTTTTTACAATATATATGTATATCAGTAGTGAAAATCTTCAGAGATGGAGAACGTTGTTTGGATGTTATTTTATTCAGAAACTTAAACTCTACACTTTTCTAATCAGGTTCTGTTTGGTTTTGTGCATTCAAATTCAGCAGAAATTCAGCTGTGTTACTTTCTGTAAATCCCCACATCCTGAGACAAGAATATAGGATATATTTGCATCACAAGGGTATACAACTTATCTGCTGAGGTGAAATGAGCAGCACAGGCATGGGATACAGAGCATTAGGAGGTCAAGGGAAAGATGGGAGACAGGGAAAAGATTTTACCTTTTCAGACTGAAAGATCTGATCTAAGTTCACCTCAGCTCATGTAGTTGTTCCACTCCTGAGGCCTCCTCCCCACTCATCAGATCTCCACCATATCCATCAACCTCACAAGAAGAACAGTACCAAAAAATTCTCTCCTTTCCTTTATGAAGGCTATCACATCATCCACCAGCTTACTTTCTCTTCATTGCATTTTCCTCACCTCTTGGGAATGCAAAGACACTGCAAAAGCCCCAGTTGCAGCCTTTACCATTCAGAAAAAAATCACCCTTGCATTTATTTGGAGCTGTAAGAAGACAGCAAAGCTTTTAGAGCTGTAAAAATCCTCTGTTTCAGATGAAAAGTGATGGTTAAGGATTCTCTGTGGCACGGTTTGGATATCAAAGCTTCAACAAACCAAATATTAAGTGTGTGACAGATATAGCCAGATTCATTGGTGCTACTTTCCTCTTCTAGTTTATACTTTTTATTTTGTGAAGAATTCCAACTTTGTGAAATGCTACAAGGACTTTTCAGTTGCAGTGATTTCTGGTTGTAAGGCTGCATCAATGGCTTTCCATGTGGCTTTTCCTGAGATGTTTAGACTACAAGACAAATAGAAAAAAAACAGAATTGGGGAGGTTGGCTCTGTGGTTGCTGGTAATGGTCTATTACCAGGAATTCAAACCACAATTATAACCTTGGTGTAACAAGACAAAGTCACCTTCACTACTTGCTGAGGACCAGAATCAAGGAAAGAGCAGTTTCTGTAAGACGTGCCCTATGCTGTGCTGATTTTCACAACGATGACGGTACGAGATGTGATGAAAGCTTTTTCCCACTTTTGAAGGTTTATGAAGTCTTACTCTCATGTGGATCCTGTTATGTTTAATCAGATATGAGGGGGCTCTCCAGCCTTTCCCTTAGCAGAGGCTGATATAGGATTTCTCACTTCCTATGGCAAATTTAAGGAAATAAACAGAAAAACGTTATCTCTAAAGCCTTCATTCCTCTTTGAAATCTGATTGAAATAGGCTGAGAAATTGCTAGGGAGTGATTTGTTCACATGCAGCATGACTGAATAAAAATGGTTTCCAGGAAGAAAACAGAATGAATTGATATTGTGTTGTAAAAATGCCCTAGCTGTTCTGATTAAGATGCCTATCTTGTAATGCTAAGCATGGTGTGAGTCAGCTCCTGCAGCCTTTTCTTAATCCCACTTCACATTAACCTTTTAGTCCCGAAGTCTTTCTTAATCCCACTTCACATTAGCCCCGAATATTTCAGCCTGAAATATTCCCTGCCTATTTCCCTACTTATTAAATGTTTATGCAGAATGCACTGTACCTGCACCTGAATGTTTCTCTAGAAAGCCTGTCAGTTCCCATGTCCTCCACTTCCCAGCCAATTCATTCAGACAAGTGAAATACCTGCCACACACAGGAACAAAGACAGGGACAGCAGTATATGTGAAAAGAACAAGGTCAACAGCCTGGCAAGGCAGGATGCTTCCAGCTGCTTCTGCAGCTTTTCCCCTCAAAGCCAGTGACCTGAAATGCTGAAATGAAATCAGATTCTTAGAGTTTGGGGGTCCTCGGAGTTTGTCTTGTGCTCTTCAGGTGGCTGGGACTGTGGAAGGCAATGTGTGCCTTCTGCTGATTTAGGAAACCTGTGTGTCACCTGTGCCTGATTTTACCTTCACCAATTCACTGCTCAAACCTTTTACAACACGTGTGATCGAGGGTGTTGTCAGGGGTTTTTTGTAGGAATAGCTTTATGTAAACCCCTATGGTTTCAGGCTGTCATCCTACCCTGGCAAGCAATGCAAAATGTCCTTTGAGACCAGGCTGGCTTTTGGCAGGCACAGCTGCTGCCAACAAATGACCACAAGCACTGCTGGAGGAATTCACTCCTTTGTGAATTGGGCTGTGGACCAGGAAAGCCAGTGCAGGGCAGGACATGGTCCCTGGCTGCATGTGCTGGTCTGTTCAGCTGAGGCAATTTCTTCCTGCAGAAGGATATTACCTCAGCCTCTTGTGTCTGCCTGACTGGAAGCACCCGTGTAAGGCCTTGCTACTTTCAACACTCCCATCTTTATTAAAAAAAAAAAAACCCAAAAAAAAAAAAAAACCCAAAAAAAAAAAAAACCCCCCCCCAAAAAAAAAACCAAAAAAAAACCACCAGAAAAACCCAAACCCAGAACACATTTATTAAATTACTCCCTCATGAACAAGGCTGCAAGATATATCTGTGTGTCTCAAAGAATATGCTCTGTATTGGGCACCATCTGCAGCGATGGTCCTCTACCCTGCAATAGAATGCTCAGCTACAAACCCAAAAGTTAAACAGTTAAACACATCTAGAAAACATGACAAGTGTCACCTTTCTTTTATTCCTCACTTTGGTAAATTTACATGTGTTTGAGTCCCATAGCATATGCATTTTCCTTACTGAAATATTTTGGAACAATCAATTTCCATAGATCTGTGTATTATTTCTGAGTGTTGCAAACCCTTTCCATTCACAGGTTATTTTGGGGGGGCGTTAATGTTTGTTTGGTTTTTTATGTGGGTTTTTAATGTGGTTTTGTTGCTGTTGTTGCTTATTTTTGTTTTGGTTTTCTGGAAGCTTCTGGTTTTAGTGGTAGGAGGGTTTAGGGGGACTAGGTAGAGTCTTTGGTGTTTTTCTCAGCAGAGACTGAAGATACTCAAATTATGCACTGTGGCTTTGCCTCAAACCAAACCAATAAAAACCATTTAATTACACAAATATACCTGACAAGAATCCAAAGTCAATAAAATCAGTCATAAATTATGTGAAAGGTTTCAGCTACCCCATTGCCATCTCACAGGCTTGTTATCTCCGGTTTTCACAGCTCCTTTCACAGGCTGCTGTCATGGTGAAGAATGACTGTATGCCTGAGATTACCAGAGGATTGTGGATTCACACTGGTCCACTGAACTTCTAAAATGTATGAGTCATCCAGATTTGTTAATTAGTACTGTGTAGGTGTACTATTGAACTCAGAAGAAAGCCAGTGGATGTCCTGATATAAACCTTTTACGTAGAAGAAATTATCCCATAGAGCTAAATTCATTCCACAGATGCTTAAAATATAGCAGGGAAAATTTTGAGTTGAGTTTTCAAAAGTGGTCAGTCCTTGGTCTTTCTTGCACTCATATTAAACAGTGATCTGAAATTAAATACTGTCTTGCAGCTCATTGCATTTTGAATGCAGGTAAGGCAGTGTTTAGGTTTTTAAAAATGCTACCTTTATTCTACAGGGGGTTTGACTGCCTGTCTGCAGAGTTTCTCTGGTCATTACCTGACCTTTTGATCCCAGGGACATCTCCTGATGTCAGCATGACAAGGGAAGCTTCTGTTTGTTCTGATAAGCAAGAACTAAGAGTGGCTGTGTGAGACTTTGAGGTGCTGAAATAAACACTCCCCACACTGATGGGATTTTCAGCTTGTGCTAGGAGCTATGTAGCTGAAGAGATTAAACACCGAGCTGCTAGCAGCCATTCAGGTCTTGTTCCACTCTGACACTAACGTGTAGGAACACAAGCAGCTGAGGAACCTCAGGAGATCAGGAAAGAAGTTTTTACCTCCAGCTGCTCTTCACCTCTGTGCTCTCTGACCTGCTACCATCCTTTAAGACCTTTCAGCAAAACTAATACAATCATTTCATTGACTATTTCAGTTAACAAATATTCCACTCTGAGTTCTAGAGGTAGTGTTGATTTGGGGTTTAAATTTGTTAATTTGTTTGTTTGTTTATTTTCTAACCTGCCTGAAAGGGCCTGGTGTGTTGTGGAGCTCTGCAGGCAGATCTGAGGGGAGCAGAGATCCAGCAGAGGTGGCAAATGCACCCCACAGGGCCCCTCTGCCCCCTGGATAACTCCTGGGTTTTGGTCAGACCAACCCCCCCAGGTTTTTACATGCTTAAACTGGTGCAAAGGTATTTTCTAGCCTGGTGGGAGTATGTGATGCAGGAGCATGCATCAGTCCTGCTGGTGTGTCAGCTACAGTCTGTCCTGAAAACCCCCAGTTAGGCAGACCCACCAATTTCAGTACTGGGCAGAACAGCTGCTGTCTATACACTGGAAAAATCTTCCAAACACCAAATGGATATTTTTGGGCAAAATCCCTTCTAAAAATTGCTAGAAAAACTGGACCTGCGGCCACGGTGAGCTTTTGTCCATACAAAAGGTATGTAACAAAGGTGTTCATGTACAATTTCGTGTTCAATAATGGGAAAGCATGACAGGCTCATTGCTGCTGGGCTTTCTTTCAGCAGGAGTAGCAACACGAGGTTGTTTCTCTGAGGCTGATGCAGATGTTCAGCCACTGAGGGCTTCTCTGTGCAAGGTCAAGAAGTGAGTTCTGTTCAGTGGTTGAGTAAAGCAGAGGGTTGTACGAGGATAGCACACTGAACAAGGGCAGGAGACGTTATATAGCCATATGGAAAACTAATAAGGCATTCTAAATGCCGTGTCTGTTTTCAGGTAATGGTATATAAATTATTTACTTTGATTGAATAATTGCATTAAATATGAGTATTGAAACTATTGAGGTGTATAATGTGAATAATGGTGCAAAATCAGTTACATGGCTAGAACAAGTATAAACCTCACTAGAAAATTGCCATCCCAGCATGCCCAGGCTTTAAGCAGCATTTTGCCTTATAAAACAGAAGTTAGCAGCTGGCTAGACTAAAGCTCTGAGTCAGAAGGCTGACCATTATAATTTAGACTTTTTTAGCACATGAGAAAGTAAACACTAGGAGGTAAATTGATAGTTTACCAAATCTAAATTTATATTCAGGGAGAGGGAAGTTGTTTTCTTCCATTTTGCTCTTGAAACAGCTTCTACTCTGGATAGAAGATCACTGATCATTATTGTAGTTTGATTTCTGTTTTCTATTTAAAACATGATCCAGAAAAATTACTGACCCTTGAATTTACTTCTCAGGGGAAAGTGAAAATTAACATTTTCTCCTCACAGTGCTGAGAAAGCTATTAATATTTCACTGAAACGTCTCAGTTCAAGGTTCTTGGAATATTTTTCCAAAAGTCAAGTTCATTTTTTGTACAGCTTAATCTGTCATGCCTTAAGCCTGATTCAGCAAAGCAAAACTATAAATGTGTTCTATACATCATCATTCACACATTTAAAATTTGCAAACATCTAACATTTTAACAGCTTGTCCTGTACTAATCAATCAAAATATTGCTTATGCTCTGTGTATTGTATATATGTGTATATATCAATTTGTACACCATTTTTTCCCCGAGATCAGGGACTAGTATGTGGAAGAAGGATGATATCTGGCTGTGTATGCTGAATCTCAGTTAATGATTCTGGAATGTGTTTTCTAATCTGAAATCTCAGGCATTGCAATAAGACCCACATCACTGAAGTGTGTTTTTCTGCAATGACTACGGCAGAGTGTATTGTTTTGCAACCCCTCCAGTAAACCACAAACCTCTGATTTCCCTTACTGACATGGAGGGTCTCTGCTGAGATGCAAAGAGACACCAGAATGTCAGGGATTTCATTCTTAAGAAATGTTTTGGACATATCCACTTGAATTGGATAATTAACAAACAAACAACAACAACAACAAAAAAAAGAAACAAAAACACTAGGGTTTTTTGTTCATTTGTTTCATTTTCAGTTTCTCATATTTCTCATCAGTTCCTGCATTGTGCAGGAAGTGATGACCAGATATCACTGGCAACATTTAGCTTTTCATGGTCAGTCAGCTCCTTACATTAATCCATCTTGCAAGACTGACTTGCAAGCTATTGCTTAAATAGACTGATTTGTTAGTATGTAGGTGCTCCATCAGAAATAATAGCAGCTATTCTTTTTGCCAACCACACCAAGAGATAAACCTCAAATTGATCATTTTATCATGGACAGCATTTTCAAACCCATCTCTGAGCAGCAAATTAAAGATAATCTGGATTTCAGAGACCCAGAGCACTTACAATTTATGAAGTTGTGATACCAATGAATATTCAGCAGATTTTCAGAAACCCTACTTAAAACATTTTATTCTTTGTACAAAATGGACTTTTACAACAGGAAAAAATAGTGAAAATATGGTTTAGCATTATTTGCATTTACGTTGATATTCTTTTATTTCAAGATCATCATGTTGTTAGATATTAATATCTTTCAACAAATAAAGGTAGATAATTACCAACCAGATACACAAAATTTCCTTTTTTCTAACTTTATTTTTGTTGCAGATCTCTAGGAAAATACGTATACAATACAACATGCATCATCTACATAATTCACATTGCAGATCAAATGACTGGTGTGAAAATTCCAGTGGATCACTATATACATGGATGGATTTGTCAGAAATTACTGCCTTTTGCACAAACCTACAGAACAGGAGGAAGGATATCCCAGTATGTCATTGCTTCTGAATTGGACGCAGACCTACTGGGTTTGCTTTCACATTCAATTTGTTCATTTGTTGTCTTCTAGTGTGGTTTTATTTTGGAAAGAAATAGCAACTAGCTTGGCTAGTTTCCAAAGTTAGTATGTGCAATTACTCATTATTATATAAGACAAAGAGGCATTCCTGATTTTATTTGCTCTGTTAAAATTAGTACAGATGTCTCATCTTGGAATGGCATTGGTATTTAAAGGGTGTTTCATTGTCATTTTCAAAAAGTTGCATGAAAGGTATCAGATCACACTTTGTGAAACATGAAAAGCAATAACCCAAACAAAAAGACTTCATTGCTTCTGAATGCCAGACTTTTAAAAGTCCCCAGTACTTTGGGTGGAAGGTTTTCCCGTTGTCTGAGCGTGTGAGCAGAGGTGAAGAGCCCATGCAGTTCATGGTGACTGTCAAGAGGAAGAAGCTGTAAAGATCCCATTGAGGCTTTTTGGCCTCTGTAATCCCTCTCAAATGTGCCATGAGGACCTGGCTGCTTGAGCCTCATTGGGATCACAGGATTGTGAGGTGACTTGTGATAGCAGGGCCCCAGGAGCCTCTACTCCAACTCTACTCAAAGCAGGGTGAGCAGTGAGGCTGGACCAGGTTCCTGCTGTTCAGTCATTCTTCAGGCAGCTCTAGGAATATGCAGTTCTCCGTCATATCAAAGAAATTGAGTCAGGGCAAGATGTGAGGACCTGAGGACCAATTGCAACACTTCTTTACTTCTCTTTGAATTCACTCTTGGTGCTAGACTTGCTATTACTTGATTTATCTTCACTGTTTAAAAGTTGAGCTTCTGCCATGCAAACATCTATTGCTTTTCCTCTAAGTGTATGTGATTGCAACTGCAGCTCTTGGCCAAAACAATCTGCAGGATCAAACCCAATATTAAACTCATTTATTTTCCTGAAAAGCCTCTGTTCAGTGGAAACTGCTAAAGGAAAAAGATATGAAACTCTTGTTCTTGCAGGTACTTGCACTCTTGGTCACACAAACTCTTGAAGGCAGAATCCTTCTGCCTGTGTAGGTGTATGAGGGTAAAAGATGAAGTATTCTTCTCACCTTAAATCTCTTATGGCAAGAGAGGATATGTTTACAATGGGTGCACACAGCAGAACTGTTGCCCTTGCTCCAAGCTGGCAAGTTGAAATCTGATCATTCTTTGCAGAACCTACCCAGGGCACACTGCAGGATGGCTGTCCAAGCTGACCCTGGGATCAAGTTCAAATTTTAAAAGATTACAAATTGTCTATTTAGGTAAAATGTTAAAGAAAATCAATGCAGAATTTCATCTTTCCATTCAGAATTTTTATTTGCTTTTATCCTAACCAATCTGCACTCTAAATTGGTTCTCCAGGCATAGTTATTTCTTACAGCAAAACATAACATTATGTCCTGTATTTCATAGCTCTAGTTCTTCAGAGCTTGGCTAGTTTTGTGACTTGAAGGTTTTGCTATCTTTCTGTAAGATCATGCTCTGTTTCTGAGTGAGCAGGCAGAGCCCAGAAGTCTGCACATAGACTGGAGCCCTTCATTTGCACCTAATGTCTCAGTTAAAATAGTTTTTTAGACACATTAGGCACAAGCTTAGTGTGAAATGGGTATTTAACAGCCTTGTCAAATTAGAGAAAGGTCTTTTGACTTCAACATGGTTGAGATTTCACCCTGAGAAAAAACCTGTATAGGATACTGCAAATCATGTTTGAACCCTCTGCCAGTCCCCCCCTCATGGGCAGAGAGTGTCTACAACTGCTTCACTGGAGCTGATGGAATGCAGCGAGGCATTCCAGCTGGACTGAAAATAATGCTGTTAAAGTGGGCAAAAAGGGGCTATTTGCTTTAAAAATTAGGCCTTTATCTGCTCATATTCTGACCTAAGAATGCCATTGGATTAAGGTAAGAAAACACCTTCAAAACTCCAGGGCAAAAGAAAGCATTTTCTGCTGATCTACCTAATGTAGGATGAGTTGACCTTGAGGATTTTAGAACAATAAAATAAAATACAAATCAATAGCTCGGTCACTAAACTAGAAAAACAGCTGCACCATTCTAGCAATGTCATAGGTTACACCAATAAAGTACTTTCACCTCTATCTCACAGAAATCAGATAGTGATCTGTCTCATTATTAAAATATTAAAGTTATAAAAGAAATAGTGAAACCAATATTATACCTGCATAGTTCAGTAGAAATGATGAAAGTCTGTTTTCTGTAATGAGATATTGCACATCATCTAGGCACAGTGGGCAAAACCCATAACAAATGGGGCTAAATCAAGCAAAACCTCACTACAAGGTTCCTATGGTGATATTCAAAATATAACTTTGGTGCCTGAAGTGCAATTTAAGTGCACTGATCCACTAAAGTAATAAAACAATCCTGCTTATACTCTCACCATCTATTTGATAGACTGAAGGCCTGTAAGATGTGCCTACACACCAGCAGCATGCAAATACGTGTTGAAATACACATGAAGATACAGCATGCCAAGGGAAGCTGTGTCATCTGGGGGTGAGACAGAGTTAACTCTGTGTAATGACTCTTACGGCATGGTTGATTTATGTCCTGCTGGATCACAGCACAAGTTTTCCTCTGCCAGAGAATCACTGGTCACCTATTCTCCAAACACATGTATTCCAGAAAAAAATGTTTATTTAGGTGCCTGCAGATACCAAACATATTTAGACATGATCTTGCTGATCAAAGGGTATAAGACCACTTTCATACATTCACTGATTTTTATTCCACAGATTAGGGTTTTGCCATAACTAACGAATGGATGCTGAAATCTTCTATTATATTTGGCTCCTGAAGACTTTCTGAAGTCAGGTCTGGAGCTGTAAATCATTAGGTTGCCATCCATAATGCAAGGACTGCAAAAACTCCTCTAAAAGGAATGACTTTCCATTTATTAAAGGTGCTTCTCTAAATGCCATAAAAATCCCAAACTGCCAGTCAGAAGGGTGACCAGACTACATCCTTCACTGCAGGGTGCTCATCACAAAGTGAGGCCATGGTAATGAGGGGGTAATGTGGGACATTAGACTCGGTACCATGGCCAGAAGAGCCTTTCATGGTAATTGTAACCTAGCATTCAGATGTTATGGCTGGGGACAGTGTTGTCGAGAAAATGTCCAGCGAGAGTGTTGTTTTCACAAAGTGCACTGAGATTCTGCTGTTAAATCATTAGAAAAGCATGATGGTTTTAATTTCATTTCATTTCATTTTCACTCATTTATATCTGGTTTTCTGAAGAAATTACGGTAAAATTTGTACAGGTTTTTTCATTAAATCACATAAAGTAGATCCTTGTTTTGAAAATATATTTTCTTTTCCTCCACAGAAATTACTTTTATGGAAGTCATTGCTTCATTGACAGTGTTTTCTTCCAGTCACGACAGTTTCTCACACCATAAAATCAGTGTCAGGACTTCTATTGAAGTACAGTTTTGCTATGTCGAATACATTTAAAACCTGTCTGATTAGTTCTATCCAAATGTAGAATAAGGATGAGATTTACCACATTCAACACTTTCATCAATCAGGAAGAATCACCTCACTTGCAGATATTTTTCTCATAAAATGTTTACATTACCCTAAATGTTCTAAGTCGCACTTCAGACCAAGAATTCCCCTCCTTTTACTTATCTTTATTCACATAACTTAAAGTTTAAAAGAACCAGGTAAGAATTAATATATGAAATTACTGAGTTTTGAAATACCCTGACCAGTGAATGCTGCTTATTGTCAGTAAAACAAGGCACTGAAACCACACTGAAAAAGCTGTCCAAATCTATTTAATTCCAGTTTGTTGAGCCCTTATTCATTTTTCAGCTGTGAAATAATACCCATAGTCTAACCTTAATGAAATGCTTTTTTGTTTGATTTGATTTACGATTTTAGCTCCAGAAGTGTTCCAGGCTTTTATGGATGGAGGTCCAGGATACTCGTACCCAGTAGACTGGTGGTCTCTAGGAGTTACAGCATATGAACTACTGAGGGGTTGGGTAAGAATGATCGCCTTTGTTGCTATCTAACAAAAATATCAAGTTTGCAGTGCCCTTGAGTACACTCTTCAGGATAAAATTTGAGTGTACAAGGCCCAGGTCAGGAATGCTGTCCTGGTTCTTTCCCAGCTCAAAACACTCTTGGGAAAGTTTCACACCATACTCAAATACATGATGAAAATTTGCCTCAGTTTGGCTAAGGAAAGGCCTAATGTTTAATGGCTTCTTTATAAAGCTGAATTGCAAACAGTGGTGGGGTTTTTTTCAAACAGAAGTTGAGTTACTTCAGACTCCATTATATCTTTGATTCTCTTGGTTAATACCATAAGAGATCTAATATAATATCCTAAGCTGCTTAGCCCAACTACAGAAAATGCTTATCTGCCAGTGCATTTGTTTCTTATCTAATCAATTATGTGAATAAGAGTAATGAAAAATCTTCTTGGGCATGGTCAAATATCACAGAAGATAATGGAAAACTCTTTTCCATTTTGGTTCAAAGGATTTCAGTCAGTTGCTTAAATATTTACTATTCCCTATGGAAAACAGTAATTTAGTTGCTATTTCAGGATGATGACATAGATAAAGCAGCTGTTAGGGTTTTTTAAAATTATTTTTCATTCCTGTTTTGGAAAGGGGATTTTATTGTATTGCAGTATGTTTTTTTATATTATGACACTAACACAGTCCTGCTAGCTTGTCTTGCCAGACAATCCATCCCACAAAGATCTCACAATTTCGTGCAGGATGACCGATAAAGAAAAATAGAAATAAAGAATAATTATTATTCCTACTTTTAAATGGAAAATTTAATTTCAGAGTGTCTGCATATTATTATTTCAGAAGCTACTATTTTTCAAAGGCCTAAAATTTGGCCAATCTATTTTGTATTTCCACAGAAATAACAAAAGTCATGCTCCTGAGACAAAGATCTCTCCCATGCAAAGACAGTTTCATCTCTCAAAGTACAGGAGTATTAAACACTTTTCTTAACAAAAACAACAAACTCACAATTATTATCAATTTTTCTCTACCATAGTTTTTAAACCTTAGGGAGTTTTTAGACTGACATTTTTCTTGGAATGGAGAAGTTGAAGTCTGGCAGTGATAAGCATAATACATCCTCCGTCCTAGTCACAGACAGCAGTTCTAGCTGCATTTACAGCCAATTAAGAGAACATCCTGATGGTTTTATATCAACCCTTTCACCAGAATGTCTCCAGGAAAGGACAGCAATGAATGATTGTAAATGAAAGCTGAACTCCCAAGACTAATCAAAAAAGATCACTTTGATGTGACAAATTCATTTTAATAAATGAAAAACTTTATAGAATGATATCCACTTGCCAAGATCCATACAGTCTTTCCTGAATAAGTCAATCTGGCTACAAACAAAGCAAAGTTGAAACTGAATCAATTTTTGTTAGGGTTCTTTTTTGTTTGGTTGGTTTTTGTTGGTTTTTTTTGTCAATAAAAAGGTTGCCATCTGAACCTGCTCAAGTCACCCAAGCCAGCTGCTTGTTTTCTCCTGCAGAGCAGCTCTCGGCTGCTGAGCAAGCCAGAGGATGGCTTGGCAGCCCACACTACTGTGTCAACAAGGAAAGGTGCATATTTTCTAAATGTTTCTAGTCTAGAAAAGGCCTAAACTGACACGAGTGATGACAAGAGGAGTAGCAGTGGCTTGAGGAAATGTGCTTAACCGGCGGCACATTGCCGTCTCAACAACCGCGAGCTCGAAAGCCCCATCTGGCAGAGCAGCAGATGGCCGTGAAGGCACAGTTTGCACACAAGGCTGAGAGCTAAACCTGCAGGCACGCAGCCCCTGATCCTCCAGGATCCCACAGCTCTCTGTCCAGCAGCAAGGAATCAGCCCCACTGCCACCAAGAACATGGATGGACACCCAGAGCCACCCACCCACACCAGCAGCTGCAGCCCTGGACAAAGAGGAGGCTGTGGCACGGGGAACAGCCACAGGACACAGGACACAGGGCAGAGCCACAGGACACACACAGGGCTTTCTGCAGCTGCAGCCTGGTGCATGCTACTGCATGGAAACAGGAGGAGGCACGAAAGGAAGGAGCATTAGGAATAAGAGACATCACAAATTTGATTTTCCACCTCGAAGCAGTACATAACGTATGATGCTGACAGGCTGAATCCAAGAGGTGATAAGTAAAAGAAAAATGAGCAAAAATGAGTTGTTTTTCATTGAGCTGGATTTTTGTTTTTATTTGCCTCTGCTGCTCAGAGTGCTCAAGGCATTTCAGCCATTCTCATCTCTGGTTTCCCACTGCTGGGCAGCCAAAACCATGCTCTGCTTGAAATGACCTTGTAGATACAGGAGCATGTTGTGTCCAGTGCAGAGCTTTCTGCTCTACCTTTTGGTTACCCATAGTACAGCTAACATTTCTCAATAAGTTATAGGTACACTTTTCTCCTTATCCAGCTGCTGATAAAAAAGCTAGCAAGAAAAAGCAAATTCATACAGCTGTGCATCAAAAATCAATCTTTTCACAAAACCCATGAAATTAAACTGAATGATGTAAACCGTGCCATGTGTCAGTCTGCTCCTGAACTGTAGACAGCTGCTAAAATGCTACAATAAATATATATACCATGAATTCAGTAGAGAAAGTGAAAGATTGAGTAGTAGATGGGATTCCCCAATTCTGACTGTCACTGCAATGTGAACGATTAACAAACTTTGATAAAAAATCCTGAAAAAAGCAAACCAGATTTTTTTTCTTTTTCCACGAAATAGAACTGAAGGGATAGGACCCTTGAGTGGATTGAATAGCTGAAAAACAGAGGAGATAGAGGTATGAAGGGCCTCAAAAGACCAAACTTATAATGGTCATTTATACTTCAAATTAACTAATAAAAATATGCAAAATGTCTGCAAATCTCAAAAAAACCCATGATTTTAGAATGTTAATAGTCTTGAAAATAAGGTAAACTTTAGGGATTTTCCTGTCAGGAAAAATGCACAGTCAGAAACATCCTTAACAGAAAAACTTTTAATGATTCATAATTTCTTATAGTTGCCAATTTTAGAGTTAATTGCCATTTTCAACAATTGGTGTGCATTCTGTCTCAATGATCCGACTGATCACACTGTTATACCAAGTTAAATCAGCAGTAGGTTGCTTCTAGATGACAGAAAGCATGTAAAAGTTTCATTTTTAATAACTGTTCCATGGTAACATTACCACATGTAGGGAAAAGCATATGACAGAGTATTTCTAATGACAGTTTTGAACCCATTTCAGGAAAATTATATATTTAAAGCAGACATTTAGGTCCTACCATATGGACATGATATAGCTAAATGACAATGGGCTAAATGAATGTGAATCAAAGCAAAAAGATTTAGACCCTGCTTGAATTTTTTTTTTTTTTTAGAATACCCCAGTACTTTGGAATGCACTTGGTTTCATACATATTAAAGTCAAATATGTGTGTGAATCTTCCCAGAATCAGGATATGTCCTGGGTCTTTATGAAGACTGACTCCAATTCCTTAACAGATTAGATAACTAAAACCTAGAAATAGTCTTAAATTATAATCTTCCACCAGTACAAACTAGCAAAAGTCAAGGGATGATTCAGTTCTTTGTCGAGGTAATGTGCATCTGCCCTTTGCTGTTCAGGATATTGGATTAATAGGTAACTATGTTGTTTATGAATGATGATGCATTAATTTGCACATTGCTGCTAGGGTGGCATTTAGCTGCAGATCTCACATCGCATATTTATCACCTGCTGAGTACAGCTTAACTCACAAGCAATCCACTCTCTGTCCTTGTTTACAAAAATACATTTAGTATAATTATAATAACTTGCTTCAAATATACAAGTATGTGAACAGAAAATAACAAGAATATACATTTATATGTAGTACTTTATTTCCAAATTCTGCGTGTAATAAAAGATAAATCAGAGAAAACTTCATGAACAAACAACTGCAAAGGCCAGAGCTTTTCATCATCTATAGAAGAATTTAGGCACTGCAAACACGTGACAGCAGATCCATGTAGTGCGTTAATTTTGGATTTTAAAAAAAGCAAGGGAGAAGGATTGGGATTTGGAGTCTGCTTTTTTACTGTGATTCTAACACAGACTTTTGTAAGCATTTTTTTAGTTTCTTTATCTACTAATCAGTAAAATTAGGATGACAAAGCTCCTTTCAGCCACCTCTTTTCTATTTCGGCAGTTTAGGTCACAAGAACTGATCGTGAGTATTACAAGCAAAAAATAGTAAACATTCCACGTTTTGCATAGAATGCCCCAGGAACAAAATTATTTATTCATCTCATTTGAACTGATACTTCCTTTCAAGAGCAAAAAAAACGCAGAGGAAATAATCTATGAGTAATTACATTCATTGCAACCAAAGAAAAACACACACACAAAGATTAGACTCAAAATTGTTATAAGGTGTTTTCGTGGTTTTGATGTTTTCAAGATAAACAATACTGAGCTCAGGAAAGTGTGAATAGTCTGCACTCTGTTATCCATTCTTGCTGACTTGATATTTATTTAACTTTGTCCCAGAGGCCCTATGAAATTCATTCAGCCACCCCCATTGATGAGATACTCAATATGTTCAAGATTGAAAGAGTTCACTACTCATCCACATGGTGCAAGGGCATGACAGCACTACTGAAAAAGGTAAGAAAGCACAAATACCTTCTGTCCTCTGTTCTCTCCTCTTCCAGGAACCTCTCCAACACTGGAAAAAGCGTCAGACAGACACACACATCAGGTAGTCAACATTTCAAGGGTAAGAGGGCAGAGCTTATTTCTAGGCTGTTCTGAAAGTGACTGGTGCAGTATTTTCTCTTCAGAAGGTGCAGTATTCTTAGGCTTAGCCTCAGGCTTTTCATGGCTTCAAAGAAGTAATTTTTTTTTTTTAAAGCTGATTCACTGGTGACAGTAAAAGTTTGGGGATCAATAATAATTTGTCTGTGCCCTGGCTCCATTTCCCCCCAGCTATGGATGTGCAAGTGAGACAGGGAAGGAAGGACCACTCTGCCCTCTGAATTTCTGCTGCAGTTTCCAGACAGGGAGATTAGAAATTAAAATGGTTGTATCTCTTCCTGTCCCATGCTGCTGTAGTTGCAACAACAAAAGTTGAGCCACTTTGCTGTACGCATCACTAAGCTACAAGCATTCTTTCTGAATGCATACAACCCTAAAATTTGTTTTCTTTCTGAAATCCCAGTTTTTTGTTTGCTTTAATTGTCTGGCCACATCATGAAGATAATCTGTCTCTTTTAGGTATTTCACATCATCAATATTGATACTTGGACAGGAAATATTTGTGCAATCTATTTGTGAATAGAGTAATAAAAATATATGTCTTTTGCAGCAATTAGCAATCTAGTTTTGAATAGATAGAGCAGTGAGGCGGATAATTTTAACTGCTGCCAGAATGCCCAGTGTAGCTGTATATTCCAAAAAATTAAAGAGAAAATACAAATTGTTGAGTGGCATTGATCTGTGATGTTTCATTTTGCGTGGGCTCTTGTGTATTCGTAAGCCAACTTTTGTTGCTCATACATTTATACACTTCATGCCTGCAACAGCCATCTGGTGGCAATTAAACTGTACTCATATCCTATGAGTTATTACTTTTAATTTTTTTTTTTTTAAATTGGGACTTTTAGCATCTGTTAGAAGATTCCCTAGCCATTTTCTTACTTAAAAATATGTATCATACAATTTATGTATGTGATGCATTTTCTCCTCTATATGGCATCCAGTCCCTTAGAAAATGCCTTGTGCTTGATCACAGCTCCTCACTAAGGACCCGGAGTGCCGCCTTTCAAGCCTTGCAGACATCCAAAACTCTCCATACCTAGCTGATGTCAACTGGGATGCTGTTCTAGAGAAAGCTGTCACCCCAGGCTTTGTTCCTAACGTAAGTCGATATTCCAGGTGAATAGAGTTTATAAATTCTGATTTAATTATCACTGCCTTTTACTTGTTTATGCTTGTATTTATTTCTGTTCAGTGATTTACTCTGGATTCTACTTTCATTTACTCAGTCACAGCTAAGGGAAAATTCGTCCCATTCATTAGATCACAACAAAAACTAATTAACCTTGGTTCACTTTTTGTTCCTTTTCAAGTAAAAGAAAACTTTTTCCAGAATTTGCATCTCAGCTCTTGGAGCAAATGATTGTCAGAATTAATTCTGAGACAAAGAATACTAAGAAGACTGTTGTGGCTGTGAAAGTTAGACATTTGAATAACATTTGGAAAACTTTTTAAGATCCTAGTATGGTGTTACTTTTTCACTTAAAAATTGTCTTCCAAAAGGCTGACCTATTTCCTTTGTGACAGATTCTTATAATAAAACATTCTGATTCTGTGAAGGAATCTGGTGGTTTTGGTTTTACTGTGGTCCCATTTTATTGGTATTTTCTGGATGTTTCCTTTCTGATAATTTTAATGGTAAATGCATTTGAGGGCCACGAATAAAAAGCAATAACTGTGGTGTTAACATGCTGCTTCACTTTTTTCAGTCATATTGCACCATAATTATTGTCCAGACACATATTTGTAGCGTACCAATGTTTTTTTCTGGAGTTTTTGAATGTAACTGTAAATAAAGATGAGGAAGGTGGAATAGGTAGACCCTGACTTCATCCAGGTGCACATTAGAGTTCATGACAAACGTGATGGGACAGATTCCAATCCTTCAGAAGCTGAAGGTGAGAGAGAGCATTGCCCAATGGAGCAAAGGTAGCCAAGACATTGCTCTCCATGTTTTCTGGGCTTCTTGGCACCTGACCAGAGCCTCTCTGGAAGCAGTAGCCTCCAGGAGAAGAGAGCTGTGGGTGGGCAAGAAGGGTCTCCCTCAGGAACCGGGAGAAAGGCCAGGAACACAAGCACAGCAGGAGAAGGGAAAGACAGGCCTCTCTTATAGGTGCTCCAGAGCAATGTTCACCTGTGGGGAAATTCCTTCCTTTCACTTTGTAGCTCAGTCCTAGAGCAAGAGAAAAGTTGGAGAGGTGAATGTCATATCTGCTAGGCCATGACTCTCACTCATACTTGATGTCCATGCATCTGGAATAATTGCTGTGCCATCCCAGGATCCTCCCCTACACTCTCTCAGGTCACTGTCCTAAGCAAAGCAATAGGAACAAAAAGCAGAACTAAGCAGAACGAAGCTCCTTGGCCTGGTGGACTCCATCCTCCTGGTGTGTGGATCTACAAGATGAGAGGAGACTGACTTTCCTCTTTTCCTCTTTTCAAGTTAGAGCTGCTCTCTGAGATAGCAGAGGTATGGACTTGCTTCTCAGGCAAAACTCAAACAATTATTTACACTTCCTACTCCCAGCTAAAAATTTAATCCACAACTGTCAGCATGTGCGAAACTTTGCCACACAATATTTTATAAAGGAGATCCAGTTCCCCACACCCAAAGATACAACATCTATGGGGTTCCAAGAGTCTCAGACTCTGCCAAAACAGCTTTCCTTTTCACATTTGGATCCACTTTGTTTATGTTTTATTTGTGTTTAAAATGT
This sequence comes from Brachypodius melanocephalos, assembly GCA_013398615.1. Lineage (NCBI taxonomy): Eukaryota > Metazoa > Chordata > Aves > Passeriformes > Pycnonotidae > Brachypodius > Brachypodius melanocephalos. The sequence goes on along the minus strand of VZSR01003371.1, from coordinate 10,281,916 downwards.
TTAATTTACCTATCCAGATTAATCTGAAAGTCCCATTACAAACTCTACCAGACTCTTCTGTGAAGAGCCTGATATTGCAGGGCTTGTTCCACCTGGTCGATCAAGTGTGTCAGGAAAAACAGCAAGGTGAGAACCAAAATGTCTTTTCTAGCCCAACATTTCCTTTCATAGAAACTTTGCTGTTTCATGAGGCCAAGTTTGGTCACACATTTTCCAGGAACTATCTCTTTGTAGCATCAGCGAAACTTTCACTGATTAATTGGGACCACACAACAAAATATTTATTGTTTTTCAGCCTTTGGTGAGAAGGTGAACTGGGGCCCTGTGATCCCCAGAGTGTTTTGAAACCAGAGAGTTTTATAAATTTCCACAGCTTGCCATGACTGTCAGGAGCTTGTCTGCCTTCTACAGCTAGGAGAGCACACAGGAAGCCCACGGGAGCAATGTCCCATAACTTAATGTCTCCCTTATAGTTTGATTGCATAAACATAGTTCTTACTTAACCAGCACAGGTGTTTCTTTATGGCTTAGTTAGTTTCTTCATTTTCAGCTTGGAGTCATAAATTGTTGTAGAGTTTTTAAAAATATAATTTGGTTTTATTTTTAAAGCTTCAGAATTAAAGTGATATATTTTTTAAGTACCCAGTCAAATCTAAAAACTATGGATGCTCAAGGAAGGAACTGATATTGATGAAACCTAAGGAATTATTTATTTATTAATAAATATAAATAAGCTGTAAAATGCCAGTAATAAAATCCAGATATGTTCTACTAAAAATAGTTGGAAATATGCAGGAATTTGCTAGGAATAAAAATGATGTAGTGATCTCTAAATGTTTCATTTTAGGGCACCAAAAATTATACAAGTGGTTTCTGATGTGATTTTACTGTTTAGTGTCTTTAGTTACTAAAAATACCTGTCATTTATATATGACTTATTTTAATACTTCCACCTTGACAGTGACAATGGTGTGATTGAACTCTCAGAAGTCCCAGAGGAAACAGGTTGCTTTTAACATCTTCCACCACACGATTCAAATTGTTTGCAAAACAAGGATATAACAAAGAATCTTAAAATTTGCTTCAAGCATCAAAAATTACCATAACATTTTTTTAATGGAGAACCCCAAATATTTAAGTAATGTGTGTAATGGGTAAGGGAAACATTAACAAAGTGGATAGAATGAAGCATCTGTCTGGGAAAAGCCAACAAGGATTCACCAAGGACAAATGGCACTTTCCAAATCTTATCATATTCAGTGACAAAGTAACCTGCCCAGTTGATGTGGGGCAAGTGGCTCTCATTGTTTACCTGGATTTCTCTAAGGCTTTTTACACAGTTTCCCACAGCCTCCTTTTTGAGAAACATATGTGTTGTGGTATAGAAAAGTGATCTATGCAATGAGTGGGGAACTGGCTGATGGGCTGCACTCAGGGGGAGGTGGAAAACAGCTCCCTCTCAAACTGGCAGCCTGTCACAAGTGGGGATCCCCAGGGATCCAATGCTGCTTAATACTTTATCAAGTGATAAAGTATGGATGGAAGGATGGGATCAACTGTACCCTGAGGAAGCACACCGATGATACCAAACTGAGTGTGGAAGCAGACACTTTGGGAGAACTACCCAGCAGGAAGACCTTTATAGGAGTGGGCTAACAAGAACTTTATAAAGTTCAACAAGTGTAAGGTCTTAAACCTGGGAAAACAGGAGTGTAGCACAGGGTGGGATCTACCCACTGAGGAACAGCTCCAGCAGCTCTGGGGGTCCAGGTGGGCAGCAAGCTCAGTGTGAGTGACCAGGGTGCTGCCATGGCAAAGGAAAGCCAACAGGATGTTGAGTTGCACCAAGTGCATCACCAGCAGAGATAAAGAAGTCACTGCCCCACTCTACTCAGCACTTGCCAGGCCACACCTGGAATATTGTGTTCAGTTTTGGTCCCCACTACTCAAAAAAGATGTGGACAGACTGGAGAGGGTCCAGAGAAGGGCCACAGAGTTCAAAGGAGTGGGAAATAGGCCAGAAGAGGAAAGGCTGGGAGAACTGGACTTGTAGAGCCTTGAGAAAAGCAGGATTAGGGGAGACCTTATCACCATGTCCCACCACTTAAAGGTTCAGCTACAAAGATGGAGGCTCCCTTTTTACAGGGAGTCACATGGAAAAGACAACAGGGATTGAGTACAAGTTACTCCTGGGAAGATTCCAGTTGGACACAAGAGCAAAATTTTTCACAACAATCAGCCTTTTCAATAATCTGCCCATGAAAACAGTGGATTCCCTAAAACTGGACTCTTAAGATTCAGCTGGGCAGGTTGCTGGACCATCTTGCCCAGGTTGGGGATCGTGGTTTTGCCCAGAAACGTTTGACCAGATGATCCTTGAGATCCTTTCCAATCTGGGATTCTATAATATCGTGAGCCCTTTTTAATATAAATGTTGATAATCAAAACAGGCCTGCTCCTTCCTTTGTTCTCATGGGCAGCATCTAAGTAAATGAATCCACTGCAATTCTTCAGAAAATCGGATTTCAACAAAGTCTTAGAGGTAGTCCCCATCTTTTCTGCACTATTACCAGTGGCATTTATGCTCTGCAGCACGAGCTGGTATTCTGATGAAGACCCTGGGCCAAACTAATCTCTCTCACTGGGGTAACATAACTTTAGTCACTCTAGAAATATATCTGTTTAAAACTAGGAAGAGGATCTAACTCTTTATAATTGCTTTATAATACGATTTTTATCTTATTTCCTTATTTAAACATAGAGCATGACTCCAGGCCTGAAAGCACAGTTTTCACTTTACAGATGTGATTGAGGAGCTGGTTCATTATTACTGCTGTTAACATTTGCCAAGCAAATGAAAAAAACACAACCATGCTTCAAAGAGTAACTTTGAATCCTTTTGTACCAGAAAGGAAGACTGAACTGTGATCCCACATTTGAACTTGAAGAAATGATTTTAGAGTCCAAGCCTCTCCATAAAAAGAAAAAGCGACTTGCCAAAAACAAATCCAAAGACAGAGCTAAGGAAACCTGCCCACTGGTAAGACTGGGACTGTGACTGCAGGCAGTGGCATTTTGTTTACACTCTAATAGGCAAACTCAGTTAAGTTCAGTTTTATCACCTCTGAAAATAGACTCAACCTCTCTGTCTGTCATTTTATACATTGCATAAATGTATAAAATAAATTCATCTCCAAAGCAGGATGAAAGGCAACCATTTATTTCAGTCAAATAGTAACAACATATTTAAACTATAATAATTTTTAAGATTATCACAGATGCTCATTTAAAGCATGAAAAAGTGTTGCCAGTTGCGAAAAACACCTCCCACACATGGGCAAATAGTTACAAAGTGTATTTATCTGCTACTACTTCTGAAAATGAAAAGTATGCAGTGAAAAGGCTTGTTATTTATAAATATCTTAAAGCTGTCACTTCCACTCTTGACTAATATGTCTCCTGTAGAAAGATGCATAGTATGAACAGTCAAGAGTACCAAGAAGATTAATAATAATTTCTAGACTTGAATTATCATTCCAGTGAAGTTTTATAAATTATGTTGCTATTCCTAATGATTTTGAATGTTCATGCAAGCTGTTCTTCCTAGAGCTATCAGATGTAAAAATCTTCAAGAATTTTTTGTGGGGAACTTCTTCCAAAAGAATGAGATTGATTGTGCTATCACAGCCCAATTTAATGAGTCTTCGAAATGCCTCTTGATAGCATTCATTCATAAGCCTTTTTGTTCAGTGTTGTTTGTCTTGTTGTGATTTTTGTCTATGATTTCTCATCTTTTTTAATCAACCTATTCATGCTGTTTTTTAAAGAACGTACACCTGCAGCAGTGCTTGGAAACCGTTAGGAAAGAATTCATCATATTCAACAGAGAGAAGTAAGTGCATTTCTTAATGCCTCTTTAGCATTCAGTACTAAAATTAAATTGAGAACTATTTTTTTCTCACAGTGTAAGGGAAGGTGATTAATGATCACAGCAGCAGAGCCTAAAAGACTGGATTTCCATTGATTTCTTCCTCTTATAGTCTCTGATGTGATGGTTTTGTAGTTTTTGCATCTCTGCAAGCAAGCAGAAGACCTTGTGATGAAAGTATGTTAAAAATATAAGGTAAATGTTACTGAAACTCCCCAGAGAAACTGTCAGTAATTAAGCAGAGGAATACAATAAAAGGTACTGCTTTTTCATAACTCATACAAAGCCAAGGGAAGCCATAACTCATGAAATTTTAATTATATGAACTGCACTGTTCTGACTTGGAAAAACTTCATACTTCCCCACTATTGAAAAAAATAAAAGAAAAGTTATTCCAACATTAACTATTTCAACAAAGCTAAGTATTACACTTATACCAGACATGAAGCAAGAACTCTAATCTGAGGGTCATTCAGGGTTGACAGAAGTATGAGACTGATTCCTAAAGGTATCAATAATCTTTCTGGTTCAATTAATGAGCTGCATTTCACATAATTTACCGCCTATGAGTTGCAGTCGTTATGGTCCCATTTGTATTAGCAGATACAACTCATAAGAACGGATTTGTTTGTGTCTTTGCTCAAATTATGGCATTTCATTCAAGTGTATTCCATGTTTTTATTTGACCTAATTATATATGCAAGCCTTTCTAGTAGAGTTGTGAGATGTTAAAATTTAATTTAAAAGTTGTGACTATTTTACTTAATGCATACCATGCAGGTAATTAGTGCCTCTGTAATTAAAACTGAGAAAAGAACTGTCAGCTTTGCACAGTTCACACAATGGCACGAAGGAAATTATGCCATGATCTACCCTTCGTCCTGTTACAATCTGTGGGACATTTCTATGACTGATACTGACTGCTCACATGAACTACAAGGTCTTAGAAAGAAAAGGAAGGTCCAGCAGATTCTTCCTGTTATTTTGCATGACCTTTAGCACAAGAAAGCCAGTGGTTTCTGTAAAAGCCATAAGAAGAGAAGACAGACCAAGTCAGCCCATAGAAGGTTTTAAGAAGCATCTTGGTGGATTCTCTGAATCAGTTGAATAACGAATGCTTGAACTTTGTAGTTTAACCCACAAAAATCAAAATTTATCAAGATCATAACAACAAGATTAGAAAAATATTACATTTATTAATCAATTTAATGAGTTTCCTAGAAGCTGTTCATAGAAGAAATTAATTTCCATATATTAGTCTCCCACCTACTCTAGGAATCATATATGAAGCGTATACAATATTAAGCAGTTTTTGGAAGTTGGAACACCAGATTTTGTAAGACGCTCAAAACCTCAGTGATGTGTTCACTACCTTGAAGAATTTCTCTTGTCATGATTTTACTGTACTATTCTTAAATCTTTTTATGCATAGGATTTTTTTTTCATTTGTTTCATATTGCACAACTACAGTAACAATACAAGCTATAAAAAACTCTGAGAGGCTGATGAGAGATCAAGAAGTTTAAATGGAGTACAAGTAAAATGGAAGCAAAAGGTAAACCACATGAACTTCAATCAGAAAAGCAAGTGTTTTGCCTATTGCTTGATTGGCTTCGACAAGGTAAACGAAGAACATTTAGTATAGACCTATAAAAGATCCTGCATTGTCTAAAGCCAGATCACAACCATTTCTCTTTTAAATTGCATCATGGCTTAAGAAAGACATGGAGAGACTTCTGTAATATTTTTCATAGAGAAAAAATGTTAAGAAAGGGGGAAGCAGATGTCAAACGTGCAAAGGGAATTAAAGTTAATGAGGACAAAATAGGAGCAATGGCAGGCACAGACACCATCGTACCAGAAGAAGCTACACAGCATACAGGAGAAGAACTCACTGTGGCTTTCCTTAGACTTTCTGCACCCTCAGGACTGGATGTACAGGCTGAGGCTGTGCTTAGAGGGGTTTCCAAAGCCACATGGCCCATCGAGTCGTTAGGAACAGCTGCAGATGCTGAAAGACATGAACCATTTGTTCCTACAGATGTAATACCTATTGAAATGTGATTGTATCATTATGTGAGGTGTCAATCCCAAACAGGGCTTTAAATCAGTCTCAGATTAATGCAGCCAGATGTTTTGATATTCTTCCATGTTCCTCTACATAGTAACTGTTGAAACTATCTGCATATTTCCTTAGATCTTCATTATATTCAGCAGCAAAAGTCTACATTTCATTGTCATTTAAGCCTTCTGCTCAATTTACTTCAATGTCACAGAACACTACAAGGATTCAAGAGAAAAAATCAGATGCTTCTAACTGAGCAACATAAAGTCAGGTATATGTAGTTAATTTTGTGGTGTTAATCATTTCAGTTTCACAACATCTTGCAATCCAATACTTGTAAAATATCTGCTATGAAAAGCAAAATCTCATTTTACCGAGTGCCTTGCTGGTAGTTCTACGCTGTGCCTCTTTTCCACTGTGTGTCTTTCATCCTGCAACAGGCACTGCAGGTCTTGCAAGGTGTCATGCTTGCTTTCCTGTCAAGAAGCTCAGAAGACTGTCAGAAACTCTTAGATTGCAGGCAAGAGGAGCAGGGGGAGGGAGAGAAAAGGCTCAGTGTGCTAAAAAGAGTTTAAACATAGTGGAAGAGTCTGAAGTACGCTAAAAGTTTCAGTTAATGAAGACAAAGAGAGAATGTGCACATTCTCTTTATTCTACTGCTTTCTGTATTTAAATAATGGAAAACTGGTATTTGGAAGAATGTTTTAAGCAAGGGCTTCATGGACAAAGACATGAAGTTAGTGATTGTCAGCAGTGGGTAAAAAAGTTAGATTTGTACCCCTTACACAGTCCTTATCAGAGGGCATCTTCTCCTGAATATTTCAGTGGATGTGAGCTACAAATTACAATATATTATGTGTGTGTGTGTCTTTTGGTATGACATGGGGTAATGGCATCTGTCCACAGTGACATTATCTTCCAGTACCTTCAAGAGAAGGGCATACACTGCCCTGATCCAAAGTGAAATAACAGGAAAATCCTTTTGCAGGATTTGTTTTCTATTCTTAAAAGTGTCAGTGTAGTCTCTTAGTTTTGAACACATAAACTAAATAAACTCCAATATACAAATGGTTCACACACTGATTTTCTTGAAAATATTATCTGAAGTAGGTTTCAGGGATCTGTTTGGCACCATTTTGTGGCAAAATAAGGATTTCTTTGTTTTAATTCCATTTCTGTATATGGATATTTTATTATATCTAGAAATGCAGCACCAAACATTTTGCAGTATCTTAATGTGCATCCCCATAGACTTGATAGCAATTTCTCAAGAATTTGATATAATTTAGAAGCTGCAGGCTACATTTTCAAGTTTTCTTTCTTTAATTTTGTGTGTGTCAGTGACGGGGGAGATTGTACAGATAAAGCCACACTGTTTGCTTGTAGCTTTATTAAAAAGTTGAGCACAGATTATTTTGCTATTTTTATGCTGTTATCACTAAATAGATCTTCACAGCTACATCTCTTTATGAATATATAAAACCTGAAATGACCAGAAATTAGGAAAAAGACCTAATATTTGCGTGTAATGAAATCATATTTCTTACCCTTTATGGTCCTTAGCCTGTTCTTCTCCCTGAAAGATGCCTTTAAGATTGAATATGTAAGAAAACACAAGAAATATTTGCTTCTCAGGCAGAATAATCCTTCAGTTAGATGCTTCACTTAATCAAAATTATCAACCTGCTAAAGAAAGCAAAATCAAACATCCCCATTTTACTGAGTAGAATATTTCATACTTCCAATGTACATGAAAACGGGTTAGAATTCTGCAAAACTATTTTAACAAATGCAATGAACTGATTAGGAAAATGTCCATGTTTTTAATAATTCCAGTAAAAACTTTCAAATCATTACTAGTGATTTTGAATTTGGAGTTTGTTTTACTTAATACTAATATGCTGTTGTAGCTGTCTTGTCCCCACCGATTTGAACAGACTTGTCTCTGTCCTAAACTACTGATACACCTTGTTCCTCTTCTCAGTATTTGTTCAATTCTAGCACACTAAAAAATCTGCCACAAATTGAAGCACATTGCTCTGTCTTTCCTGCTATCATTCCTACCATTTGAGCATATCAAGTTCTCTTATAAATGATCCTGAACAGCTCGAGGTGAACAGACAGCTCTCTGTTCCCAGAATAAACAGCAAAACTTCAGGGAGCTTATTTTAAGCATATTAAGATGCTTAAAATCCTGTTGTCTGATTTTTTTTCCATATCGCAGGTGAAAAGCTTACTTAATATTCTCGGCCTTTTTTTATAAGATCAAATTTATTATCACTCTCATTTTAGTTCTTTTTCTTTCCTTTTAATTGTCTTTTCAGATTCAAATCCAGAGTCCCTGAGTACTCCCTTGCAGCTTGATTGAATTTGAATATTCATAATGATTTGCAGTGTACTTCATTGAAAGTATTTTTCCTAATACAGATTTTATGTCAATGTCTCTGGAGATATTTATCATAATCCTTCTAATATTGGAATGCTTTTTAGATAAGACTGCCGTCCTTTTCTTGCCCCTTCTGTTGACCTTAATTCAGTTCAAATCCATTTCTTTCTGAGCATTTCTAGTGGTTGCACTGCTCTTCACTGAACCTTTCTTCTCCCTTTTGTAATGGATATGGCTGCTTTTGGAGATGTTCTTGCAATTGGAAAGATGGTTTTCTGGCTGTGATTGAACCTAGTTTGTGTTCAGGCAGTAATAACTCTTGCTTGCTCACATGAGCCCTTTCACTTCTGCCCTGTTGTTATTACTGGTTTAGAATTACCAATCTAAATGTCACTCTCCTCCTAGTGAGCCAAGCCACTAAAAGTTTGAGTATAGCAGGTCCAAACTAGTCATTCTGCTATCGGTATACCTTCAAATTCACTTTTTTTGAAGAAAGAAGTGGTCATGCAAACGCAATTGTTTCAATAGTGTGTTCCCTTCACAATTTCATGGAGAGGGGAAAAAAAAAAACCCAAAACCACAAAGGGTAATGATTATCTGGAACCTCATTTTAAAAGTCTTCCAGGAAAAATGGTCAAAGTTTTCCCAAACAAGTAATGATCTCATTATAATGGCTACATTTCACCATCCATCTTTGGGAGTGAATGTTGCATGGGGGTGCATATGTCAGCACGTTCTCCACGTTGAAACGTGGCCCTGGAAGGATCAGGAAAACAGATGCAGAGCCTCAGCACTGGAGGCCAGAAATTAGTTTCTATTCGCAGAATACTAAACACAAATACAACTCATATAAACTAATTAGAAGTCAATTCACAGGCAGAGGAAAGAGGAGTCTTCATTTGTACGTGTCAGACTTTGGAGGGGAAGCACAACTGTGTAATTCCACCAAATATTTTATTTTTTAAAGCAGGTTACATGGAGCAAATCATATCTGTGATAAATAAAGGCTGCATAACAGGTCATGACCATTCCATTGTCATAGAGAATCACCTCCATGAGGTAATTACCTTCATCTCCCTTTATGTCCCACACTGACATAAATTTTCACTTGTTATGAGTCTCCACAAACTGAATCATGAAGAGTGAACTCCTTGTCCTGTTTTAAAAAAGCAGTTTATAGTCAGTTGCTGAAGCAATGCAGAAACAAGCAGTAATGAGATAACATTATCACTGCAGCCATTCTGATATCCACGTATCTGTTGAATACATTCACAGATGAGGTGGACAGGAAGGTGAATGGTGAGGTCACAAAGTTCACTTGCGATTCCAGAGTAGTCACAACTGAATCTGACTGCAAAGAGCTGCAGCAGATAATGATAACCATGGTTCTAAGCTGCAGGGTAAGAAAATGGCAGCTCAAATTCAGTGCTGATAAATCCAAATACAGTCAGAAGAAGAAAATCTAAATTTTACCTTTAGGATAGTAGACTCAAAATTAGTTTCAATTATTGAAGGAGAGAGAGTTTGAAAGGACTGTGGATTGCACAATGCTTAGTGGAAGACTGAAAGGTATTGATATGTTCCTGCAAAAAACAGCTACAAATAAATATATGCTCATGTAGATACACCTGGATCTTCCATTCTGTGCACAGTTCTGCTTCCTTATCTCAAAAAGGTTAAAAAGGACTTTGAAAGGTTGCAAGGAAAACAGCATTGTCCAGGGGTTGACATGGGTCACATCGAAGGGTTTAATAAACTTGAACTAATTTAAACTCAGAGTAGAGGCAACTGAAAAGACAGAAAAAGGATAAATAATAACATGTTCTGAAACTTATTGAGAAGATGACTAATCAATGATTATTCACTCTGTGGTAACCCAAGGTCACAAAGTTATCAGGCTGCAGGTTTACAAGAAAACAAACCATGATTTTTTGTGAAATGCAGCGTGTTTCTGAGTGGTGATTTGGATGTTAAACCTACAAAAAGAATCAGAAGAGGATTAGAGAAATTAATGGGAAAAAATCCATCAAGGTCCTTGAGATGGGAGGGCTCTGATGCAGTCATAGGTTCAGGAAATCTGGAAATGTCAGAGATGAGGGGAACATGCCACAGCAGACCTTTGTCTCCATTCAGCTTATTCTTCAATAGCATGCACTAGTGTCTGAAAGGGGCCACTGTGAGAAAGGGGAATCTCTGTTAGGTGAAATTGCTGGATATGTGCATTTATGGCTTCCCACAGCTTACAAGGTTTCCATTTTCACACAGTCTTCAGAATAGCACAAGGGTTAAACAGTGAAATATACATATATACAAGTATGCATATATTTCGTATATGTAAGTATGTATGTATATACATGCCCTTTTGGAAATAGGAAAAGAAATGCAGACCTGGGTCAGTCTCTCTTTCTTGCACCACCTTTCCCACACATTGTGCAGAGAGGTTTGGTTGGCTGAAAGCTGCAAATTATGCTGTGCAATCACAAGTGAACTCCTGGCTCAGTCTCCTTTTGGGGGTTTCCATCCTACAGGGAATGAAAGAGCTGCAGTTGATCAGACTTCTTGTGGAGCTAAGTTTTGGTCTGGGGCAGAGAAATCTTGCATGAGGCATAGGTGGACAGAGATGAGCCTGCAGAGAGGTGAGTGCAGGCTCTGGTTGTTCCCTGGCAACCCACAGCCTTTAATTCCTGGAAGTCTGATGCTGGGAGAAGGGTAGGGCTGCCTACTCCCAGATGCAAATGCCAGCCTGAGAATGTTTATTGTCAGGTCAAATAATTAAGCAGAGCCAGACTGATTTGAGTGGTGTGTTGACTGTCTGGGTGCCAGGTTCCCACCAAAGTCACTCTATCATGAGCCTCCTCAGCTGGACAGGGAAAAGAAAATACAGCAAATGGCTCATGGGTTGAGAGAAGGACAGGGAGAGAGAGATCACTCACCAGTTACTGTCATGGACAAAACAGGCTCAGCTTGGCGAAGGTTAATTTAATTTACTGCCAGTAACTAAAAGATCAGGATAGTAAGAAATAAACCCTTAATCTTAAACCTACCTTCCCTCCACCCTTCCCCTCTCCCTGGGCTCAGCTTCACTCCCAAACCCTCTACCTCCTCCATGACAGGGGCACATGGGATGGGGAATGCAGTCAGGTCATTACATGTTGTCTCTGCTGCTGCTTCCTCCTCACACTCTTCCCCTGCTCCAATGTGAGTTTCCTCACACAGGCTGCATTTCTTCATGAACTGCTACAGTGTGGGTCCCTCAACCTTCATGTGATCTATCCATCTGCAGGTAGCTGAACAAAAGTGTGAGCCTACATCCTGCAGGATACACACCAAAGGCAGGATAGGAAATTAATGTCTTTTTTGAAAATGCTGGCTGGCCCACACTGCTGAGAAATATCCTTTGGACAGATGACTATACTCTTAAAACTGGATTTTGGCCAACTGGAAAGAAAATATTTTTCCCTGTCATCCCCAAAGGTCTAAAACACAGTATATTAGTGGGAAATTACATAGCTGCTTTCCTCTTCCTTGTAGATGTGGATCTGCAAAACATTTTAAACTAGAAAAGCTTGTTCACATTTTAAAATGTGGCTGAACAAGACAGATATTTGTTAGGATGCACCTGGTCTTGAACAGACAATAGCTACTTCTAAGAGACACCTCTTTTACCCATCTGAACCTGGCTTCAATGTTGGTGTTATTTGGTTTGTTTAGTCACATTTTCTTAAATAACTGCGCATCATTTGAAGTCTTCATTTATTTGCTTCGTGTCTTTACTTGTTTTGCTTAATCAAATCCCAGGATAAACCTTAGATCCCAAGATAGTACAGGTCAACATACCACAGCACCCAGTACAATTTTTCACTTGCCTTCTGCATATGAGTGTTTCACATGTCACTCACGCTGTATGTGCACCTGAGCACACTGGGTTTGATTAGAATTTGCTGGTTGATAGAAAATTATATTCACAGCCATTTGCTGAGTGTAATTACTCAGCAGGAACCATCAACCTGAATCAATTATCTAAACTCTAAGAATATTTCCCCGAGGATTTTTGGAAAGGGTGGGAGTAAATGCCATGAGTGTCAGTGGTAAAAGAAGATATGTGTACTACATGGGGATACATCCCCCAGAATTTTACTTTTCACATTCAGCTGCAATAAAGCATAACTTTTCATCTGAAAATCATTCATTTAAATTTAAATGGAGTTAAAATATAGTTATTTGAATAATTACTTGGTAGTCTACTGAGCTATCAAAACACATACATCACAGTGTATTAGGAAAACAGATCTGAGATTTTGACTGTTTCTATCAAAGCAGGTACCAAGAGAGCATGTTTGGAGTCAAAGACAGACTGAGTTAAATAGTGATTAGACAAGAACATCTCCTACCCTACAGGCTGCACACAAGGTTTTTCAGAGATATCTGAAACAAATGGGAATTAGATGACAAAGTATTTTTCAAGATATAGACCAAGCCATGCAGAAAAGCCACTGCTGGCAGAGCCAAGCCTGAATATGCTACAGGCATGTCTGCATGGATGAACAGGCAATGGCACCCCTGTTCTCAGTGGTGATTTCATTACCCAGCTCTTGGCAGAGTTTATCACCACGTGCTGTGTTACAGTCTGATGGGACATTTCAATTTCTGCATGCCTAAACCGTGTGGGTGCAAATTACCCCTAATCCAGAAGTGAATTGGCTCTGCTAAGCAGTGCAATGGTGAGCTTGTAGAGCACTAAACAGGGAAGGGTTTTGAATCTGTTCCTCAAAGAGGGAAGGCATATATGTTTTTCTAGAGATGCAACAAGCCTGTATTCCTTTAAATTAATGTATCTAAAAATAATTTCTTTAGTTTAAGCTCCTTTAGCACTCAGTGAGGAGAGACTTGTATCTCCCAAGATTGATCTGTGACACATACATTAGATAGCTTAGACCTGAAGAAATTAATCTGGGTTGGTGACTCTACTTACCCTGCAGAGAGAACCTGAACTAATCTTTCAGTTGTCTATAGTTACCTAGCATAAAATCCATCCCACATTTGTGCACTCAGATAATCTCTAAATGCCAGTTCTGCAGGCACAGATGCTCTGTGGTCTGACCACCCCCTCTGTGTCAGGTAATCAAGGGCATCTCATGCAGCACAAAGCATCACCTGTGGGGCAGATGCATTTGAGTGTATGTCCATAGCCTTGGGGGCAAGAGACCAAGAACAAGCAAGCCATAGCTGTAAACATTATCAAGGAAGTGCCAAAGATTCGTGCCATCCACTCTTGGCTAGTGGTTAGATGGAGTTACTGCTTGGACCCAGGTTTCTCAAAACACACACCTCCCATAGCACAGACAGTGAGGAAGATTGTGTTCATTTAAAGCTGCTCTGCACACATTGGTTCTCTACACAAAATTCGGATCAAGGGGAAATTATCTAAGTTTACAGACTAATTTTCACTTTGGAGTTGTGTGATTCAGCTCTGATGTTGCTGAGTGATGAGTGTTGTCTCTGCTTCAGCAGCTCTTTGATTCTGGCCTGGTCTGCCCCAAGATTTCTCTGGCACAGATCAAGATTGTGCCTTCCTTGTTCACTCAGAAATGCTTAGAAAATTCATACACTTTTCAGTGATTTCTGTTTTCCTGAAAAGACTTCTGAGATCACTCTGTGTAGAGACTGAAGAAAAGAAAAGCCCACTATGAACTCTCCCTTTCTGCTTTCTGCTCCTCTGCTAGGTGTAAGGAGGAATTTTTAATAAACCAAAAAGTACCTTAGCTATATACAGTTGTCTCTTGAAATAGTTTTAATTAGCTATATAATTCCTTAGTTTAATTAATTAGATCTCTGTGGTTGGGATTCATTTGAATTCTTCCTCATTTTTAAAGTGTTCAACTCTTCTTCCTCCATTTCTACTCCTTTTTTCTTTTATCCTGCATTTTCCACCTTCATTGCTGTTTTCTACCTGTTTTTCAAAGGCAGTACACAGGCAGTCTTCCATACTGCTCCATTATTATCATGGTCCCTGGCATCATTTTTCCCAGGCCAAAATCACTCTTTGAAGCTAATCCCTTCATCTTTCAGGGGTTATCACAGACTGAAGGCTGCCCAACAAGCAGCTGGAACACAACAGCTCTGGTTTGCAGATTGGAGATTAGCCATGAGGATGTGATACAGTCTGTGCCACTCACTCAGCTCCCAGGCATTGATCCCAACCTTTGGGAGCAAATGGAACCGATGTCTAAAATACAGGAATTACATTCCCATGCAGTGCTCAGTTTGCTGCCAGTCATGAAACCCCTCCCAAGTACCACTGGAGAATAGGAAGTGGGTGAGGAATTTGTCAGACGTTCAAGTTACCAGGTAACTTAAGCAGGATTAACAATTATTTCTGCTGTATGTTGTTATGAAATTAGAGCACGTCTTTCCAAATTGGGGAACTTCATCATATTTGGACAATCATGATTCTTTAAGATTGGCACTGAGCAAAGTTACTATTTTGTTCTTTATGAATGAAAGTATAAATTAAGCAAATGGCTTGAATTTCTGATCAACTCATAGTCTTATTTTTGCCAAGTTTTTGAAAAACAAGGCAATTTAGTAATTTTCAGTTTTTATGACAAATTTTTCTGGCTATTTTGTTTTGAAAAGTAAAATATTCTTCCCAATATGCTTATTCAGTTGAAAAATAACTTGATCAAGATCCCTTGCTTTCTTCCTTCCTTATTTCACCTTTTCACTAAAAGATATAGTTGAATGAAAACCTGGCAGAAGAAAACTAGTGAGCAGAATAAAGGAGATAAAGAGTGACACTCATTTTACAATTGGAAAATACTGCCAGTTTCTTCCATTTTCACAAAAATAGAACACAGCAGGAAACAATTTATAAGAGAAACATTAAAACATGCAGGCAGAAAATTATGAAGCGACTGTGTATCAAAGTCCAATCTTATTCCCAACAGAGGAATGCAGATGACAATCCAAGCTGCTTCTTGTCCCAGAAGTCATGCTCTGTTACCACTATTTCCACAATCATTGCCTGCACTTGTTAGTAAAATGATGGCAGAAAAATAATAGCTGAAGTTTTCAAAGAGGAATGTAAGATGCACCTGCATACAGCCCATTATTTTTGAAAATGAATGTGTGCCAAGGTATCTCTCACTACATCCTTGACTGTTTTGACTGTTTTAGCAACATTCTCCCAACTTGGCTGGACACTCTGGATGTCCCCAGCTCTGACAGGATCCCTATGACAGATTGATACTGTTGGGATCTTCTTACTTTATGGAGTCCCTCTACAGAATTATACCACCCTGTAAAAGTTATTTGGATGAAGGTTTTTCATCATGATAATATCCAGCAATTTTAGTTGTATGGCATCACTTCCAGGTTTCTATTTTCTGTGGCTGGGATAATAAAAAATAATGCCTTTCTCTGTCCCTTTCCAGCTTAAGTCCTTCACAAAATGTTATTGCTAGATCTTTTCTATTGAGAATGAAAATTTTCTAGTGCTATGTTATTTGCCAGCTAATTCTAAAAATATAGGATTTGGACATTAGGACATATACTGCTTTTATAAAAAAATCCTTGTGACCTCTGTATCTGTGGTCCGGTAGACAAAACACATGACATGGTCAGAGACATAAATGAAATAGTTCCTGCCTGAGCACAGTCATTTCTCATGACAGAGAAGTAATTTTTTTTTCCTCTGATTCCAATATGCTCAGAATTGTCTTTATTGCAAGGCCATCTGCACAAGCCATCAACATTACTTCTGTGTAGCTGCTAAATCATACAACTGAGATGGGTTTCTGACTATTTGGCAAACTGTCCTGCAGGATTCACGAAGTTCAAAAAGCCAGCATAGACATGCCTTGTCTGTTCTGATCTCACTCCCCATCCCTTGTGAAGAATAACTGGGATAAATATTCCACAGATTTATCTGTTCCTCAGGACTTATCCCAAGAGATGTAAAAGTTTTCATTAATAGGCTTTAGTTTCCTACAATAAAATTAGTTTCTAAAATTCTTTTCCCCAGACCAAAAGCAAAAGCATCTATTTTCTCCAGCAAAGTGAAACATCAAGAAACCAAGACAAAGTGCTAAATCTAGAAATGGTAACACAAACCCACTGCTCACTCAGACTGTTCTGTTTCCTCCACACCCAGGACATTTGATTTGCAACCTTGGCAAACTCACTTGCAGATTTTTCATAATAAGAAGAGTTTCCTTTAGAATGTGGTGAGTGTGGGAGTCTCAGGGGAGGGAGGGGCAGCTCTGCCTGGCTTGAGGTCTCTTTTGTCAGTACAAGGTCTCTTTTGTCCTCTCATGGCTGCTGAGAGCAGGCCCACAGTTTGAAACAACTCCTCACATTTCTGAGGCTTCAGTTTCACCCTGAGAGCCTGGCAAGGACCCACTGAGGACCCACTGAGGAACGCATCAGCTGCACAAAGGTGACACCACACACCGAGCAAAGAGCCAGCAGTGACAGGCAGGGTAACAGCCCCCACATGGCTCCCAAACACAGCAACCACATTTTGCAAAGCCTGGTGCCAGTGCTCTGTACTGCTTTAGTGCTTTTGGACCCAGAATTTTCCCCCCTCCTCTGAATTCCCTTCCACTGACCGATACCAGATTCAAGATCCAGCATCAGGAATCAACACTGCAGGAGTGCTACTATAATATCTGAGTACTGGAAAATAAGAACTTTAAAAACCAATTCATGGCTCACACAGGCTCTTTCTCTTTGCCAGAAATACTGACAAAGCCCAGATTTGACTGGAGGTTCAGTTACTGTTCTTGATGCATTCCTGTAGTGGCTGGTACAGCCTCTTTCTTCCTCGCTGGTGGAGAGGAGTCTGTGGAATGCTCAGTGTCCCACACCATCAATATTGCATGGATCAATGGTGAAGGGAAGGAAAACTCTTTGTTGGTTCAGCAGAACCACTCTTAGTTCCCAGAATAATTGCCTCTGAGGCTACTTACCTATTTGTACAGAATTGTCATGGCATAAATGTAACAGACACTGTTCAAACTTACTTTCATCCTCTTTTCCCTGCAGGTTTTTTTGTTCCATATGGCTATATCCACTACAACCACTTGTTCGGTTTTTCTTCCATAGCTGGCCATTTTATTATTTATTCCTAGCCAAGAGCATTCAGCACAGACACAGGTACCAGCTTCAGATCCGCCACAAAGTCTCCATCAATCCCTTCACTCTCCCTGGGCTTTTATAAAGTTGTCACAGCCTGTAGCTGCACCAGCTTAAAGGCAAGATAAGTCATCCACTGGAGAGCAGCTTCCTACATATGATTTATTGCACTAGTGTCATTTTTGAACAGAATGGCTCAGACTGCATTTATTTTGCCATGATTACAGGAAACATGTCAAGGTACTCACATTTTTTAAAAGCCTAGAACATCTGACAGAAAAGTGTTCCAGGTTTTATACCAAGGAATCAAGAATGAACCAAAAAGAGAGAAATTTCTCTTCTGTAAGTGTCCAATATTTAAACTGAAGAGAAGGTGCACACACATTTCTTTGTGTCCTGACCTGAGTCTGCAGTTTTGAGCTAGAGATAATGCAAACCAATTGCCTTATTTTATTTTTTCTGAAACTGCAGTGCTTTGGGAGGAGGGCTTAATCCTGCGAATCTTAGCAATTTTGAGTTATTATGTTGAATTGGCAACTTTTCATTCTTTGTCATTGAACTTATCCTACTACACAGCCTAAAGACAAACTTCAATATTCTTCTTCTTGTAGAGAACAAAGCTGAGCTGTAAACAATTCCCTGGTGGTCCCAAGCTTGCTACTGGCTTTCATTTGATGTTTGTGATTTTCATTCTGTCCTGCCGTAGTTGTTGCAGTCTTTTTCTGTTCAATATTTTATTTTCCCTGCTAGCTTTTAGCCAGTCTTTTCTCTTTACTTTTGTATGTTTATATATTGAATAATGCATACATGCATAATTATACATGCAGTATAATTACATTTTGGTTGCTTATACATGCCACCTTCTTTTCTAGTTATCACAGACACCAGACTGTAATTCCTTGTTTCATTCAGGCCTGTGAGACACAGAGCAGTACTCAGAGACACAAAATTCTCAGCTTCCTTCATTCTTGACAGCAGCTGCCTTGACACCTGATGAGAGAAGCTGAGACATATAAAAGTGCTGCAATTTGTCCTAAGGGTGACAGAGGTGGAAAGAGAATCAGCATCTCCTGATTCTTAGTCCAGTTTCCCAGCCCCAAGAGTACACTGGTAAGCAGGTTTTTGTATGCACACAATAACTAAACCCCTAGAGTGAAATCTTTAATGTAATTTTAATAACTGAATAAAGTGATTGATAAATTATTAAAGAGTTAAATAGCAGTTAATTTTTTTTAGCTCATCATCAGGTTAATAACCTATTGCTTACTTTGGTAGTTGAAATATGCATAGTGAATCTAGATACAGAAAATGAAAATGTCTGGAAAGGGAATACAGTGAAGCACTGCTAAACAATGTATTTCTTCAGCACTTCCAAATCCCCATATGCTGTTTCAATAGTAGACCTGGGAAGTAGGGAACTAGATAAAAGAAAATAATTGAAATAAATCAGCATTATTAATCACTCTGTAGAGAGTGAAAAATTGAGGCTGGCCAGAGGCATCCTTTGAACTCAGCATGGGATTTATTTCTCTCCTTTTTCCACTGTCCTCCTTACATGCATACAGCCTTGGTGCCAGTTCAAGAGGTTCTCAAAAAAAAATTTAAAATTGATTTTTAATTGACAAAAACCTGGTGTTTTCTTGCTTCATGTTGTTATTGAGAGAATTCTTATTTTCCTTTTAAATTGAGCAGTGCAGTAAATGCCTTCTTTTTCAGCATTTTACAAACACAGGAAATATAAAATTCCAGGGAGAAAGCACTTGCGTGTCTTAGACCAATGCAGTGGTGCCTCAGATCTCTATAGAGCCAAAATTTTTCTCACTCCACTATTTAGCAGTTTGCAAGGTTTTCCACCCACACTTTGCAACACGAGTTTCCAAGCACTGCAGTCTTTTCTCTCAATGCCTACAAATACATCAGTCTTGTACCAGTAGCTGAGATCCTGAGATGCTGCAAGTCTCAAATCAAACCCTATTGCTCTCCTGGTAGTCTCCTGGATCTTTTCTGAAGATCTTGTTAAAAAAACCCAAACCACCAAGCAAACAAAAAACACCCCAAACCAACACACAACCAAAGCCATCACATCTGCTGTCTTCCATGGTGCCAAGACTGTTTGAAGAGTAAATTACATTCTCCATTCAGCTGTGCAGAAATAAAAATTTTCTGAGAGTCCTCAGGTGAAAATCCATTGTCTTGATGCTTTGTTAACATTAATTTAAGCAACCGATTCTAAAGCTGTTTCACTGATGTTTTAACTGGAGATGATGGACTGGATTTAACTGGATTTCTCATAAGGAAAGGAATCTTCCTCAGCTAATTTGTCACGAACATTGATGAAGGTTGTTAATTGGCTTTTCAGCTGGGGGCTCATATTTTCTGTGCTATCCTCTAATAATTCACTCACACATTGACCTATAGACTCAATGGTATCCATTGAATTTCTGGTGCACTTGAAAAAAATCACCAAAAAAATGCTTTTGGCAGTATGTTCCTCTAATTTGTTGTTTTCAGTCTGTCTTGCAGTTTTTCATTTAATGTGTCTGCCCTTTTACACAGTGTTCCCATATTTTTTGCTTTAGTAGCTTCCTCTATTCATCTGTTTAATTACAATATTTTCATGTCCCATCACATTCTCTTCTGAGTGTTCAATAGGGTGTCTCCATATTGTTTACGCCACCTGGAAGTGTTTAAGGCTTTGAAATAGACCTTTTAAATTTTATTTTTACATGCTTTTCCATTAATGACTATTTTCTAGGTATTCTATATTACTTGCAAAGTTGGGGGATTTTTTGGAGTATAGCATATATATACCTTTTATAATTGCTGTGCCAAAGAGCTCTTCCATAGTGTCTCTGGTGAGAAGTCTTGGTGCCTTTTTCAGGAACACTATTTCCCATTTTGAGAAAAGAAACACTCAGAGAAAAAAAATGCTTCACAATTGTAGCAGTTCATGTTTAAAAAAAAAAAAAAAAAAAAAAAAAAAAAAAAAAAAAAAAAAAAAAAAAAAAAAAAAAAAAAAAGAAAAGAAAAAAAAAAGAAAGATTCCCACCACACAGCTTCCCAATGAATCATGAATCTTTACATCTTTTCTGAAAGTATTTTACACAGTGTTTGGAGGAAAATACTGAATATAACACGAATCACAGTAAAATCACAGAGATTGCTGTTGAGCAGAAATGATGAGAAGTTCTTTGATAACACAGTTGGGGGGGCTGCAGGTGCTTCTAAGGCTGTTGCTGTTCTCTAGAAAACCATGTCAAAAGAAGACAACTTTGCAGTCTTTAAGCATAGAGTTTTGTTGCTGTTGTGCTTCGAAACCACTCATGAAGCTTTGGTAACGTGAAGTAATAACAAGAGGAATATTGAAAATACTTCCATTTCATGGGTTTTTTCTCTTTTACCGGTTTAAGGTCACTGATAATTTTGTAGGACAACAGATGAGAGCAGCTGTTGTGAGCCCAGTCAACAGCTTTCATCAGCCTCCAGCTACCCAGAGGTTTCACCAGGCTGCAGTCTGAGCAGAGGTGCTGGAGCCAGAGAAAGCACTCTCCTCTGCTGGCTCTTTATGGTAGGCTTTAAGGAGAGCAGGATTTGTCCAAGACCTAATTGCACATATTTAGAAGGAAGCGATCATCAGTGTTTAGAGGAAATGGCAGCTATCAAGCAGTTAATGCAGGTGAAATGGTGCAGGAACCTGTATGTAGCTATCCACAGGGCAGGCAGCAGCTGTCCCTCCCGTACAGCTACCTGCACGTGACAGCTCTATCGATGTTTTTAACCCCTGGCAGATTAAGAAGACAGCAGGATCAGAGTGGACAGACTTCAAGCATTGACAGCAGAGCATCTCTTCAGAGCCAGGAGAAGCTGCAGGACGGGAGGAACAACAATCTGCTGGGACACGGCTGCACGCGAGGCTGCAGCAGTTAATGAGCCCTGCACACCCACACCGGCAGGGACAGGGACACCCCTGCTCCTGCACCTCACCCTCCAAAAGCAGGATCCCTGGACAAGGACAAGCCCACACAGCACACTGGCTGAGATTTTCCACATACAGCTCTGCCCTCCTCATGACTCTGCCACTGGGAAAAAATGACCATCAGCAGCAAAATACAGTTTTTTTTAAGTAAGTGTGACTTCTGTTTCCAAAATCCTGGAAGAAAACTTGAAACAATTCATTAGGCAGCCTCTCAAAGATTGCCACATTCCTGGATATTTGCAAGAGACAACATTGTACTGAGGTCAGCTTTATCTTGGTGGCTTTGACACTACCCCCAATCTCTATGTTAATTAAAATGGTCCAGTTTGAAATTTTGTGAAACTGCTGGACACAGCTGTTTCTAAGCACCTGCTGTTGAGTTTATAACACATGTACATGATGTAAATACATTAATGTAGTGCCAGATAGGCCAAACACCAAATAATTTCATTTAAATACCATTGAAACTCATTGAAAAAGTTGCAGTGTGAGTGTATTCACATTGTTCTTTAACATCATGCGTTCTGCTTCGTTGTAAAAGATGTGACCCTGGCCAAATCAAAGTTTTGCTAGTGACTTTAGTGGATGCAGGATCAGACACATTAGTTATATATAGTAACCATGGCGAAGAAAGACCTTTTTTATTTGTAACAATAGGCTGACTGAGCCACAGTTGAAAAGCAGCTTAGTAAGGAGAGCTAAAAACATTAAGAATTTGCTCAGATCCATAGCTAGGTGTTATAAAATATTGAGAAGTTACATGTGTCTCTGTTTTCATGGATCTGTTCTGGATGAAACTATCTTGAATAGAAAGAAACCTACTTTAGTCAAAATATTGCTGACACGAAATCCTTTAATTTTAAACAGCAGCCAAAATTCCAAACATTTATGGTATTTTACAATTTGTACATCCACATTTTGATAATAAATGCATGTTTATTCTGTCCAATTGTGCTTTTGTTTTGAAGAGTTTCCACCTGTAAGCAAATTTCATTTCAACTTTTTAAAAAAAATAGGTTAGGTTTTTGGAGGTGAAAAACATTTTATTTGAAATAATCTATTTTTACTGCATCATTTCCATTCTATCTTTTACAAAACAAAGTTCTTTGTAATTGAATCTATTGTAAATTTTCTTTCATGTTATATGTCATTTTGGTCACAACTTTTTCGCAAATACAGATTTTTATCACTCCATGAAATGATACAGTGTTCCATATCATCAACAACAAACAGTTTATAAATGTACAAACGTAAAGACTTTATGTCTGTCATGAGCATGGTGTTGGTCTACTTGCTTAATTTGGTCATAGACTGAAATAATCATAGGATCAAGCAAAGGAGCAAATTTTTTCTGGTCATAGGAGGACAGATTTCATTGCCCAGAATAAATTATTTCCCATCCATCCTTTTTTTTTTTTTTTTTTTTTTAACCTCTCCTTGATAATCATTTACCTTGGGAAAGACCAAAGTAGAAAAGATTTTACATTATTTCTGGAAACACATAAACACATATTGTTCTGTTCCAATCAAAATCAAATGGAGATTTTGGACCTTGATCTGGATCTGAAAGAAAATCTTTTATTTATTTGAGTAATCCTACAGAAATTAAAGTTACTGGGTAAACGTAAAAAGTAAATATTTGCAGGATCCATGATGTATCAGATGATATAGACTAGAGACATGGAGTGTTTATAAGGAGAACCAGTAATTCATTGAGATTTTCCATGTAAGATTTTCCAGCTGGAAAAATGTGGGGTGAAAAGGCAATTGCACATTTGATGCTCTTTCTGTGATTACAGTTATTTTGAGCAAGAAGAGTTCCTCTGGGTGATTTTGTACATCAACCACATAGGATGCCACTGTGCTAGCACCTTAACTGAGGCTGGGAAGGTATTTTTGAAGTAAATGTCCCAACCTTACAGCCCTACTGCATTTTGGTACATATTTTAGCACCCAAATCAGATGCCTTTTGGATGATACAAAACCAGAAGATGTGTTCCAGGAGAGAACTTACTACCATCTACCCAACCTTGAGCCTGTAGACCACAGGAACAGGCAAGAGAAAAATCTGAGATGGAACTTGGCAAATGTGGCTCATGTGGATGTCAGGTCAGCAGAGCCTCTCCTCTCCAGCGGCACTGCCAGCTGATGCACACAGCCCCCGAGAAGCCAGGGTTTGTAGAATGAGTGGGTAGAATGAAAGATCTACATAATGCAAGATCATCAGTGACTGCAATAAAAGTTGGAGTTTACTGCAGATGGAATTTAACTAGCAGCAGGATTCTACCAAATATTTGCAGTCTGATCTGTCTGTTGCTGGGTGTCTTTTCCAGTGCTTTACTGAGCTGTTTTTGAGAGGAGCCTGGTTATTCAATAGATTGCATCTACTTGAATATATTTGCACAGAGAATTGTGCATGAATGCAAGCTCACTCAGACACTTTAATTTCACGCTTGTTGCCACACGATCATTTCTCAAACTGTAGTGCTTGCAAAAAAATGAAATCATGGCACCAATCAGGTTTATCCACAGTCCATGGCACTTCCACTGACTGCAAGCTGTACCTTCTGCTGCATATAATTATCTGTGTCAACTTATTACACAGATGGGTGAATGCCCTCAGCTGTACCATGGAGACCCAATATTGAATCAAAGAATCAGTGGATCATTGGGGTTGGAAGACACATTTAAAGGTCATCCAGTCCAAGTCCCCTGCAGCGAGCAGGGACACCTTCAACTAGATCAGGTTGCTCAGAGCCCTATCCAACATGGCCCTGAATACTTCTAGGGATGGACCCCCAGACCTCTGGAATGCCTACACTCTTATTTCATCTTTCCTTTCAACCAACGTAGCTGTAAGGATTGTCTTGCCATGGGAAGCTCTGATAATGGTGCAGAAGAAAATGAAGAGAGGTTATTTTTAATAGAATGTGATTTGTGGGGACAAACACATACAAGAAAAGTTACAAAGCCTGGGAACACGCCTGAGAAATGCTTGGTTGAAACTTGTCTCTCCTACTTTAGATATAAGAAAAATGAATTAGCCAGATCCAGGCTCAAAAATAGAGATGAAAAAGGGAAAAAAAGTGCTTTTAGGGTGTGCTGCACATTCCCTGTCTTGACTGTCTGTTTTAGCAGATGGTTCTCCCTGTAGCTCTGCCTCCATGGAGTACAACATCAGTGCACACAGCTCAGCGGTGGACATGCACATTGTGCACTGACATTTAGCTGGATGAATCTGGTTTGTGACAACACAGATAATTTGTGGAGTTGCAGTCTAAACCTTAGGAAGAAATGGAATCATTTCTGATCTATTCAATGGGAGTAAGAGACATTAAACCGTTTTCATCCTTAAGTTCTGAAGTGGTATTAGAGTGACAAGAAAAGAGACAAACACACATTCCAGCAGAATGTCTTTCATTCCAGCAGAAATTAAAAGAGGAAAGTCCTAAATAAGATGTAGAAGGTTTTTACAATATACTTAGAGAGATGGAGGACAAAAAGAAAGCAGGGCAGCCATAAAACAAGAAGTAACTCCTTGAGACTCATTCTGTACAGCTTTGTTGTCTTGCAAAAGTGGACAGTGATTTTTTCTCCCAAAGTCTCATCTGATTTCTTCAAGTCATTTAAAGGATAAAAATATTTTTCTCATTTCTGTTCCAGGAAAGAGAGAAAGAAGTCTAACGCAACTGGAAAAGCAGTTTGCTGCTACCATTGTTTATTGCAATGCCTCTTGCTCTGTGGCGTTGCAGTTCTGATCACACATCTACATTCCCACAGTATCACTCCACATTAAACTCTGCCAGATTTACCTTCTGTTCCGTTTTCTTCTTCTACATTGTGTATTAAATATTGGCACAGTACTGTAAATGTTTAATTACCAACTGTCATAAAGTACAAATGGCTCCTTTCATCTGTAGCCTTGACAAAAATGATTAATGTAATATTTGCTGAAGATTTTCCTGTAGATCTGGGGGAATTGGAAGGTTGGTTGTAGGTCTTGGCACATTATTTCAAATGACAGCTTAGTACATTATAGAGGAAATAATAGGCCCTGATCCATCTATTCCAGTCATTTAGATGTTTTCTATTTGCAGGAACATGTGATCACAATTTCAAAATTATTTCTGACTTTTTAAACCAAACCCAAATATTGGTGTAATGGAGTGTACTGAGAAGCTGAAGTTGGCTGAAACAGACCCGAAGCGTTTTTCTGTTTTCCACAGAGTTAGGTATGCCAGTACTTCTGCGGTGAAAAATGTGGCTGCCAGCATAGGAGAAGCTTAGAGGTCTTGGACAGGTACATTTACAGTTTTGGTGGAAGCTGGAAAGCAAGGAGATATTCAAAGCATATTAATAAAAAAAAGCTACAGGTTTAATAGGCTGCTTCTGGTAGCCTCACTGCTTCAGCACCTGCCCCAAAAGGAGAGCTGGAACAAACCACTGGCCTACAAGCAATCTCCATTATTTCTATATTTGATGCAGATTTCATCCATGAAAATGTGAGTCCATCTACGCAGACTCTGATTAAGAAGCAAAGGAAGGAAAGACCTCCCTGTCAGCAGTGCTGGGCTGCTCAGACTCTGCCTTCTAGTGCAGCAAAAGGGACAACAACTTATAGTCCCTGCAGCAGCTGAAGCCATCAGTCCTGCTGGGGAAGGCAGGAATTACTTTTTCTTTACACATCCATGGCAGTTCGGTCCCTTAGCACATGCTACCCTGTGATCAATTTTGAATGAGAGATAATGTAAAGCTTTTAGAGACCCTCCTGCTGCCACACAAAAGCTTCCATGATAGAGTGGTGTGATTTTTAAAGAGGAGCTTTGTGGTTCTTCTGGAAAGCATACTAGTAGCTAAATGACTAATTTCTTGTGCACACTGTGCTTAATCATCTCAGCTTTCGTCAGAGTAGTTACTTTTGTTTGTTTATACTTTAGTGATTGAATCAGCCATGCTCTGGCCGGCAGGGAAAAATGTTTTGGTTTTTTTAGCCTTCCTTTAGCAATGCAAATGAGCTTCCTATAATCGTGTTTGTGAGAAAACACACGCTACAATCAGGACCTCGATAATGACGGGTATTAGCTATGCTCTATACATCAATCAAATTGGCTCAAAGTCACAAACTCCCTTTTTTTGTCCTTTTTAATTGGAAAGGAGCAATGTATCTAATCAATTAAAACTTTTTTTTTTTTTTTTCAAAATCGCCCAACTGTCCTCATGAGTCCTTCCAAAGAAACAAAATTATAATATAGGGTAGAGAGCTTTGCTGTGCAATGTTTGTGGGTTTCTTTAAGTCTATTATAAATAATAAAGCAGGCATATAAGATCTTCTGTAATTTTCTATATCCATTAAGAGAAACACAACTGAGAACAATCATAAAATGTAAGTCCTTCTAAAATATATGCCCAAGAATACAGAGTTATGTAAAACCAGTGCTCTTTAAATGGAATTAGATTTAGCCACAGACATTTTCATGGGCAAAACTATGTTGGAACTAGTACTCCTGAGAATTTTTTGTTTCTTATTACCCATTGTTTTGATGTGTGCTATAATACAGCCCTGGAATTTTCCCACAGTGATAATTTTGTACTTGAAAAATCCCTCTTGGAAGAGTACTATACAATTTAATTAGGACTTTTCTACACAGTTTTGTACTGACTGTAATATTCTTCAGCCTCTGTGCAAAGGTATTGAGGCAATACTTTTTGTTGTGTTTAATTGGTAATGAGAGAATGTCCTAAGTCTGCTGTAAGTCCCGAGTCCTATCATGATAAATGCTATACGCACACATTAAGGTAAGTCAGACGCTCCTGCAATGAATCTACAATTTGAACTAGATTTGTAAGATAATACCTCGAAACCAGAGATAAACTGGAAAAAGTGTTCGGGGCAGCAGGCAACAGTGAAATCAGCTTAACATATGCAATGAGCACCCATATAATGCAGAATTATGGATTATTTTCTATATTCAATTATGTTCAACATCTCCTTTAAGGCCATAATTTTCCCATTCATATCCGAATGCTCAGGCATTATAATCTTGGAGCGTATTGGAAGGGCTGGCAGAGCCTGCTGCAGTGACACCAGCAGCTGTGAACTGTGCCTCCTCCTCAGCCCAGCTCAGGCCAGCAGGGGCACACAAGGCTACTTCTGCTGAGCAGAAGATCACTGCATCTGCAAAATCCAGCTGCAGGCAGATGTGGAGAGCCGAAATGAGGTATGTAAACATGAGGAGACCTTTCAACAGAGCTGGCTTGCTGCTTCTGCCCCACCTTGTCAAGACCCTTCTTGTGGTTCTCCATAAATCCTGCCTTCCCCAAGGTCTGGCAGGACCCCCACTGCTCCAGGAGTGGGGTGCAAATATCTGCATGTGAGCACTGCAGCACAGAAATCCACCCCTGCTCAACAACATTCTGACACAGAATAATTACTGCCTTTCCAAAGTCCAGCCAAATGCCAGCCCAAGACACATCCCCACCTCAACCATCACCTGTCATCCAAAACTCCTGGCCTTCCACCCCTGTTCCTAGTGAGTCACAAACTCCAGGAATTAAAGGTCTTGGAAATGCTCAGAGTCTGCTGAAGCCCCACCAAGTCCACCAGAGTGTTTCGAAAGGTTTCCTGTAGCCAGCATTCCTCTCACTTCAGTATTGAGCTTAATGTTCCATTTTCTGAGGTACACATTAATACTGAACAGCCAATAAAATAAAGCAAGGCTGCTTGTCTTGTGTTTTAACATATATTTTAAAGAGATTTCTGAAATATTTTCCTGATCTTATAGGCACAGCTATTTGAGTAAGTGTCATAGCTTTTTTTTTTTTTTTTTTTTTTGGCAAATGGGAGGCATAACCACACAGTGTGGGCAGAGAAATCAAAGAAAATATATGGAATTGACAGTGTGCTCTCAGACCTTAGCATTAACTTTCATTACTTTCTTCTCATTATTTTTTCAAGATAAAGTACCTGCTAAAGCTTGTAGCAGCAATATTGAATCCTACAGGTCAAATAGTGGGAACTACATTTTAAAAATAATACCATTTCATATTAATATATTATTTTATTCCGTCTTTTCTTTTTATTTTGAAGACTAATAGGTCCAGACAAAAAGTCTTTTCTGGATTCTTCATTACTTCATATTACCCTCACTGTAATTTGTCTCCTTTTTAAAAACAAACATTCCCCTGGTAACACACCACAAACATATTTCTCTGTTTTTCCCTCACAATATTTTCAGTTTTCCCACACAAATGAAGATTTCTGTGTCTCTAAGACATCATGCTCTCCCTCTCTGGGAAAATCTTCTGTGTGAATTATGCTGAGTGTTTACAATTGCCTTGCAAACTCTAAGTTATTGATATGAGGCTGCATTATCATATTTAAGATGCATGAAGTTGCTTAATACTTCACATTATCATGTTTCATAATACTGTAGGGTCTTGGGGAAAAGGGAGTTGAAGTTTTTGGTTTGGGTTTTTTTGGGGGTTTGGGGTTTTTTTGTGTGTGTGTGTATGTATAACAGCTAAATGCACAGCAAAACTCTTGGTATTTTATTGCACAGCTTTAGCATTTTTGTACTACAACAACATATTTAACTCACTGAGCCTGCT
This sequence comes from Brachypodius melanocephalos, assembly GCA_013398615.1. NCBI lineage: Eukaryota > Metazoa > Chordata > Aves > Passeriformes > Pycnonotidae > Brachypodius > Brachypodius melanocephalos. The sequence goes on along the minus strand of VZSR01003371.1, from coordinate 10,252,818 downwards.
CCTTCCCATCTTGAGTGTGTCAATACCAATTTTCACCTTCAGTCCATAGTGCTGCCATTCTTCTTGGTAGGACCAAGGTTATTGTTTCACAGAGACAGTATCTATAGCAGGGACACAGCCCTGCTGTTCTTGAAGAGCATACATATGTATGAACCAATTATTTGACTGTATTTTTCTCCTTGAAGAAGGAATATTTATTTGTACTTGCTGAGGAGACCAAATTAAATCTTCTCCATTTAGTACACTTCAAAAATAATTTTCTCACTTCCTATCAACTGTTTAAATCAGTTCATAAATGAATGTTACGAGATTTAAAAGGTGCTGAAAATATGCTCGTGTTTTTCTTGAAGACATTTATCCCAAAATTCATTCCGTCTAAATAATGCAGCCATCCTTCTGATCTTTTACACTGTGATATGCTCATTATGTGCCATATACATATTAATCTATAATTAAAAGGGGTGGCTGTGAGAGATAGTTCATTTGCCTCACGTTCATCAACAGCTTTGGAATATACATCCCTTTACAAATGACGAGCCACACCTACAGGAAAACATAGGTAGGATAACAGTTATAACATAGAAAACAGATTTTTCCTGTCCATGGATGGCAGAAGTCTCAGTCTTCCAAGCTAAATAATGTGCTGAAGTATAATGAGACATAATGCAGACACATCTACAACTGTGTTCAAAATAAAATCTTTCTGTCTCTCCAGGGGTTTGAGAGCTGCAGATTTCGTGCTAGAAAAGTTAGAAATGTATTTAGAATGGGCTGGAGAGAAGGGAGTGCTTCTAGGAGACAGAAAAAACACCCAGGCCCAGTATTTGGAATCTAATAATGTTTTGTTGTTAAATAGTACCTTCCAAAACAAGGCTGTTTTGCTTAATGTAAGCAAGCAAGACTGGTAAACATTTAAACACCTTTGTGTTGCTCCAGCTATAGCTTATTGTTACTTGGATGTACTGTATTAATAGCAAAAGAAGTTTTTGCAACAAGCTTGTACATGATCAGCTTTCTCTCATGCTATCAGATAAATTTCTGTTGGTTTACATCTGAAATTAATGAAGTTTTTTAAACTTCCCTTCTGCACCTCTCCATTTTTGCTCACTTTCAATGCCTAAGTGTTAAAGACCCTGTTCCTCTCAAGAATTTCCACTTAACTCTGAACTGAGCATCTCTGCTTCCCAACGTGCCTTGTCTTCAAGTAAAATCACTTTTTATTATATTTAATGGCAATAATTGTTTGTACTTCAAAGAAAGGTCTTCTTTAACCATACTGTGTAGGAGAAGGGTATACAGGTGACCTTGTCCCTGATAAGTAATATCTGTATTAATTACCCAATTCAGCCTCACCCTGATGAGTAACAGCTATATGCAAAAAGGGTAAGTGTGATAAAAGGGGGTGGATTAGCTGCTGGTTATTTGTTCCTCCTAGGAGGAGGAATATCGTAGAGGGGGAACCTTGATCACCATGAAGAAGGATCCTGGGGAGAGAGAATCATTACTGTGAGGTCAGTCTGGTCTGTAGTTGGAGGCTATTGCTGGAACCTGCAGTCACAGTCTAGCTGGGTAAAAGCCTGCAGTCACAGTCTGCACACTGATCCCTGCAGTCACAGTCTAGCTGGGTAAAAGCCTGTAGTCACACTCTGCACACTGATCCCTGCAGGCAGAGTTCAGCAGGGAATAACCAGCAGTCAGAGGCTGCAAGGGAAACTTCCAGCAGGAGCTGCTGCAGCCAGAGCCAGTGAATGGTTGGAGACAGGATGGCTGAGCTGTAAAGAGGAATAAACCAGGACCTTTTCATGCTGTGATAAACAAGAAGTCCGTGTCTCTGCTAATTTCTACCCTCTAATGAAAGGGCTGCTGCAACAATGCTGGATGCCATTTCTGCTGTGGGGATGTGAGGTCATCTTTGGCAGTCCTGCCTAGAAACAGGCTTATCTGGGTCCTTCTGGATCTTCTGGATGCAGAATTATGAGGCAGCTCTAATGAGGGATTTGAGTGGCTAAAACATTCAAGTGCCATAAATTTAGATGCCTGAGGCGCAGGGCCCAGGGAAATCCAGGATCATGTGCTTAGAGCCTGCCCTTTTCTTTTATTTCACAAGGAGACCTCACAGCCCTGCAGGGCTCAAAGAGCTGTGTCAGACATACAGAGCTCCCCACTAACATGTCCTAGGGACTGGGACATGTCTAGAAGTCCCACCTTTCCTGAGGGAATGAGGTCTCTCTCCAGCTCAGTTCTGCAGCTGTCCTAGTGGTAATATACCCCTACACCAGCAATTATCAGGACAGCTTAATGCTGAGAAAATTAACCCAGAAACTCAAATTTTCTAAAGTCCAGGGAACTTAAAATATGTCCTAACAGGAGAGGGGGAAACATGGGAGAAAGAAATGATTTTTTTTGTTTGGTGGGAGGGCTGGGTTGTGGTTTTTTGTTTGGTTCGGGTTTTTTAGTTGATTTTTGATTTTTTCTTCCCCAGTCTCTGAGGAGTCCCACATTATTTTACAAATCTTCAGTTCAGGGGGGAAATGCTACAAAAGAAAACATGATGTCCTTTTACAGAGGACTGTAAAGAAGAACATAATGAGTGCTGTACACAACATAAAATTAAGGAAAAATCTCAAATACATTCTGTTCAAGTCTCACGTCTATATTACTTGCTCTCAAGATCAACTACAGGACAAAAAGTTACTGCTCTCTAATCAGTATTCATAGGAAGGTGTTCAAACTGTAACTCAGAATCCTGAGAGACTGGAACACTTCTCAGTTCCACCCTTTTAAAATGAGAATGAATTCCATTTCAGTGGTAGCTTTGATGTATTTCAGACATTTTTTTCCACATCAGTTAGAAGAAAATTATTTCCTTCAACATATCTTGCTGTCTGTATGTCTTTGATTTTGTCTTTCATTAGATGACAAACATATTCTTAGATGGCAAACATTTTTTAAGTAGGTTCAACCATTTTATGAAAGCACATTTAAAACATATCCTGAAATGAGGCTTGGTTTTGAATTTATATTATTCGAAACACAACTACATTGAATGATCCTTTTTGTTGGATGAAGACTATGGCATAATGGATGGATTGAGTTTGAAATTTTTTTAACAAAAAATGCAACAGGAAAGAGCCTTCATTCACACTCATGCAGAATTTTGTTCTGCCAAAAGAACAGAAGTGTGTGTGTCAGAGGGAAGATAGAGTGCATAAGGCTGAGAAAATTCATTTCATTTGCTGCAAAAACAAATTGGCAAATGAACACATTTCAGCCAGCCTGTGAGGTAGTCCATCCAGAAAATTTAGAGGTAAAAAAGGACTGTGCAGTGACCCAAAATAAGGAGCACTATGTCCTCTCTCTTTTATCCAGAAATCATGTTACTGAAAAGGTCTTTCCACTGTAAAGGAAGCAAGGGAAGTCACTAGTGCTATTATAGATCCATTTCCATTGGAAGATCAAAGCAGCAACATAAAAGCAAGTGTCAGCTGAAGTATTTACTTCTACTTTCAAGGTAAAAGGTAGAAGCTGCTGAATGGAAATCTACCAAATTTTTTTCTTCTGACATGTTGATGGTAATTATCCTGACTGATATTAACCTCATTAAATAGCATCAGTGCCTGCTAGAGAAGAGTCCCTTCCCACAGTCTGTCTGAAGGAAAGATAGCCAGTAATAAAAAATTAAAGTCTTTTACTTTCTGCTAAGCATGAACAGAGGTATAGACAAACTAAACACAAACAAATGCATAGGAAAACATCGATTATACTGGAAATAGTTTTGGTCCCTTGCCTACCACTTCATATTTTTATCGCTCATTGATTGATGTTTTATCCAAGTCTGGCACATGACTCAAATTGATTTTTTTTTTCAAGAGATATAGCTTTCTCCATTCACCCCTTACTGAGAAGGAAGATAGAGAACTGTGTTTTCCTATACTTTACTTTAAGGAATCTGGCTTCAATTTAACACCTTTCTCACCTGCTGTCCCCAGCATGGCCAACTGATGCAAAGAAATCATCACAGCACAGTTTGGTCTTCTTTGCAAAGGCACAGTCCAACACACATGGCACTTGAGCACAACCCCAAGTTAACACTGTCTAAAGATTTGTGTAAAATCCAAGCCAAGAGAAAATGTCCCTCTGTCTGTGCTTAATGGCCTTTCCTAGAGAGTGGATTAGACAGTGAGAGCACCAAACAAACTCCTCACTTTATGTGAGGTCCCTGATCACAGAGTTGTTGAACCATCTTCACTTTGGAAGAAAGGTTTTAAAAGGAAAGGTCTCACCTGCACAGTAAAAACAAATGCTCTTGCCTACCTGCATCTCAGTGCCACAGACCTTGAAGGAGAAACATGTTCACAGGGTCCTGAGGCCATCAGAGCCTGTGAAAGGGACTAACTGCTCAGGTGGAGTTCTCTGAAGCACTCACATTCTTCAGAAATGTCATGAGTATGCACTAGTTTTGAATAAAAAAAGCAGAAAATTAATGGGGCTTGATCATCTTTGATTCCATTATCTGTCAAGACTGGGTGTTCCTAGTCTTCCCTTTATTTGTTTAGGGTCATGTATTATTTCAGTACTTACTGTCTGGTCCCAAAAAACCCAACAGAAATTATGAAAAATCCAGAAATTCCCAGACTGTAAATGCCATGGGACTTTGGTACTCTGCAACAGAACAACATTCCACTTCATTAATGTATACTGCTGGGAAAGAGAAACTGCAAGCAAAAGCAGAGCCTTCTGTCCCTCCCAAGACAGCAGATGTAACAACAAAACTACACTTGCAAAATCCCACAGAACTATTGCACAATAAGGTGTGAGAGTCCCGTGTCTTGTGAAAATGAGCAGTTGATAGACAGTGATTTGGAGCAATTTTCTCCTGAGTAATCAGTGGCCACTTCACCATAGGGGTAGCTGTGGCTGTGCCTCTGCTCAGGGAGAAGTGGCTCCACAGGCAGCTCGGAGAAGGGATCAGACACCCTTTGATGTGACAGGAAATGAGCACTGTGCTGGCTGATGCCATCAGACCCTAAGTAAAGCAGGAGTACAGGATTTTTCATTCTCATACTCTTCTAATCAATGTCTGGATTCAGCAGGGAGGGAAGTGAAAGAAATCCCAAATTTCTAATCTTCCTTCAAGGTGTTTTCATAAGGTTTAATGTGTAAGTATTGATAATCTTTAAAGTATATCCATGTTAAGATTAAGTTCTTACTGTCCTATATTTTATACAAGTATTCAGCACCTGTCTTCCTCTAATTTTGATTCCATTTCTGAAAAAATATTCCACCTTTTAATCTTGCTTTATTACACAGTATTATCAAAGGCAAGACATTCACATGGAAAGTGGCCCACCATGAGGAAACGCTCCTGGGCACTGCCAGTGTTCTAATTTTAATGTCTCAGCTGGGATTCAGGAGCAAGCATGGGAGATCCTTGTTTCTGAACACAATATGGTCACTTGTAACAGGAGCCCCACCAGCAAGCATACAAATACATGTGCAGCAGATCCTGCACGTAAATGCCTCGAGGCAAACAATAAGGAAAAGCTGAGGGTAAGAATAAAGCCAAGCCTTACACTTATAGCTTCAGAAATCATCCATTGCTTTTACACACAACAGTTCTGTGAAATGAGATGTGGGGTGTAGTCCCATTTTACCTGCTGGAGATGTCTGGTGTGTGCCTGAGCTGAGAGGATATGTCTACTTACCAAGGGAATGGTACTTAACAAAAGAAAGAACTGTCTTTCCACAATGGTATGGCTTGAAATAATAAAAAAAAAAATGAGCAGACACTTCATTAAAAAACAGAAAAATAATATAGGGACTGCAGTCCAGGAGGGCAAGGGAAGCAAAGCCCAGAAGAGATCCAAGGCTTTTGAGCTCCTCCTCTCCCAGGTGGGCTGATGTTGCTGCTCGGGTGGGGGAAGAGTCACTCCCCACACAGCAGGGAATAGCAGGGAATGACTCTGCAAAGCCAGGCATCTTGGATCTGATCACTAATGTTTTACTCTGACATTACATAGACACTGTAAGCCAATATTAATAACACTTTTTTACCTGTGTGCCCGATAATTAATTGCTCTGATTTCCTGAGTTTCCAAGAATTCATTCTTGTCCTCTGTTCAGTTACCCTTGGAAATACAGCTACAAAGGAATTTTTAAGCTCCTTGGAAAAGGTTAATGATTGAGAAGTAGTTTTCTATTTTTAATATTTTCCTGGGGTCATAATTTAAGACAGCATAGAATGTTTTGTCAGAATCACACATGCCTGCTAATCCCAGCAAAGGGAACAGATGGAGTACTGAACTCTCAGGTATGTTTTTAGTGCACATGGACACAGCTCTCAAGTCCTTCCACATACTCTAAAGTCTTTAAACTTGCCTAGATCAGATAGTATTTCTAGTCTTTGGCTTTCCTCTGAAGTGCATAAATGGAAGCTGAAAGAAATGACAAAAATATTTTATTCTTCTGTGCTGTTAATGTCAAGACATTGCTTACTATTTTTGATTCTTCCTTTTAAAATCCTGCCCTTTTCATGTTATCATTTTTGTTGTGTGTCTTCCTTCCAAACAATACAGCTGTGTTGCTGCTGACTTTTTCTCCTAGCTTATTAGGGTCAACAGGAACCTAATACATTCCACTGGAACTGCTGTCTTTAGATGGAATTGAAATTCAGCTGTCATTGGAGATCTTTTGGTATTTACATCAAAAGAAGGTAATATAAAGCTGTAGAGAAAATTGTAATCCTTTTGAAATGCATAAAAGTTTTACCACTGACTCCCATGGAGCCAGAATTTTACTCTCTCTAGTGCAGAAACTGTGTTGTGTCCCAGTAACCTCCTCCCTGAAGTTTGAGAGCCCTGGGATGGTTATGGTATTTCCTAGGAAGGAGTGACCTACAGTGCCTGCTAGAAACTGGGAATAGGTAAGGATAGAAGGCTCACCTGGAGGTCAGACACACAAGGAGCCAGAGCCCTTTTAGAACTCAGTTTTAGGAGTACAGAGACCTTTGTTGCTTCAGGTCCAGCTGCTGGTGGTCAAAGAGAAACATGTCACCTACACAGAGAGACTACAGCAGCATCTCCATCCACACTGTGAAAATCCTGTTCAAACACCGCTTGTGAAATTCAATTGCATGTAATTTGAAATTGCCAATTTCCTATGAGATAGAGACTTTTTATGAATTATAATGTGTCCTATAGGAATCTTATCTAGATAATACATTTTGTTTATGTTCCATCAGAGTTATGTGGTAGATGGCAAAAATTCAGGTGAGTCAGGTTATGCTGAGCTTGAAACCCAAGCAGAACCAAGTGTCAGTGTCATCACTGGGCTAGTTTGTTCTGGAAGTGGATTCTATCAGAGAATGTCATTATATTTTTTATTGCATCTTCTCTAAAGACTTCTTGGAATAGCAGATATCTAGTTATCAAAATTGCTCTTGAAATTTAAATAAATGTGCCATAGTCTAATAATATTCATCCTTAGGCTTCACCGAAATTAATTCTGTATTCATATTTTATTTCCTAGCAATAAAATTCACAATTTTTTTCCACTAGAAATAGAGATGAAAAGGTGGGAGTGAAAACCAGCTACAGATTGTGCAGCAGCCTTTAGCATATATAATGGTTCTGAATTAAATCTCTGCATTTTAGGGGAAATTCCAAGTATATTATTGCTCAGAAAATTTGTAGAAGAATACTGGCAGATTCAGAAATCAAAATTTCTGAGAAAAAAACTTAATTTATACTTTTCAAAGAATAATTTTCATAATTCCTTATTCTTTTTGGTAAAGCAAAAAACTTGGGTTTTGTCTTCTGGGAATAAGGAAAATCAAACATAAGCAATGTTATTTTTTTTGCAGAGTTTTTCAAAATTAAAAACAAAAAAATATTGAAGTAGAAGAATATCTCATAGGATGTAAACTACAGTTAGAAATTTTTCTTACTAATTTCATTGTGTAATCTTAATAGTTACAAAACTCCAACTCTTTTAAAATCATTTCATGTATTTAGCGTGCTGAGATTTAACTGCTTTGTTGCTTAACAATGGTCCACATGTTCCATAAGCACCTATACTTCTGAAAAAATAGGCTCATTTTCTGTATTTCACTCCATCTCAGCCAGCTGATGACAGTAATAGCTGGTCTTGTGATACAATTTCAGGGGCTGTGTTAAACAAAACCCTGTGACAGACGTGGGGAAAAGGTCTGGTATCAGACTGAGTCATCAGCTAAATGATTTATAAAGAGTATGCATGAGAGCAGCCAAACAGTTCTTCAAGTACTTAAGATGCACTTTTTTTTTTTTTTCCCAACTGCAAAATACCCCTCCCATTAGAATGTAATAAAAGGAAGGTTGAAATATCTCTAAAACTCGTTTTGGTATTGTGTTCTGTATCATGTAGTCTCCTCTAGAGATGCCACCCAAACCTGCTGCACTGCTGACCTTGCTTAGGTCAATGCAGCCTCAGCCCAACCTGGCCTGACAGAGAACACAGCTCTTGTCATCAACATGTTTAGTACTAAGAGGGAAAAATTCAGGATGTCAACATTTTTCTTCAGGGGCATATTCATCTGGAAGTTTGTCACTGTTCCTTTTTGATCCTCCAATTGCTGTTAAATGACACTCGGTTTCAACCATTTCCCCATATTTTGTGGGGATTTTGGAATCAAAGAAAGAATTAACTTTTAGTTACAGAGCAAATCAGAAAAAAATCTTGATGGTCTAATAGAACTTAAGTCTATATGGGATAAACAGAAAAATGAGAGATGCAAGACTTACACCACGTAGTTCGTGTCAAAGCTAAATTAAATTACCATTTAGAAAAGTTTGGAATTTGGAGACCTGGAAGAAGTGGAGAATGACAGAAATAAAATACGTGGACCTGGAGACTCAATCCTCAGATCAGGGTTTTTAAATAAGCCTGAACTAATTGACTTAGTCACTTAACTAAATTAATTGAAGAAGTGAAATTAATTTCCTGCTGTAATAGATTTTGTAATAGCTTCAGCTGAACAATTTATTTGGTCTGTTTGAGGTTTTTATGCAATTGATTGATTAGTGAACAGTTTTTCAATTTAACAGTAAATATCTGTAGTGGCTTGCATGGTTTAATAGAAAAAGAATTCAGTGCTAATTTACTATGAGACCAAGAAAGACAGAAAAATGTTGTGTTTCATTTGTTGGCAGTTGCTATGGCTGAGTTATATAAACACAGGGTCCAGCATCTCTCCAGGAACAGTGGTGGCACTTAGAACACTCATCTGTGCCAGGCCCTTCATTCTGGCTGGCAAACTGCTTCAAAAAGGCTAGAACCCAAATTCTCTGAACTGGATGTAAAACTTCCCCACGTCATTAGGAAATCTGGAATCAGGGTTTCACTGTTAGATTTCAGGCAATGTCTGTGGTCTATCGAATTTCAGAAGGCAGCAATTCTTGCTAAACACTGATTTTGTTTCATTAGGACCATTTTTGTTCAGAATCCACTCTGCCCAGATTTTGGCACAACAAACTGCCATAAATGTGGTTTGGGTTAAATTAGTTCGGTCCTACTCTTGCACTCATTTGAAGATACATGGGCTGTATCATTTAAACCCACAGTGCCATTTAACAGCAATAACTGCTCTGCTGAGAGTTATGATCTCTCTGTCCATGATTGCTATTATTCCTAGGAAGTTCTGAGTATTTCATTTGGCTGTTTCAGCAAAATTCATGCATGAATCCATCATTCTCACTCATATTCCACATTGTTTATGCTTCTCTGAAACTGCATCCAGTTTTTAAAAGGAATTCAGGAATATGTCTATGCTACTAAAATTTTTATCGCTGAATATGAATACAGTAATGGATTATTCAATTGAATCAGGAAGAAAAAAGGATAAAATAAGTAAATTCACAGTAGTCTTGTGGGATATTGGGGCAAAGTTCATGACACGTTAAAAATGACATTCAGCATCTCAGAAAAAAATAAATAGATTACCCTGCAAAGAAAATAAGTCACAATAAGAGAAAATGTACCTTTCTCTGTTTGCAAAACCAAAATCATAGAACCATGGAATAGTTCAGGTTGGAAGGGACCTTTTAAGTTCATCTGCCCAAGACCCCTGCAATAAGCAAGGACATCTTTAACTAATTCAAGAGGTTGCCAAAAGCCCCATCCAAAATAAGAGTTAAAACAAGAACAAGAGGACAACTACTCTATGACATTTCTTAGTCACATATAAACCTCAATTTTATATGGGTTGTTGTCACAGAAAAAAAATGGTTAGAGGATTTTTTATCAATGGAGAAAACCTGTAACAAACTTAGGATATATAAGCAGAGCAAAATACAGGAGCTTACCCTAACAGACCTACTTCAAGAAAAGAAAATAATAATCTGATATTTCCAGTGGTTTATATTCCCACAGAAAATGAATCACTGCTCCTTCATGCACCGATCTCTCATTTTGGAATCTGCACTTTCTAACTGATTGCAAATATTAAGCAGAACATATATACCAAGTGCCAAAATATTTTAATAATATATCATCTTAGAGATGTAGGTGTATGAGTGAATTCTGACAAGTGAGAACACTCATAAAAACTGCAAAGATATTGAAAAAGAGAGAGAAAAATGGTCCAGAGGTGAAAGTACTGAGCTGTTATTCTGTTTAAGTTCTCCCACCGACTCCTGGTTTGACCTTTAGCAAACAAGTTTGTCATCAGCTTTCTCAGGTGCTAAACCAGACCTCGAATGTCTCAGCCCTCCCTCCATACAAGAGGAATGTTCCTCCTCTGGAAAGCAGTTATGATGCATTGTGAGAGGTTCAGACACTGTGGTGATGAGCACTGCACAAAAACAAAATATAGCAAGATAAAGCCTGTACTGTCAGTCCCCAAACCATGAGGAGGTGTTTTTCAAAGTGACATTTTCATATTATTTACTCTAGAAATAGGAAACTTTTACCTCTCTCTTCAACTGTACAACAGCTGTACAGTAAGCACAGTAGACACAGACAGCTTAGAAAGCAGACAGGCACGAGTACACGTGTAAACCCTGAGTGAAGTCACACGGTGCTCAGATCCATACTCAGACCTTTGCTTTGACACCCACATACGCTGAGGAGGAGGAATGTGGCTCCAAGAGGACAGCTCTGGCCAGAGTAGGAGACAAAGACGGACAGACTGCAGAAAAGACTCACTTTGAAGCAATTTGGCACACTTATTTATGTCCTATGTAAACGCCCGTTTATATAAAACAAACAAAATTTTGTTCTGTTTAGGAAATACACCTGTGGATCTCATTGCCAAAGGGTGTTATAAGAGCCCACATTACATGGATACAAGAGTGAAGAAAGAGATAAAAGAGAAACCCACTGAAAACATATTGTCAGAGAATTAAACTAGCTGCAAACTGGGAAAGGATGAGACCTGCTCACCCAGTTGTTGGTTTTGCCTTAGCACCAACACATAGTATCATGGGGGGCACAACACTGACTTCAAAAGACTTTCAGATGGACCACTTAAAGCCTCTCTTAAGGCATTTCAGAATAAACTTCCAAGGACACAGACACACTTTCTTCTTGCCCAGACCAAAACCCCCCTGGCTCCAAGGAGATCATTCATGGTGATGTGCTTAGGCTGCACCACCAAGGCCAAGAGACCTTCATGCCCTTTGACTGATGTTCTGCTCTTTCTCCTCTAATGCAGAAGCCCCCATTTATGAAGCCATCCTCTCCTTTGAAATAAGGACACATTTTTTAAAGTAATCAATAGGAAACTGCCTGCATTTTAGAACAGATATGATCATCCAGTGATGTAAATATCCATGTCACAGACAAAAATGCTGACAGGTCACATCAGAACAAATGCACATATCACACAACCCCTCTTGAGTTGTATTTCTCCAGGTATCAGATTTACCTCAGGAAAGAGGATAACAAATGTACAACCTAAATCTGATGGTACTAACTAAACAGACAACACTGCCATCATCTCACAAATGGAGGGATAGTAGAGAACTACAAAGAAGAAGATGCACAAGGAACACAAGCTCTTGCGGTTAGTGGTCTTCACTCACTTATCAGTGTAGTTCGACACATCCTATAAAAAATAACAGCACCTTTTAATTCCACTGCAGCTCATTAATGCTAATTTGAGTCCTGGCCTGATGGTATGTTTGGAAAAGGTATCCATCTTATGCTTTGACTTCAGTTGTAATGTTCCAAAATGCTACTAAAATTAATTAATAATTAAAATAACCTAATTTGTCTCCTGATTTGCAAACATTGTCACATACAGCATCTCTCATGTTGCTCTGCACATGCATATTCTGAGTTTACAAAAAACTCAAGAAGTGTTATAAAAAGGCCTGCAGACATTTCTTTCATGTTGCATTTATTCTGCATTTTCTCAAGGAAAACCAAGAACACATTCTCTGCCAGCTGGGGTGCACTGTGTTAATTTTGATAGAGCAAATAGATCCAGGCAGACAAAGGTGTAAACATGTACAAGTACTAACCAAGGTTCAGAGGAATGAATGCAGATACCTTGATATGAGCACCATAGCAACAGCCTCCAGTAAATCTTTTTAATCCTCTCTTAAGGATATAAAGGAGGAGAAGAAAACTCTTAAAGCATTTGAAAAGTGAAAGCCAAAGTGAAATTAAATTTAACAATGCCATTTACCTTTTTCCCTTTAGCTTTACAATGGAACCCTATTGAATGAAAAATGCATTTATTTGTCACTCTTTTTAAGGGCATTAAGGCATTTAGCTGTCTCTTCTGCAAAAAGAAAGGAACTGGAATTGTCACTGCTTGTGGAGGCTGCTTTTGCTTCCCAAAGGACAAAATGAGAGCATAAAAAAACAGAGATGCTCAGTTCTTGTCCAGACCTGATAAATCTCAGACTAGGGGAGCACTGCAGAGAGACATGCTTTTGCTGCCCCTCTGGGTGGGCAGCTGCTGGAGATACACGGTCTTTTTTATTTTAATCTCTCTTCCTCTCTTCCTCTCTTCTTCCCTTCCCTTCCCTTCCCTTCCCTTCCCTTCCCTTCCCTTCCCTTCCCTTCCCTTCCCTTCCCTTCCCTTCCCTTCCCTTCCCTTCCCTTCCCTTCCCTTCCCTTCCCTTCCCTTCCCTTCCCTTCCCTTCCCTTCCCTTCCCCTTTCTTTCTTGTCTTCTTTATTTCTCTTTTCTTCTTTTTCTCTTTTTTCCCCCCACCCTTTTTCCTAAAAGGAATCAAAAGGAGATGGATGCTGCATGCAGGGAACAGTGCAGGCAAGGGACAGGACATGAAAGAGAGATGATCCAGGTAAGCAGAGTTCCAGGGCTGGGGCCGGGGTGCAGATGATGGCACAGCCTCAAACACACTCTGCCTGTTTCAGTCACCACAGAGGAGGAAAATGATGGTGTGGAGATGTTGCACAGTGGGGGTCACCAAATACATCCCCGAGACTGGCTTGCTCTTGTCAGAGCTTCTTCACACCACCTGAAAGATTATGGACCAAGGGAAGGAATTGAGACAGGGAACAATAGGTTTTCTCAATTTTTCTGCCAGTTAAGCCTGAATCAGAGCTTGATATTTTTTTTCATGTTGTCTTCCAGGTAACTTTTGATCTTAGTTGGAGCAGTAGCCTTTTGCTTTTTTCTGACAAGTTCAGAAGTTTATACTGCTTGCAGAAACATTTATAGAAAAAGGACTCACAATTCAGCCAGTTTGAATTTTAAGCCTCTCTAAGCCTTCTCTTCCCAGAAACCCCTTTTGTCTCACTTTGGAGACATGCACAGACCAGCAGTAAAATGCAATGCAAATGCTGAAGGATATGCTTTTCCCTGTTGCCAAGTCAGAGAGCCCTGCATAGAGCACAGGACAATAAATACAGCCCTGAGCAACAGACCCAGGGGTGCGAGCAGACCTATTTTTAATAAAAACACTTGAAGTTTGAGCAAATGCTACTTTTGTGATCTTTCTGGAAACTAATCAAGATTTGATTCAAGAAAAGGCAACCAGAATAGCTATTTTCCTACTATCAACTACAACCAACAATTATGTTCAGACAAAACATGAAGTGACTAATCCAAAGCAATGTAAGCAGTGACTCTGAGCCCAGCCCCTACTCCTGACTCAGTGATTACTTCTGCCAGGCCAGGACATTCATTGGTATTCAGGAGCTGCTGCATGAAACACAGCTCCAGGAAGGCTGTATCCACACACATATTTTTCAAGTTGTTATACTCTCTGCATGCTGATTGAAACCCTCCCTGATGAAACTATCCATGCTCCTGAATTTTAGATCTGACATTATATTCATTTAACCTCATGGCAATGTGAACAGGTTTCTATTCACAAAAGAAGCTGGCATCTCATCCCTATCTCTTTCTCCACACACATTTTACTGAAATAATAGTGGTAGAATTGGCTGGATAGCCCTTAACTCCACACTAAGTACTTTGCAATCATATTCTTTTCTTAAGCCATTACTTTCACAATAAAATTGAAAATAAAGCACTTTTGAAATGAAAATTATTCTCAAGAAATAACTGAAAATCTCAGTAATAAAGGTATTCTTTTTAATGACAACTCTGCATTGTCTGAGGTGAAAGACTTTCAGTCCCTCATTCAAATTGTTGCAAGCTCAAGAAATACATCCTGCTCTTTTCCCCCCTCAATTGTTCTCACAGTCTTTCATTGTTAGGGCACTTGTGAAATAGCATCAGCTGTTCTTCACCTCTCACTGGGAAGCAATGGCATCATCTACTCCTAACCAATGTTCATGGAATAAATGCCACGTGGTAGCATCTGCTGGAAAGATGTTACACTTTCTCTTTCCTTAAATCTAGTTACTCTGCGCTTCATTTCCTCCTCTGTGAAATGATAGTAATGGTATTTCCATACCATTTTTGATCAGAACAAATGCTGGGGGAATGGAAATATTGAGAAGTCCATATTGCTAAAACACAGTTGTTATATAATAGACTAAGAATCACTGAAAGTGAGTAAAAGAAAGAGATGGAAATTATGTTTTGATGTACTTGCTCACAGTGTGCAGCACTAGGCTGGTAGTCGTCATTCCACCTGCAATTCTTTATGCCCTGCAAGGCTGCTCCATGTTACCAGACAGGCTGAACACAAAGCAGTCAGAATTCTACATTTTAGCTGTGGTGAGAATCAAATGGAATGAAAATTCCCTAGTCACTGGGAGAGTATGCAAGGATGAATAGAGCAGACATGGATTTCAGGTTTAAGGGTTTGTTTCCAGTTAAAATGCAGGAAGTATGCACAGATATATTTATTTCTTGTATTTATGTGTTTATGCTAAAACAGAAAGAGATTTTTTCAAAAAAACCAACAATGTAGCAGAAACATATGCATCAACAGAAGAGCTTCAAGGGGTACCAATTAGGAGACATCTGTTAACATTGGTGGATCCGTGCTCAAGATCTGGCTCCAAGTGAAACTTTCACAGACGTGTAATATTACACCAGTGTTTCGCCAAGAATATCCATATTCTTAGCTTGCTGGGGTTTTTTTAATTCAAGCATCCGAAAGAACTAAGGGGGAAAAACAAAAAACCCAACGCCTAAAATTTCCTGTTGGGACTGATGGAAAGATATGATCAACACTTAATTTCTGTAATGCAATTGCATGGCACAGGAGGAACTATGTGAATTTCAGCTCACGAGAGCAGCAGTTCCTGCACAAAATGGCATCATCCTCAACCAGGGGGAGCAGATTTCTTGAGTCTTTTCAGCAATACAGCTATGCACTCACTCCCAGGCAAACCTATCTCCAAGACAGCCTTGCAGGCTCTGTAGATATTAACTGTCATGAGTCTAAAGATCTGTTAGTGTTCATTTTGATTAACACAATCTCAATTGTCTTAATCTCTTTTAGCAATAAAACCAAGACCCTCTCACAGCATGGTGAGTTACAGCTGAGAGTGGCAGCATCCTCAGCATATTGGCCTCATAATATCCTTCAGTCTCCTGTAAAGCATCTGTACCTGACTCCCCCAGGGCTCAGCCCCAGTCCTCACTCAGAGAAGCTGGAGAAGGAGCAAGAGCTGTTGGCCATGAAAACTGGCACCAATAAGTTAAACGCTTTCATCAAAAACATATTTCTTAGTGTGACAGTGCCAAAATTCAAATGTTTGCCAGAAATTTTTCATTCACCCAAAAATCTTGTAATGATGGTTATAAAGTGATAGGCTAAACTGTTGCTTAACACCAGCAGGTAGAGAGCACAGGAGTTACCCAGCTTCCCTTCAGACTGACTGCTCCAAGGGGCCAGAATAAGTCCAATGCAAAGCCCGGATGACTGGGTTGCCTCACTTTCTCCACCCACTGAAAATAAGGCACTTGAATTATTGGATTTTCAGACTTCAGACAACTACAGTAAAGATTGTGGAGGACTTAGACAGTGCAAAAGCTACCTCTCTGGCAGTAACACAACTCAGCCTGGTGAGGAGGAACACCTCTGCTTTCAAGCTTACAGTGAGTTCCTCCACCCATACCAGCATCAAGTTGTACCTTCACATAATTTCTAGGACTGTTTTATATACATTTGACTGTTCCTGGAGGATGAAACATTAAAATATCTTGTTTAAAAAACACCTTGTAAACCCCTGATGACTCATTAGGAAGAGATTAGAAAGAAAAAAACACAACTCTTAAATAAGAAAGAACATGTACATCTATGATTCCTCTAGCCAGTGTGATCTATGTCAGGCAGTCAGCCACACCCTGGCCAGCCCAGCCCCTCAAGTGATAACACAGGAAATGCTGCTCTGGGAGCTGCACACAGCTGGAGAGCCTCCACTGAGCCACCCCCACCTAATTTCTAGACGACAAACATGTTTCGGGATCAATCAGACACCAAGCTACTATGTAGTCCCACTGAGACTAGACTACTTTGGGACCACTGGCACATAACTGCAAATTAAAATTTAGTTAACTGTGGAAAATGACAGTTCAAGGTTTCTGAAATGTAGGTGTCTTAAGAGAAGAACTCTTTGAAGATCATATTTTGGATGTTAGATATCTAAACACATATCCTATTATTAGTACTAATACAACGTCACAGGATTGTGGATTTAGCCAATGAAGAACTGGTTTAAAAAGAACAACTCTTTTATCCAAGCATTTTGTAATATGTTTTTCTCTAGCAAGGAGAAAAAAAAGAAAAAGAAAAAAAAACTTTGTTAAATAAAATCAGGGAAAAGGGAGAAAGATTTTCAATTATTTAACAGAACTGAGTAAAAGAGAAAAAAGGAAAGTGGAAACAAACCAGCCTAAATGTTTTTATTTTGTTTTGTTTAATATGTGCTAAAGAAGTTTTGTTTTTAAATGAAAGACATTCCTTCCTTATAAACATTGACCAGTTCTAATACCATGCCTGTTTGAAATTGTTCCCACAGCAACTGCAGCCAACAGCTCAAAAGTTCTGATTTTGTTTGAAAAACAACTTAATAAAAGTAAAGCTCCTCTACTTTGCCCAAATATATTTGTTAGTCTAATAAAATACAGCTGTTCTCTCTCCTAACCATGATGTCTGGAACTCAGTGTCTTTTCTGCAAAGAGGTTCTGAGATGCACAATGAAAATGCACATCTGCCTTGCAGAAGCCATACACAGCAAAACGGTCCAGGAGAAGGAGAAACCATCCTGGGGTAGTGCCTGTCTGTACCTGTCTCTCAGTTATGAGGAAAGCCATGACATTTTGCTTCGATTAGACACCATGACATTTAGATGGTCAAAATACAGCAAAACAAATTGCAGGACATTCCCTGAGCCCAGAGCGTGCTTTGACAGCCAGAACATGCTAGCAGGATTTTGTGCCACACTGAATTACTCTCTAGAGGTATATGACACTGAATAACTGTCTGCAGGGATTATATTAACCAAACCCTGACATCCTTATTTATGTAAATAGTATCACATTTAAGGAACTATTCATATGCATAAAAATTGGAGGAGCCAGGAAGATACCCAGTTATTTTTGCAGGGTGTTTCTTCTTTTCAAAATTTATGGAGTTTTTCATATAATAATTTTTTAGACACATGTCCTTAGCAAATATTACTTCCAAATGAAGTGCTGTCTTCACACACTTTAATTAGGAAGAAAACCTCTCAAACACAGACATAAAAGCATCAATACAGTTACTCTGAAGTAATTTCAGAACCTCATTGTATTCTTTTCACAATCTGGGCTTGGTATAAGAAATTAACTTTAGTCTTAACAGCAATATACAAGATGCACTCAAAGATCTTTGTCAGCACAAGCACCATTAGTGCTACAGATTTTGGCATTGCATCAAAAACCCACAGGAAATCTGCTGAATCCACAGCTTCTCTATGCCTGCTTTGGAGAAGACAGCTCACAAATCCCCTTTCCACCACTGCACTGCCATTTGGGAGTGAATTTCCATGAAGGGCCATGTTGATATTCAACAGCTGGCTGCAAACTTCCTTATTCCACTCTTAGTAGGATTTTTCACTTGTTGTTCTATTTACAAGTGAAATGAAGTGAATAGGGGCCTTGGTTCCCAGAAGACCTGAGCTGGTGGGCTTCGCCAGTCATTTTTACAGGAGATCTTGAGTGGAGAATGAGGAAAAGGCTAGATCCTACCTGGAGCACTCAGCTATGAGGATAATGTTCATCATTTGCACAGTATTCATATGAACTCACACAGCTCTCAACAGCCTGTGACAATACAGCTTTATAACTTAGCAAGGAAAATAAGCTTTATGCTGGTACACCTAAGGCTCCATAAGCACAGCACGGGGCAACACATGAGTGAACTTGGCATTTGATGCTTTGAAAATCCCACTGTCAGTCTCTTGGGAAGCTGGAGCTGTTGACGAAAGGCAGTGTAATTATTAGCACTGGCTTGTACAAAGGTAACAGCATAAAAACTTAACATCCCCCAGAAGAAATGAAGGTGTTAAAATAGCAGCTGGGTAAATACCAGATAATGAAAGAAAGCAGCATGAGCTCCCCAGGTTCAAGTAAGGCAGACAAGTATTTTGCAGAACTGACCTTATTGAAGAGACATTATCACTTTAAAAATTCATCTAAACCTGAAACAGTTACAGTAATCAGTGAAGATAAAACCTATTAAACATAACAATTATTTCTACCAAAGTGTCAATCCTTTACTTCCATTCTTACATTTTTCTGTAGGGAAGTGCCAGGTCCATATAGGTATTTTCACTTTTGTTTACAACAGATTGACTTTGACGGAGTCTCTCCCAGAACATCCAGTTATTCACTCTTGGTATGAATTATTCTTCATTAGGCTTAGCATTTGTATTCTACTTCATAATAAATTAACACACAATACCAAAGTTAAATAAATTAAATATAAATTAATGATCAGAAATCTCAACCCACTTGTTTCACAGAAGCATTTTCACCTCAATCACTGCAGGACATTTTTAGTGCATCTTCCCTAAAATGTTTTTCATCATGTGGGATCCTTTTTATTAAAAAAAACCCACCAACCTTCAAAATATAATATTTTATTTAAAATCTTGACACAGCGAGGCATATGTATTGCATGCTAATCCAGTATCCAGATATCCCAAGCCAAAAATACAGCAAGGTGAGCAGAAAAGTGGGTTGTTGGTAATGATGAGGAGCCTCTGCATAACTAAGCCTCCTGAAAATCTTGAACCCTGGGCACAAGGGCTGTTAGCTGCAAGCTAACATTCCTGAAGTACATGTTGAAAAAATCATGACAAAGCTCCAGTTTATTAGTCTAGCATGGAGAATAATTTCTTCAATAAAATTTACCATTGCCAGTAAGTTGTTATTTACTTATGTATGGATTAAAGCATCATTGTCCAAGGACAGGTACTTTTGCTTGTTCTTCTTATGTTTTGGTTTCTTGTCCAGTGGCTTCGTCTTGAGGGAAGACAACAGGGCAATGGAGATGGGAGTACACAGGGAACTGTCAAGAACAACAGCAGAAGCAATGATCTTCCAGGGGAACACAATTGATTTGGACAATGTTTCAAATACTGAAGAACTTGGCCTTATATTATTTCTTGTATTTATGACTGTGAAGCCAAATGGGATGAATTTGAATGGCTTGTGCAGCACACACATTCTTTGGGGGACTTCGGCTGTGAAATAAGGATGGCAATACCTATGGCACACACACAAAACTGCACAATCAACAGCTGGCCCTCTGTCCTCTGAGTGACTCAAAGCTGAATATAAGCCAACTCCTTACTGAAGTGGGCTATTTCCTAGTTAGTACCTCTTTCACAAGGCACAAGAGATGTTAAGATCTGGACGTTTCTTTGAATATGTACTGCACAATATGAGAGTGACTCATAGCAGGGAGTGACTTTCCCTGCTGGAACAGTTACTGAACCGCCTCAAGTTTGTGATGAGGTGTGAGAGAGTTACAAATCAGCTTTCTACTGCTAAACACAGAGATTAACTATTAAGGATAATAAATTGATATTGTAATCAATACTCAGATGTTGCATTTTATTATTGTAACCTATTACAGCTATTGGCCTGCATGTCTGTGGTAAGTTACTGTCATTTCCTTCTTACACTGTAACAGCAAAGAGTCTGGGCTTGCAAAGAAATCCTGGAAGGGACTGACATTCAGGAAGGTACTTCAGCTTTCAAGTGCTCCTTACAGCCATGAGCTGTCCAAGTTTTCCAATTGCTTTCTTGCCTCTTTCTGAAATACCTGAGGCTTCTCCTATATAGCTCTGGCCCACCTCCAGTGCCTTGGGGATGAAATACCAGATACAGTTAAAACAGCAGCTCTGAACTCCCACAACCTTGATAGACTCCTCTTTCTGTGACAGCAAACACTTCCATGAAAAGATTGAAGAATGCAATCAAATAACAATTAGGACTGTCAGTCTAATTACTGCATACATTTTCTAATGCTAGTAGTGACAGGAAACACTAATTGTTGTTTACTGCGGGATGAATATTTAAACTTTTCAGAGAACTGGGGAAAAAATACCAACGGCAGATACATGTATATTGTAACATTTTAATTTTTAAGTAACATGGCACCCTATTAATAAAAAGGTAGAGAAGACATGTACATGAAAAAATACAAAATATATGACCACAGTGGCCTCAGAGCATAGCATTCAAATACAGTTACAGACACCTCAAAATAGGCTTGAATAATATAACATGTGGTTATTTTAATTAGCTTTTTCCTGTTCCTCTTTTTAGGAATCATATTTATAGGATTCTTTGAGTCAACTAGACTGGTTAAAATTAACTCTCTTTGAAGAATAAAATTTTATTCTCATCAATTTAGAGAAATTCAGGAATAAGAACTTCAAAAATACCTGAAATTGTGAAAATTGGCAGCACTGAAATCAAAAGAGCTTCTGAAGGCATTACATGCCCATTTACATTTTTCACTTTTCTACTGAGCAAATGTGATGACACTGCTTCACCAAGAAAAAGACTGAAACAGGTTGTAAATATTTAACAGTTTGGAACTGTAGCCACACTCACAGTTCAACTGAAGTAAGTTTAGAAACAGCAAAACGCTGAAGTTACTCCAGGATGTAAGGCTAAGTACACAAGAAAATGCTAAAGATCTGGACTACCAGCTGTCACCGTAGAACATAGACTGCAGAAGTAACATGCAAAGCCTATTAGAACACAATGTTAAACAGTAAATTAACCAGAATAACAAAATCAGAGAACAGAGGACGTAGTTCATCCACTTAATCTCTCCATGTCATCTGCTATACTGCAGCTTACCACAAAAATATAAATACAAGAATAGCAAATCAGTACCTACTATATACAATAAATAGCATTTCTGTATAAATTACAAAAATACAGCTATGGTAAAATCAGTGCAAAAATGACCAAAATGTTGTGAAGGAACACAGAGTCCTGTCTGCCAGAATGTGCATCATAGAACACCCATATTTCACCTGGTGCAAAAAAGCACTGACAAGAATTTAAAAATGCAAGACGTACATCACTAAATGTGCCATTCTGAAATAGCATCTCTTTCCAATATCAGACAAATCAGATTAAAACAACACACATGGTATTTGAACCATACACTTCATTCTTCCTCATTTTACTGAATTTTAAATAACTCCCTCTTCTCTAATTGATACTTTAAATGGAAGTTGCTCTTATGAGTCCATGTTTGCATGAGCAGCCTTTTTAGAATTAAGAAAGTTCTTTTTCTTTTTTCTTGGAAAATTATGCAAAGCAAGTATTGGATCACTGGGCTCACGGAACAAAAATATCTTCTCCCCTGTGTCTAACAGCTCTATGGCTTCAGCAGTTGCAGAGCTCAGAGAAGCAGGTGGATCAGGCTGTTCCATACGAGGATGTGCAGGTGAACATCCCAGATGAATGAATGCTGCTTTTTCCAAGAGAGCAAGTTGCTTCTTCTTTATCAAGCTACATTAATGGAAAAAATTGAGTTGAAAAGTGAAAACTGAGGGAAAAAAATGCGTAACTTGCTATACCACACCTTGTCACAGGAGTGGTAACTTTGGAAGCTAAAGAAAATCATATTTCAACAGAGTGAATTGTAATTTTCATTCTAATCCCCAATAATTCACATATAATTTTCTGTGATACAAAACTGCAGAAGGAAAGGTAATCTTATAATAAATAAATATAGAGAAGATTAGGGAATATGTGTGAAAATGTGAAAATTTTGTGAATATATGTACCAAAAAATCTTTTTAGGTATTTCCTATACTGCTTATTATGTGTAAATATGTTGTAGGAAACACAAGCACTAAATAGAACAGTGTTAGAAAATGCATACTTATGAACTAATTTTCTGATTTCCAACAACTGCAGGAAGAATCTTGGGACGTTAAATAAACTGTAAACAAAAATACCCCCAGGTATGTATTTCTCCTTACCTGTCTTTTCTCTTGTTTAGAGAAGGAATCTTTTCTAAACTTCTGTTTATTAGATCTTGCCTTATTTTGTCCTCCAGTGTTTGCCACAACTCCTGGCTCTTCCTGAAGGAGCAGGAAAGAAAAAGTCCCAGCAGCAAATCCCCAAATATACACATTTTTCTTCCCTCTCTGACTTTAGCTACCAAACCCATGACAGCAATACCACAAATGCAGTCAGTAAGAGTTCAAGTACTTTTGCTGGCCTGCCACAAATCATTTAAATCAGCTAAGATCACACCTCAAGGCATGGTACCAAGGACTCTTATCTGTTCCTTGACAACCCACATCTGTCAACAAGTGGGCTCAGTGCCACATCTGCTTTTGTCTCCTCCCCAAGTCATAGCAGGGAGTTGGGAGAGCAGGTCCAGGAACTTCCCTTGGTGTTACCGCAGAGATTTCTGCTCATGTTAATGGGGCTAAAGGGGAGTGATGAAGGCCCTGAGAGTCTACCAGTCTCTGCAAGAAAAGGGAAACACAATGGTCACTTGGAACTTCACTAATTAACTACAAAGGGACAGACATCTACAAGGTTGCAACTTCCACAATCAGGAAGGGGGACCTCCTTTACACCTTTAAGAGCTACAGACACCTAAAACCTGGTGTGTTATGAACATTATTTAAAAAAAGTAGAAGAAAAATATTTTAACAAACTCCAATTCAGGCAACAGAAGGAAGATGACCCCAACAGGATTTATAGATCTCTGAAATAACTATTTAATTAATGAACTTAATAAAATTTTTAAACTTTTTATCAATGAATTTATTATAGTTAAAATATTTCACAAAATAAGGCAGTAAGTAGTCTTAAAAGTATTTTTAGCCCAGAAAAATAGTTCAAAAGGGAACTTACGCACCTGTGTTTTTTTCTATAGCTGTCAATCTGATTGTCCAGCAAATACATATGCACATAAAGCAACAATCTTGTCTTGCAGTGGTCTACCAGCAAACATCATAACCTACCTTTTCTTACAGCTGCCAGACTCATCTGTATTACTGTCACTTTCAACAACACCATCTGAACGTTTACTGATGGAATCGAGGACAGAAAGAACCTCACTTTGTGAGCTGGAAGGCAGCAGCAAGTTCAGGACCCTGTGCAACACCCCCATTGGCACCCTCGTCAGTTTAGCTAAATAAACTGCCAGACGCAGCTCCTAGAGGAACAAATGAGTAGAAGACAGATAAATTTAGCATTGAAAATAAATTTTACCCAATCTCAATTACTGTTATTAAATAAACAGTCATTATGGAAACAAAAAATATTACTGAAGATTATTTTAGTAGTGACAATTTTGGTATCAAGTGGTCACACATCCATGTTCACTGTTCCTACCCACCCACAGTGGCCCATGTATATAATGGCTGTCCATTTCATTTGAGATTTTGGCAATGTAAATGCTAAATAACCAGTTGATCTTGACATATTTGCTTAGGGCATGTAATTGATGCCCTTTGGTTTGAAAAATCACAAGGCAATTATATTCTAACATGTAAGGCTTATTCTACTACTATAAGGAAATCCTTTCAAGATAGCAAGGAAGCAATATGGCATTCTTTGGTCTGTAAAATTACAGAGGGAAAAATAGCCTCAAAAACCTTTACACGTTGTCATGGTTGATCACTTCATTGTTCAGCTTCTCTTAAAACCAGATTCTGTGATAAGCTCAGGGAACAGCTTGTGACCCTTTTTACGAGGTGAAGCTAAACACCTGCTTTTCTTTTGGTAGTATTTTTTTGATTTCCAAATGTCCTGCCCATTTTTGCCCAGAAGTCAGTATTAAAGCACATTCATATAATGTTCAAATAGACTGAGTTCAAATTTAGTTGTTCCCTGGACACTCAGCCCCATTTCCTGCCCCACTCCAAACACCAAAATTCCCTTGCTATTTTCTATTCTGTTGTCATAAATACAGTGTCCCCAGGGTGTTTCTGCAGATCTCTCATGTGTATCAAACACGAAAATCCAACAATATATTGAGAACTAGGTGGAAAGAAAAGAGGAGGGCAAATGAAAGCAAGTTAAATGGCTCAAAGAATGCCAGAAAAAAAAAAAGCTGTTGTTGTCTATTCAAGCCCTACATGTAACTCAGGTAGCTGAAGTTAGGTAAGGCATGCCAAACACAATGACTCATGACAGCTGAGTTATCACCACTCTGCAGACCCTCCTGGAAGTGTTGACGGAGGAGATGACTACAAAGCCCATGTCACAAAAAACCCCACAAGGTCCCACCATGCAGGAAGACAGCCAGGTTCTTTGTCCACAGCAAATGTTTGCCTCTTTTTCTGCATGACAACTTTTCAGAGGACTGAATTCACCTAGGAGATCCCTGATTAACTGAATCTTCTTCTTTGAAAGAAACAACATGTTACCAGCAAGGCAGTCTTAAACCAAATTTAGGCAGCCACAGAAAATAAAGAAATCAATCAACCTCCTTTCTGCATAATTGTCCTTCAAGCAGAGAATTCTCTCCAAAAGGTAAGAAAACTAGCCACTTTCCAAAGTTTTCTGGCCTCTTCAGTGTTGTTACAGATTTTCCATGGAAACCACTGAGATGACACAGAATTAACAAGATAAAATCCTAAGACTGATGAGAGATTAGTAAATTGGTACAGTTCTCAAAGTATTTTCAGCCTGACCAGGCACTGAAGTTGAACACCAAAGAGATGTTTGCTCAGGCTACTTAGTGAATAAAATTATTTGATTCTCTTTTGGAGAGGAATGCAAATAAGAGCTTAAATCTTAATACAGCGACCTAATCTAATTTCTATTGTACTGTGTTGTACTTCTAGTCTTTAAAAACTGCTCTTCTAGAAACTTACAAAATACAACATTAAGTGAGAATAAACATGACAGATCTCTGAGACTTATTCTGCTCTTTTTGGCTAAATGTTCTCAGGACCTTTAAACCAGTTATTTATTAAGGATATACATCATGACTTTAGTACTGCTTTCTTCTCTAGCAGCTCCTGCTATTTCTAGTAAGATCTGGGGAACAAGATGCCTGTCAGCCTGACCTCAGTGCTTGGTAAGGTTATGGAACAGATCCTCCGGAGTGACTCAGCAGAAACAAACTAAGATGCAGGAAAAGCTGAGAGATACTTAGACTAAAATGGTCCTCCCTTGACATGGTGGTCTCTGAAACTCCCAATCCATGATGACAGGGACTGTGGCCACACTTGCCCCTGGGAGGCCAGATACTTGGATACAGGAAACTGCTCCACACCAGGTCTTTTTTTGATGCTAGCTACATATCTCAACCAAAACCAGCCTGCAGATAAAACGGGTCAATCAAGAGATTCATTGTTAAGGCCTTTGTAGGACTGACAAGTGGCCAACACACAGCAAATTATCTGAACACAAGACACTCATTTTGAAATCAAGTATGAGTAATGATACTAGAAAACTTAACTAGCAGTCCTGCTGTAATTTAATCTTGAAATATAATCAGTGCAAATCATTCTTAACACTCATCAAAATCTAAACAAAACCTTTTTTTCATTACATGAAAATCCAACTGTAAATCTGTCTGTTAACCAGAAAATCAGGCACTTCAGCTCTCCACAGAATGAAATGCAACAAGACAAACCCTGAAAGGATCGTAAATGAACAAACAGAAGTATAACTCAGTAAAATTCAAAAGGTTGAAAGTAGCTCAGAATTAACTGAAGTGACTGACAGTATAGGCTGCAAACTACTAGCAGAGAGTAACTCTAAATACATCTAATGGTTCCCAAAAAAGAAGAAAAGATGATATCCAGACACAGCTGTAATTTAAACTTGGAAGCTTTGTTCAATTTCATGCTTACCTGACTATAAATTGCCAAAAATGCATTCGTTTCTATATTTTCCAGGAGATCTTCAAGCACCACACAATTCCACTGCTCATCTCTCAAGCTGAAGTGAAAGACAGAATTAACACTGAAATGTTCCCAGGTGCAATGATGGTATTATAAGAAACAAAATCTGAAGGTCACCCATTCGAGAAGCATATCTGTCTGTCAGCAAATCTGCCATGAGCAACCTAACTTCTAAAATATTCCAAATTCTCTTCCCTTCTTCTCTGAACCCCCAAGCAAACATCAGTGCAGAATCTAAGGCTATGCTCTTGCACACAATTCAAATCTGGAATCACTCCAAAGCAATGTGATTCAACCTGTCCCCTTCCTCTTCCCTCCACTTTAAATTTGCTCACCACACTTTAAGGCAAGTTGTGGATCTTTTTGTAGCTGAAATATGATATCAAACAGTTAACTTCCTCGTTGCCAGTGATTATTTTTCTTTTCTAGACCAAAACATGATGACATCATCTACAAATCCTGCAATGTACAGAAGTACCAAACTTGTTTCTTCCAGTAAGTTTTCAAGTAAAGCCTAATTGCAGCTTCTTTGAAGGTTTCCCTGATAGGTTACCAGCTTGTGGATACTCGTGCAGAGTTTTATCTGATCTTCTACTGACTCTTTACTTCTGCAACATGAAAGTTGTTCATCTAAACTGAGTAGAGCTCCAGCCTTTCAGAGTTAAAACAGACTTACCACTATCACAGCCATTTTTAATATATCAGTGGTTTTGTGGAAAACATTCTTTCTAATGGAAAGCACACTTTGTTACATGAAGCTTGTAATGTGCTAGGCTTTTAATACTGTGCAATACACCTGGAAATATCATTTCTACCACCTGTAACCCTAATAAAAGTAATACAATAGGCTACAATTTTGCAAATTATCACCCATTTTGGCTAGTCAGCCTTTATGACAAGACAGATATTTCTATATACCTCCCAAGAAGCATTTTATTTGTTACTGATATCTTTAATTAAAAACTGGCCAGGGAAAATTGAAATTGAAGGGGAGTTTATACATCTCATCAAAGACAATTGTGTGCCAGGGAATTCAGTCTACAGTATGACAGTGGCGATGGAAATTCAATTTAAATTGTCTCAGTTATTTCCTCTGACCCCAGCAGATCATGCTGCTCTGAAGTCCCTCCCTATCTTCTTGGGAGACAAAGTAATAGGAATAAAATGCTTTTCCTCCTTAATGCTAAGGAGTATCATTATTTTTCCACTATTCCTGTCAAAAAAATGGTGACTGCCACACAACACACAGCACAATTTATATGCTACTAAGTTATAATTATTTTATATTTCTTATTTCAATATTCCCAACTCCTCAGTTATGCTCTGGGCCACAGCACAAGAAGGCAGAGTTCAAACACAGATGCATGGTCCCTCCCCAACACAGCAGAACATTCCTCCTACTGTTTCACCAGAATATCTTATGGACCATACGAACTGCAGTAACACAGTAAAACCTTACACCAAAGAACTTACCTTTGCTGGTACAGGTTTATAAACTGTCTACATTTATTCATGGCCTGTCTTAACAGAACTGTCACATGTCTTTCTACATTCATGTCCACAGCTTCATTTGAGAGATCCAAACCATCCAGAATCCACCTCTGTCTACTCATTAGATGCTGCTGTGCTGACTCCTTATGCAACATCTCATACTCCAGCTTCCTGTCAAGTTCTTCAATCTCCTAGAGGTTGAAAATGCATAATGATAAGAAGTTAAATTATAACTTGAAAGAACAAATTTCATTTGGAGTGAAGAAAAAAGATGATGGTATCAGATTTTCTGGTATTACTTTATTCATTTCTTATTCTACCCAGCCACTTGCAGTCATTACACTTTTTAATTCATTGCACAGCTTCAGTAAACATGACTGACACATTACGAATATCAGAACAATGAGGAAAGCTATGACTCAATTTTCATTGTGTTAAAAGTCAGTGCTCTCCGAAACCTTCCACTGTAGAGGACATCCAGCAAGTACACTGCCAGCACGGTTGAGATCAGAACTAAGGAACACCGCCATTCAAATTCATTTGTAAGCTGCATAAACCCACTGAAACAGCTTGAGAAACTCAGACTAACTAGTTTTAGTTATACCAAATCAACAGCTAATATCAAAGGGATTTAAGTTAAAAGGCAGTAATTCATAATTAGTCTGATAAAGTTAGGGTTAAAATAAAATGCTCTGAAAATCAAAAGGTTAAAGTCCAAAGTCTTCAGGGGACTGGATCCCCCATGCTAAAGATCTCACTTTGGTCAAAAAGTCAAACTTGACACCAAAAGGAAGGCTTCATATTCCCATTTCCAGTGTCACTGTTGTCTCACCTCAACCCTCACATTGCTCACTATCTCAAAGCCCCACTTCCTACGCTATACCTTGGAGAAAATGCTGAATTTTAATCTATTCCTCTGCTTCATCAGCGGTATTTAACCTAGTATTAGCTATACTAGATCTCACTACTGCTC
This sequence comes from Brachypodius melanocephalos, assembly GCA_013398615.1. Taxonomy (NCBI): domain Eukaryota; kingdom Metazoa; phylum Chordata; class Aves; order Passeriformes; family Pycnonotidae; genus Brachypodius; species Brachypodius melanocephalos. The sequence goes on along the minus strand of VZSR01003371.1, from coordinate 10,223,581 downwards.
CCTCTTCAATCCTTTTTCTTCACTTGCTCAAGGACAGAGAAGGTAAAAGCAACTTCTCTGAAAAGCCCCCTCACACTTATGACATAGAAGGCAAAAATACTCTTCCTACATACAACTTTCACAATTTCCTACAAATCTAACACAAATTCAAGCAAAACTGGAGGCATATAAGCATTCTAACTGCCACTCTATAGGAAACTCTGTAGAGATGACCACATTAAAATTTAACAAGGAATTTTCACAGCAATAGCTGTCTAATGATGCCCTCTAGCAAAGAGGTTTTTCTCAAAAACCCATTTTGTTTGTTCTACTCCAGTGCTCTCCTCAAGTCTCACTTGGATGGTTTCAAATAGCAGATTCAGAAAAAGAAAGTCCTTGTGAAAAGGGAGCACTGAAGTATTAAAAAAGGATTAGAAAATTGGCACATATCAAGTATGTAATAAATATGGTGAAGGGAAGGGTTTTTTCCAGATTTTCTACTATTTAAACTGCATCAGAGTGCCTGGAGTGTGATAGGTAGGAGGCTGTATAGATAATCTCTAAAAACTTGACACTTGAAGCATATCATGGATGGGGTCGTGGTTTGCATATTGCATATGGACAGCATTATAATGTGCAATTCTGTAAAACAGACACAACAATTTACTCTTCCAGTCATGAGTCCAAATCACTTCTCAACTGTCTTTCTTTCAATCAATAAAATATTAAGTAGCCACCAAAATACTACCCTTTCTGACTGCATACAACTATAACAAAAATAAAAAATAATAATACACAATCTTCCTCGGCTGTCCTTCTCTTTATGTCCTTTACTGAATGCATTGAAGTGCACATACTCACAGAAATTAAAGTCTGGGCCACCAGAAGCTGCAAACCAGCAGCTAAATCAAAGATACTCTAATAGTTGCTGTTTCCTAACAGGAAGATACAAGGAAGTTTTAACAACTACATTACTTACCGGATTATGTGCTTCTAAAATCTGAATACACTCCATTTTTGATAAGGTTTTTGATGTGTTCAGTTGTTCAAAGAGCAAAGCTTGCACATTTATGATAGCAGTGTACAGCTCCAGCATTTTGGATTTTTTAACAGTCTTTTGAAAGGCTAAAGAAGCAATATACTCTCCAAGTTTATTTTCCAGATTGTGCAGGTGACACTCTTTTTCAAGCTGCAACTCATACTTAATCTAAAAAAACCCCAAAACAACCAAAACACAAGAGATAGAGATTATCAGAAACTCTTACATGCACACTTATGATTTTAGTACTCTGTAATTAACAAGCAGTATTATGACAGCAAAGAAATCAATGCTGTTCTCTTATAATGTAATACACTGTTTCAAGAAGTGTTTTTAACCTTCAGTGCCAAGCTTTTACTGCAATCCAAAAAAAATCACGGTACAGTCAAATGCTGTAAAGAGACCAGTCTTTCTTTTAGGGTAGTCAAAACTTTAATATTAAATGCTAACCCAGAACAGAGGGTCCATATAATTTTTATTATAATAAAATTAAAAGCTAGAAGTACAAATAAATCTATGGTTATCTATGTTTAAACGGAAAGATAAAATATGCCCTTTTGCTTAGAAAAAGCATGAAATTTATAGAAAGATTTTATTTAGTTTCAAATTGGCAAGTGTCTGTTAATGCTGACTAACAACATTCAGCCTACTATTCTTTGGGCAAATAAGAAAAAATCCTCTTAAATAAAACAAAGTTAAAGTGTAGATCAAAAGTCGATTGGCAATGGATTTCAAATAAGATTAAAATTGAATTGGATCAACATCAAACAGCATAAAATCAAAGTAATTTAACTCAGTAACTGTGTTGCTGCCACACATTTGCTGGAACATCCACAGGAACTATTCAAGGGTGAAAGGCAAGTGCAGCACGTGCAGGCACATGATCCAATGCAGTGTGACTGACGAGCTCTCCACGCTGTACCACTGACATTGACAGCCAAGGACACGGGATGGTGACTCTTTTTCTGTGGGACAATGTGTTTAGCAGCCAGCTGCAATTACCTTCTTTAGATGCTTCTATCTGAGCTTGTCACTCTAAGCTTCCTTCACACTCAAAGAAAAGGAAAAGATACTTCTCAGCAGGTTTCATAACCTAAAATATGGGTTTCCAGTGACACATAAGCTGGATGTCTCGGTTAGGCACCAATGACTACACTGCATAGCTAACATTTAGGTAGCTGAATCTTCAAAAGACAGTAAAAAATTACCAGTTTGGTTTTTTGGTTTTATTCTCTCTCCCTGTACTGTTCACATGTACCAGTTTGGTTTTATTCTCTCTCCCTGTGCTGTTCACATGGGCCCAAAGAGTTGGATTGTAAGAGAGAGGAGACAGAGAGTGCACATGAAACCCTGAGAGCTCCAACTCCACTACTTGGTGTTGATATCACCTGCTGCCCTCCACACACAGCTGGATAGCAGAGCCCAAGGTTTTTCCTCACTCCACTTCTAAATTCTCTCTTCATCCTGACAAATCTAATCTGATAGGTTTCACAGCACACCAAAAAAACCCAAACAAACCACAACCATTTTCAGAAACCAGCATTTTCAGAAATTTCCAGTACTATGTATTTGAACAGAAACACTCAAATAACTACCTGTCTGTGACAGAATGGAAGAATCACAGTCATCAAATGAGGAATGTCAAAACCTTTTAAAGTTTTGGTCAAGTTTACTACCACCATGGCCTCCAAGAGCAGATACTCACATCAGCATTCTACTGAAAAGCATTTACCCCATCAAGTTTGTCCTCTGTCTTTAAAAACATGCAGAGATGAGCTTGACTATTTAATTGGGATATCTACTTGGCTAGTACCTTAACACAGCAGGAACCTCGCTGTACATGTAGTCAATCTCCCCCATTTTACCAGCCTAAAAATAATGAAGGCTTCCAGGGATTGCCTTGCTGGTGTGAACTGCATCAGAAAGGTCAGCTGTAGTCCTTAGACACTGTATGACTTCCACTGGCACAAAACCTGACTCTGGGCTGTCAGAATATCTTTGCACAAATCAAAATTATATGTACTAAAGACATTAAAAACCTTATCAGCTTCCTATTCATGTTAGTGACAATTATGTATATACATCATTGACTCTATTTATGATTAGTTTTAAACAAGCATTTAAGGATACTTCCACCAAGGTTTTAGACACCTAAGATGATAAATATGTAATATGATGCCCATAAATTTTCTCTGATAAGAGACCTGCTAAGAGTGGTTGTGTATCATACAAATTCTATTATCCAGTACAGAGAGTGGCCTGGTTGCTGGTGTGAGGATACCAGCATCCTAAAGTCACCCCAGGACAGAGAGGTAAATGTATAATGTGATTTGGAACCAAATACACTTGTCATATTCTCTTGCTCATGTGATACTCTCTGTATTTCTCCTGGAGAAAAAAAGGGCCAGAGGACACCTTCCTGCAGCCTTTCAATACTTAAGGGGTAAAGATGAGAATAAACCACTTACCAGGACCTGCTGCAGTTGTCCTAACTATACAAGGGTAGATTTAGACTAAATATTAAGAATAAATATTTTAGGACAGTTGAGAATATTTAGCCTTTAAAATATATTTACTAATGCATATTTTAAATTAATATCAAATATTTTAAAATTGGAAGCAACATTTCACAGTGTTTTACAATGAGGATGGTGAAACATCCTCAGTAAACATTATACAGTAAATGAAGTCCTCTTAAACAAACAAAATGCTGCATCACTCAACTGGTTATTACTATCTACTCCTGGCCACATGAGTTTCTTTCTGATTCTTGCCAGCTCTGAAACCAGCCATACAATTAGAACAACAACAGCTATGCCAGATGGTGCATATAGAACTGCAACAATGAAATTTAGAGAAGGTAACCTTCCAATTTTAAAACAAGATTCTAATAAAAATGTAAGGCAGTATTTACAGCCTCCATTTAACAAACAAGTATTCAGTATTTTTTTGCCTCTAAAGCTTATCACATAATCTGATGTACATTCAAGGAATAGTATCAAAACCACCTAAATTTTGAAGATCAGGCCATTAGGTAGTGAAATCAAAATTTAAATGCCTCCATTAAAGGATCAGAGCATTCTCAGACCACAGTTATTAAACTAGTGAAGAGTGCTAGAACACACTTGCTTTGTTGCAGTCTTGCCCAGGTATAAAAAGCGTAAGAAAGAGGTATAAAAATAGCTTTTTGTCCAAATTGGTACTAAAAGTGTATTGGTAGATATTTTTATTAATATTGTTAGATATTTTTAATATACCAATTTGTATTACCAATGACACCTGCTTGTTGTGTGTAGTTTCTACACTGTGCATCACCTATGTCTAACAAACTTATCATTTCAATGTCTTCCTGACATGCAAAACTAATACTACTCATGTGGTACACATGGGAAAGACCTCTTAGAACATCTACTAGCAGGGAAGTAAAAAGCCTTCAAAATCCCATATTAAGATTGGCCCCCATCATTTCTCAAGGATTAACTTCAGACTGGGGCTGTGTGTCTTTAAAGGGTACCCACCAGAATCAACACTTCCTTTCAATTAGCTCTGTACAAATAAACTCAAACCCTACCCAAAAAGCTTTTGGATCTAAGAATCCATTTTTGGATTTTCAGCAGCATTAGCAGGTGTTCAGGAAGTAAATGTTGCTCAGCTGAAGCATACATTGAAGCACCTCCCATGTTTTGAAAGTCTTCCTAGAAAAGTACAGGATCTACAGGAGTCTTATAATCTTGCACACATCAAACCCCAGAAGCATTGGAAGAAAAAAAAGGGGTGAGACATGAAACCAGTTCTGCAATTAAATGCAAAAATTAAAACAAAGCAAAAACTATTAAGCATTAAATGCAGTATCTTGATAAATGCAGGCAATAGTAGGGAGATGCATCATGCCACTATACCTTACATCTTTTTTCTCTGGTTCTTATTCACATTGATAGGATACTGTCAGTCTTTAATTACTAGAGATCTAAGATTTGACCTCAGTCCAGAAAATATTGTACTTACCTTATTCAAATTGTCACCTTTCACTGAGTTTTCATAAATTAAAATTTTGTCCTGTAAAGATTTCTTCAGAATATCTAACTTATTTCTATTCTTGGATCCCGTTTTTCCCATTTTAGAATGTTGCTGCAACAAGATGAGCAAAAATGCTTTATTTGTAAGAGGTATATGAGGATGCTGATGTTAAAATTATTACTTGATTTATTGGCACATCTACCAAATAATGAAACACTTGGCAAATATTTTCACTGAGAAAGTACTTCTGAAATGAATGTGCTGACTATTCATTCAGAAAATTCATTCTGGACATTCAGACAAAGTTAGAATTTTTAAAAAAATTTCTTTCAAGTAGAATTATATATTCATCCTTTCCATGAAAACTCATAGCATATAAATTTTATTTTGAAAAAGCTTTAGCAGTAATAATAAGAGAAGATGTTAACTGATATGCTGTCTTCTCAGCACAGTTAAAAATGAACAAAGAATATTAATTTAAGGTCTACATTGTTTTCAACACACAGTCTATGAATCACAAATGAACCATGATAATATTAAGAAGCACTGTTCCATGTAATCAAATTATTCTTGACCTTTCTATTTCTTTACAAGAATACCAAGTAAGTGTATGTACTCTTGGGGAAATGATAACATCTGTTCAACTGTAAGGTTTTGCAAAGTCATTTCCCTCCCTTAGTACTTTAGAAACTATTAAGGCTTTGAACTAGGCTAATTCCTAGCACAATTAACCAATGTAGTTTACATGTTTAGAAAACATAACTGAACCAAAACAAAGCAAGGGCAAGTCCTCCTTTTTAAGATGATATCAGACACAACTAATACTGGAAACATTTTCTGCCCCCCCTACTTTATAAGAACTGAAAAACATTTATGATTCCACAGCTTTAACACCTTATTAAAGGAATTAAACACCCCTCACAGCGTTCTTTAAGAAGTGCTAGATTTGATAGGCAGATAGACTCCTTGTTGGAAATATTTCTCTAACTTTGAGTATGCCTCATCTTCTGCATATTTAGATGTGGGGAAATAACTCCAAACTGTCTGCATATACTTAAATCTTTTGGAAACAAGAAACAGAAATTATGCCCAATTTCTTGCCAAGAAAGGTCACCTAACTCAGGAACTTTACTTTCCTAAACAAATAAAACAATGTAGAAGTTTTTTTTTCAGAAAATCCCAAAACTTTCACAAAAGCAACAGAAATACTCAAGTGTATATGAAAAAAACCTATTTATCCAACTGCTGCTCAGACAATTATCTTTAAGTCCACTGGTTCATGCAGACAGGAAAGGTGTACGCTGCTGTCACACCCATGAAGAAGCTACGGACCCAGACCTGCATCCAACACCAGCAGCCACAGGTATCCCCAGGAACCCCTTCCACATCCCCACAGTGATCCCACACTGTTCCCACCTGTTTGTTGGTCATTGCTAAATTCTGCTCGACTTTCAGCACCTCGGTGTCCCTCTGCTCCACTTCAAAAGCCTGAAGCAAGGTTCTTGCTCTTATCTTGGGCCAAGCCAAGCTGCTGTCCACCTGAGAGAAGCAGCAGTGCAACTCCTGCCTCATTCTAAGTAACTCCTCTTCTGAGAGTGAGAGGGGTAAACTTAGAAGTTGCCTGTTAAAAAAAATAAAAGAGCCATTTGTTCAGTGATTTAGGCAATATTGCATAAAATGTAAGAGACAAGCACACAAACACTTTACTCAGCAGTGATTATCCTATTTTGTCTATTCTGTTTATCAGTTGGTGATTCCACACACTGCAGTGAACTGCTCCGCATGTACAACATACCCTTAAGGATACCTTAAATTCTGCATACAGAGTTTACTGGACTGTAAAACTTCATTTTCAAAAGAAAATAGCTTTTGAATATTTTAAAAATAAATTAATATTTTTAGCACATTTTCTATGCACAGAATCCCTCCACCTCTTCAGACAATATAATCTCTGAACTTCAGCTGAAATCAAGATAAAAGCTTCCCATAAAGCCTCCCTGTGCTGTTTCTCAGCACTTAACAGTCACAGTTATGAAGCAGGAAAAAACAAAATTAAATCTCTCTTTATTATAAATGCATATGTCATCCCTTCCATCAGCCAGTCACAAGAGTTCCAGCTGTTATTTATAAAAAGGCTCTTTGCAGTCTGAAAAATGCAATGCATTTTAAGAGTAATTTGAATTACTCAAAGTACTTGGAGAAGTAAGATTCTCAACACAGATCTCTAAGGAACTGATCATCAGGTTAAGCTGAAAGTTGACTTAAAAATAAAGCACGTTCAGTTCTGATTAACCATAGACTACATTCATCTTCCTACCTTGTTTATCTTATTTTCCTTAAAAATATTTCACAAAAAATAACATACTTTTATTTGTTTGGAAATTTCCTTTATTCCACAAAACGTTTGTATTTAAAATATGAACAGCATGTTTTTTAAAGAGTACTTTTCACTGAAAATGTATTATACTGCATGTTTCATTAGTACTGATATTTTTATCTAATGTATACCAGGCCTTTACTACCTCATCATTTTACTAAAATATTTGAGTTTAGAAATCCTTTTGTCTTTCTACTGATTCACCCAAGAAGAGTTAATACACTTCTAATGGGTGAGGTTTTTTCCTTCAAAAAGCTGTTTACTTTAAGACAAGACTACTCCAAATGATCATTTATAGTATACTTAACCATTTGTCATCTTGTCTTAGACTCATGGAAGAAAATCCATACAATAAATTCATGTATATAGACATATAGAGAGATATGAAATAAAATACAGCAAATAGAGCTTTGCCATGTTTATATTTAAAAAGGACTTTAAGCTTTAACAATCTTCATAAATATTTTGGACTAACCTATGGTCTCTTTGATAAGCAACAAAAATGAAAAGCTATCATTCAAAATAATGTTTTGTGAAAACTAGAGAGCAGATGAGAACATAAATATGAGAGCTGGCATCTGTCATCAAAATGCCATGACAGACAATGGACTGAAAAAAGACAGTGACAGTTTTTAAGGGGCTATTGATAGGACAGTTGTTGCTGCATTTTTTTGTATATATTTTCCTGCATTTTACTGAAAAAAAACCCAAACAGCTTACTGCTGCTTCAAACAAAGATAGCATCTAACAAATATGACAAGCACACTGCATGTTGGAACACAATCATGATGAAATTCTAAGTTAGAAACAGGAAAATCCTGCTGGGTCATACAATCTACCTCTATATCCTGCAGGTCTGCCCTGGGCAATGTAAACATGAGATAGTTAAGAAAAGCTAGAAAATTCATATAAATGACTCACAGAAAAATATTCAAAATGCTGAATAAAATACAAAGCCTTTGAAATTAGAAACAAAACAATGGGAAAAAAAAAGGTTGTGGGGTTTTTTTTTGGTTTTTTTTTTTGTTTTTTTTAGTGAAGCAAATGTAATGGGTAAAATTTCATTTTATTTTTCTGTTATACGTGACAAGAAAGCTTATAAAGATTCTGTTGGGATAAAACTGCCCATACAAATCTATTTTGCCTTAAAGAAGAGGTATGAAGGAGAAACTTTTACCAGTGTCTTTTTATTTTCTCTTTTTTTCCTCCCTCCCTGTCCAATCTCTTATGCCTGGTACGTTTTATTCAGAGCCACACAGCTTATTATAGGTTTGCCTGTTCCAGTTGCTTCCCCTAAAGCTGCAATTTTATTTTTTCATGTTCCCATGCCTCTAACAATGTCTCTTATTAAATAGACATCGTATAGGAAATGTAGTACTGCAAATATTCAGGCAATCTACCAACCAGACATAAATGTACTTGAAAGCTAAGAAGAAATGCTCATGAACATTGCCTGATCTCTCAGGGACCTTGCTGCCCACTGTGAGAGGCACAACCACTCCTGGCCACAGCCATGGGATCTCCTTGTGCAAGGTTTCCCAACTGTGGCAATGCGACCACCTGCCTTCCCACCTCCCCAGGGTCACACTGTAGCAGGCAGCAATGGCCATAAGACTTCCAGGGGCCAGAACTCCTCTCTGCAGCACTGCTTGTGCCATGATGGCTCAGGGCTTGGTGCCAGGGACACTCTGTCTGCAGGCCAGAGCAGCCCAGCCTGACACGTGGAGCCATGAGCTGGAGAGGCAGATATCTGCTAATAGTGCACTGTGTACTTGGGGACTGTGTGGAAATACTGTGCCAAAGCTTAAAACAAACCTGATGAGTAAGGCTTGACTTGTGGCTAGAAAGATTATATTGAACTTGGACTTGGGGCCAATTAGGTCTGACACAAAGCATTTCCAAAGTGCAGGACTTCAAAGAACAGACTGAGAATAACAATAAAAGACGTGTAAGTGATACCTCCCATGGAATGAATGGAAGTACAACACCTTTATTCCATGTTTTTAACTTCAAGACTACTGCTTCTTGGATTTCCACTGCAGTGCTCACCCACTGGTACTGCATAGGCTGAGCACTTGGAAAAAAAAAATGAATTCCTAAGTGCCCAACAGAGAACTGATCATTAGGAATTACAACTAGACAGGTGTGAAAGCTCCCAGTTCTCTTCTAATTGCCTTAGTAACTAAGAAAAGAATGCAGAGAGATACTTGCATGAATATTGATTTTTCCCAGGTCCTTATTTTCTTTTGTTCCAAGATGCCTGTTTCCAGCTCTTGGCTTAGTTTCTGCCTGGTGAGCTGAAGTAGCTCTTCACTAGCCATGCTCTTGTCATGATCTTCCCTTTCAAGCTGTGAATGTTTAACCACCATCTCTTTTTTGTGCTCCTCCACAGCTTCTAGCAGGAACAACTTTGGCACATTGAGCTTGACCAGTTCTTGCACAAACACTCCACTCTGAACACGTTTAAGCTCTTCGATGGCTTTCTCTGCTAGGCTAAATTGAAGCTCCTTCAGCGCTTCACTGGCCTCATTGTCAAGCTTTTCAGTAAGTTCTTCAAATTCAATGGTGTGATCACTCAGAAGATTTTTCCAGTGTCTCAGGTAGTGAGAGATCTCATTAGTAGTTTTGAAGGGGTCTTCTAGTGACAGCTGCTCCTTCTGATGCTCTTTCTGCTGATTCATTTACCAAAAGGAGGAATAAAGTTAAGAAAAAGGAACCTCTCGAATTCTAGCTCCTTAAGGATGAATTTCATAGCAAGGCAAAACTACATACTTTTGTTTTGCTTTCCCATGTTCTCAAAACTGCTTTTCAGTGTCCAGAGGCTTACCCAGCCCTCAACAGATTGGCTTTGTAAGCCAAGGTGGTTTGTGATAACTCTGACTATTGTTAGATACAAGTGCTGTGATAATATGGACTGTTGCTAGATAAAAGAGCTACCACCTAAACAAATGCATCATAATGTGGTTTGATATAATCTCAGCTATCTGAATTTCAGTGACGTGGCAGTTTTCCAGAAGTGAATCTGGATCAAATAGTAAAGAAGGAAAAGAATTTTAAAATATGACAAAAAAAAAAGTTGGGTGGGTTTTTTTGTATTTTCCCCATCTTGGAGTTTCATTGGAAATCTAAACCAAAGCAACCTACACTGAGAATAAATATAACAAATGATGTCACCATCAGCAGGCCAGCTGTCTATGCTCACACTGGGATCTGTTAAAGAGCACAAAGCATTGAAACACATCCTGCAAAAGATAAGATCAACCCCACCTAACTTGGGTCATCTTAAGAACTACTATTTAATCCAAGCTATTTTTTCTACATCTTTTAGGCAGAGAAAGGTAACTTTGAAGCATACCTTTGGAAAACAACTCCCTGTCAGATCACCTGCAAGTCACATTATGAGATGACCTGTATCTTTTGGAGCTACCTTTGATTTTTAGATGGCTGAGATTACATGAGTTCTACCACAAGCAACCATTTTTTAAATAGTTTGGGTTTGTAGCTGATTTTTAACTGTGCTATTGAATCCACTCAGGTCACACACGGCCAGAAAACCTACAGAAAACGGTGACTGTCATCTGAACCATCTCCTGAACCTGAGCTGGCTTTTGCCTGTCTGCATGTTACAGAAGCTTGTCATGACCCCCCTTTGACACATTACACTATGCAGAGAAGCTTCAGAAGTTTCTTCAGCTAAGATGAAGTTAAGTTACTTTCTTGCAGTTTTTTTCTAAAAGAACAGCCATGAATTACTGCATGACTAATACAGAACATGCTGGTACACAGCTAAAACGAACTGGCACTTATTTTAAACCATGCTCCTGGCAGTCCTGACCCCTGTTGTAAGAACCACATTTTATTTTTCAATTAATTCAATTTCTAATTCACGATAAGACCTATGAAAATAAATACATTGAAAATAATTACCTTTTGCAGCATTTCTCGCCTCCGCTTGGTAATAAGTTTCTGGCAAAGCTTCTGCTTTTCTTGTTTTAAATCATGATCAAATTTCTGTTTAACAAAATTAATTTCAGTCTCAGCTCGGTCCAGTAGGATTCTCAAATGACTTTCAGTTAGATGACCTGCTCTGTAATCACAGTGTTTGAAGGCTGTTATCCCAAATTCTTAAGAGCAAAAGGTATCTGAGGCAATTAGCACCTTAAAAAGGTTCAACAAAATAGACACAAAGAATGACCTTTGTTTCTTTAGCAGTGACACCTGGGAAAATCAAACAAGGAAGGGGATAATCGAAGGACGATCTCAGAGATGAACACAGAAATGAGAGAGTTTGTGAAGGTGTATGAAAAAGAAATGGGACAGGAAGGACAGGCAAGTGCAAAACCAATTACATATCAGTTTGTAATGTAAGTCATATTCCGATGAGACATTTTAAACCTTATATATTATGCATATTTATTCTTTCATTTAATGACTCTAGAATGCCATTTTATATGTCTTTTACAACTCCTTCTCCCCATTAAAAACAAATTTCTCTTTAAAGTACATAATCAAGTAAAAAGAACAAAAAATTATTTTTAATAGGCAAGGTAATCACATCCACAAAACATTTATATTCATACTTCCTATTAAATTTACATCAGAAGAATTATAAAAATTTCAAAATAATAGCAAAATTGAATCATTTGAAACAGTAAATTGTCAATCATAAGGCCACAGTGCTTTCAAGTGGAAATTCAAGACTGATCTACCTCCAGTTGCTACAGTATTTAACATCAAAAAGAAAACAAGATCTCAACAGTGCCTGCAACAGTTTAAAAAAATCTCCCTCACCACAAAGTCCACTTGAATTTCAGAACTTACCTGCTATTACATTTACACTACAGGTTCCCCAAATCTTCCTTATTCAACAGAATATACAGATTTTCTTATTCAACAGAATATAAAAGAACATCTTAAATCAGACCAGGCTGTTGGACGTTCATGAGTTATAATTTCTATTAAGCACAGTGGACTTACAAAATGTGGTGTTGAAAAGGTCAACGTGAAATTTTGAATTGAAAGCCCCAATTCCTGACCTGAACCTGGATTTTATACAGATATCTTCTAGTTTACCTACCCAGTCCCCATTTTTCGAAAGACATGAACATTGCGGAGTCAAGACTCAGATCAATCCAGGGCTTTCAAGGTTTCATTCCAGTGTGATACCTGGCCCAACTCCTAAATTAAAGTAGCATCTAAATGTTGTAAGCAAGCCTTTCTCCAGAAAAGAGGGTCTCATTTTGGTTTATTAGGATTTATTGCTACTGTGACAACTTAATTACAACCAAAATCCTCAAAATAAGAGCTAACATAAAGCGGATTGCCAAATTAGCTTGTTTGCACTGCACTGTAACCAGGGTGGTCAGATCCCATAATTCACACCTTCCCATCTTCTGCTCAAGCACCCACAACTATCTGAGCAAGCCATGAAACATCACCCCTATATAATGTATGTGCTGGATGGAAACTCAGATGTGCTTTATGACTCAGTTATGTCAACAAAAGAGATCCTCTTTTTGCAGAGCTTTTTCAAAGCCTATCTTGTTATTTCTTTAATTTGCAGTATACTGAGAGCAACCCACCAAGCATCATTATTGGCCAGGTAATTTCTGCCTTGAAACTAATCAATGTTAAAATTCAGTGTTATGTCAAAAACCTCCACAACAGCACAAAGTTTTTAGCCCATATTTGGTCATTCTAAGTCCTGCTCCTCTTTTTTGACTGATCCCAAGGCAAAAGATATGTGAATAAAGGTCATTAATTATGGTGAGGAAGTGAGGAAAGATAATAACCAAGATATTATTTTTAACACCTTCATCCTTTCCTGTACTGAGGAAATAAACCCAGGCTTGCTGCATCCAATTAAAATCCCTGTTCAGAGCAGTAAAAAGAGCCTGCAATAGAAAAAGATAGATGTGCTGGAACCACACGGCAAATGAAGGTTTAAGAAAAGTCATTCAACACAGAATGATAGGAAGATGATATATAGCTACCTATTTTTAGGATTTAAAAAAATGGGTCAACAGTATTTCAGTTGGTTTATTTAGAGATCCAGCATGTCCACAGCTAAAACTCTAGGTGATGCAGTATCCCACCACAGAAGTTGATGTCAGTTTATGTGCCAACTAATATTTATCAGTGTTATGGTAATTCCTAAAAGGCTCAATCCTGGGTAGACACATTTATTTCTGGTTTCATATCAATACAATATAAAAACAATTACAGTATTAGGAATAAAAGATGTCCTAGTCTCAAAGGACTCCAAACAAAAATGCAAAACAAAAGGAGAGGATAAAGGTAATGAGACAGTATAGACTCCATGATAAACTGCTTGGTCTCAGCATACCAGACATTTAATCACTGAACAAATGTGCAGGCACATGTCTTTGAACAAAGAGAATTTTAATGAAGGGGAATACTGTGGTAATGCCAAGGATGTTTAAAGGGAGATCCTCCCAAAGGCAGTCAGCACCAAGGAGGGTACAGAGGTGAAGTGTGTAGCTAGCAGCAGCATCACAGGTCAATCAGAGAGAGACCTTGACTTCTCTTGATTGAAAGCCGACAAATTAGGGAGCAAATACAGAGTGAGAGCACTAAAGTAAAAAGCAGGACTTTGCATTTGATGTTACAGAGAACCAGTGTTCTGGGATGCTGGACCCCAGCAAATGAAAATTGTTTCATGAAAGCTAGAGAAGGAACAGGAGTATCACTAAAGCAAAACAGAAATAGATACAAAGCAGAAAAGCTGTCCAGGCCTGAATGCACATGGAGGCTGAATCACATCACTGTAAAGAAACTACACAGAAAGAATTTGCATGATTCTGCTTATGCTACTCCAGCTACACCAGGATTTCACCTGCTGAATCAGCATCTTGCTGCTGCCCAGATTACAATTTATGTAAATAATTCAGGGCAATAAATGTCCTCCCTGCATAGCAGAGTGCTACAAGCAGAAAAGGTTTTAAGAGATGATTAGAAAACTTCATAGTGATGCATTACTGCTGATTTCCAGAAATGTTCAGCCAAGGTACCATCGGAAAACTACTTTCTATGGGCAAGGTCCACATAAATGGTGATTATTAAGAAGAATGAGACCAGCATAAGGTGCTTGCTTCAATCCTTTGACCACTTTAGAGACACAATACACACGAAATTCTACAGGTCTTAAAAAAAATTAAGTTTTGAGAGAAACTTATAAAGGAGCTTGCAGCTGTTTGTACTTAATGAGTCACAAGAACTGAATTCAATTTTTAAGAGAGTGAAGAAGAAAGAAATTTCTTGTGAACAAGAAGATACTGGCAAAAGAATAACACAATGTTTTACAGATGTTATAGTTCAAAAACCTAAGAACCTTGCACCTCTGTTGATAGCAAGAACAACCCAGGATAAACACTGCTGCAAGTATTGCCCTTTTACCCATTATTCTTTAAGAAAAAACGAAGAGCGTATGGAGTCATCCCTCAAATCCATGATTACAGATTATATGTTAAATTCTCCTTTCATGTTCTTTGGCACTATAGTCCACACTTGATTTTTGAAAGACAGTGACTACTCAAAATCTAATCCAGACAAATAGGACATGTTAAATAAATACAGCTTGAAAACTCTGGCTGCTCTATTTCATTTAAAATGTTCACAGCCCTCCCTAGAACTGGTTTGAGTTTATTTTGCTTTTTACAACATTCATTTCTAGCCACACAGAATCATTTTCATGTTAATTCAAAATTGCCTTGCTATTTGATAAATTTTAAACATACTATTAAAGCTTCTCTTTTAAAAGACTTCTCCCCTCCATATCTATCTGCTGGTTTATCACTGCATCTATCTGTGGTATATCTAATCTATATCTTTTCTCTCTTCTCCATTTAAGTTTTTTATTTTAGAATTCCATTTATAACAGTAAGTTTAAGGCACTCTGTTATAAAGCTGGATAAAATAGATTTAGACAGAGCTGTATCTATATTTAGATAAGCAGATTCAACGATAAAGTGAAAAATAAGAGGATACTATGGGTACAAACTTAAAGTACCATTCAGACCATACTTCTCTTGCTGCTCAAATTTTGATGCTCCAATTTGTTAACATTCCCAAAATCACTTTCTAGTTAGAAACTGAAATACAAGCCTATGTTATGTAATTATGAATTTCTCATGAGTTATACTAGGCTATTTCAGTTTGCCTGTAGAAAATAAAACACCAGCAAATAAACTGAGATAGCACATTCTGGAGTTTTATAATCACACCACCTAAAGAATGAATTGTAAGAGTTTGGCCAACATTTGCCAGACAGGAATTACTGCTGCAGCAGGTGTGGGAAGTTACTGGAAAATAGCTCGTTCTAGGCTAAGAAAGCCAAATGGGATTACTTCTGTACAAATGATATCTCTAACTATTGACACATGTTGTTTATCCACAGACAACCAACCAATGCATACTCTGTGTTTAACAGGACAGTACTAGAACAATTAATTTTTCATCTTGGTACTAACACTTGCTGCTTTTGGACGTTTGGGGGTTTTGGAAGGTTTTTTAATACATTTAATACATTTTTGGGGATGAGATCCATGAGGTTTTCAATTAACTAACACTACGCCCTTTCCTTTCTGTTTTATAGTTGATTTGTTTTGTGACTGTTAGGTGCAATAATGGGCATTTAACAATGGGTGAAACTGATTTTTCTAGCTCAAGAAGTCCCAGTTCACTGCAACGGTCACACAGTAAGGTTCTCCCAAAGGCTTTTCACATAACCACACCTTCTGTGAAAACATCTCAGATCTTACAATACAATTCCAAAAAGAGGCATGAAGTGATGGAAGGGAATTCTCTGTGAAAGACATGTCTGAATTATATGTCCTATTCCAGGACATTTTTGTCTTTGAGCCACACAGCTGCAAACCTTAGCAGAACAGTGCAGGACCAGTGGAAGAAGCTCTCTCCAACCAATCAGTCTTGAGGCTAAACTCAGAGTGAATCAAGCTAAACTTAGAGTATGATTACAGTGAAGCTGAACACTGGACAGTCAAAAAAGGAAAGCAAGGAAAAGATACCAAAAAACTCAGATAAATTATCTTGTCATATCAACAGATGAAATCTTTGGCAGCTTTTAACAGACTTCTTGCTTCCTAATATTAAATTACTTTTAAATTAACATTATGAAAGAAAAAACACACCATAAAGATCAGTGTTCATCTAGCTCTCTAAATGCACATTTCACATGTTGTCAGTGGCTGACATCAATACAGACATCTCAAATATACAACTAAAGCTGCCTGCACAGGACCAACAGCAGCCATGCCAGGTTGTTTTCCTGTACACAGATATATTTTGCTGCCCGGGCAGGATCCTCAGTAATGTCTCCATATATCAAATTAACACAGTTCCCTGGGTAGCAGAACAATGTCTCTCTCAGTGCTCCTCACAGCCATACCATTTTAAATAACTGTGTCTCTGTGTGTGTCTGCTGAGTCACCATTTCTACCCCTCTACCTTGATTCTGAGTATCCTATCACAGAGTACTCAGTCAGCCTAGGTCTGGTATGATATCCCAAATAAATTAAATGCGTGTATTACAACAGACCACTTCCAGGTCTACTTTTTACTTCCCTGACATCTACTTTTTAATTCCCTGCAACAGGTGTATTCTCTGCTAGTCAAAATCCTCCAGTTACATTATTTATAAACTTAATCTACTTTCTTTAGAAAATAGTCATGATTTCCAACTCGAAAAGAGAAACTGTACATCCAGTTCCTCAAACACCTTCAATCACAAGTGAATCAAAACTGTTCTCTTCTGTTAAATATTTGTGCATGAAGCATGTAGACAAATGGTCTTCACTGGTACATGTTGCAATGGATTCTGGCATGAGTTTTCACGTGAATGATAAGTATTTACACAAATAATGGATGTATAAAGACATTGGGAATCTTACATGAGTCTGGTTCCCACTGAACTCAAAATTGCAAGCAGGTACTACACAGGAAATATGTTTCCAGCAATTCATCTCTGTGCTGTACGAAGTGGACACAGGTAACAACAACTCACCTTAGCACCTGCTGGGATTTAACTAACAAAGCGAATCAGTTACAAAATATTTGCTTAGAATTAACTAAAAGATAACATTTTCATGCAACTCTCCTGTTAGGTAACACAGAAAAAAGACTTGAAGAGTCTGTTGTCTGTGAGATAAAGTAGTCAAATGGCTTACAAGGAAACAGTTGAGTTATTTACCTTTCCATCTTATTAATGAGACTTGATATCTGGGCTGCTGCGGCATTTATAAGAGCAGAGACACGAGAATCCCTTGACTGTATCTTACTTATAAGATATTCCCTGTAAGTAAACCTTTTATTCAGATGATATTTCTTGCATGCTTGCAAAAAATCCATTAGCTCTTCAACGTCACCCTAGAGGAAAGAATGTGAACATTTAATTAGATATAACGCTAATTTCAGCTAATACCTGTGAGTACCAGACCAGATTTGTTCATTAATAGGGCAAAGTTAAAAAATTCCTACAAGCGTAGAACAATAACCTTGTATCAACTTAACTCTAGTGATCACATCAAATGATTATGGTTACTTCAACAAAACAAATTCTGTGCTGAGCTTTTGGCCTGATCACCTCAATATGGTGTGCACTTTCCTCAACAGTTAATAAACGTCCTGAGGGCCCTGAGTTTGATCAGGTATTCACAATTTGATACATTTGATCAAGTACTGACAATTACAAACACGTGCAACCCTACTAGTGTTAGCAGAACTGTTCTTTATAGTCTACTGTATGATTACATAAAGGTCACATTTTCAGAGGTGTCTGTAAGTTGACTTCAAAGCCAACTCTTCCATGTACATTGAGTACAGCATAGGGAAAGCCAAGCACACTGCACACACATTGGCTTAGATGTTCCCCCTTGCAACAGTGGGGAACAGGAAGGGTTTAGATATCTACACATGGGTCTGGGCAGAGACCAGAGTCAGGCACACAGCACTCTACAGCAGACATTCTGCTAGCATAAATAGCCAAGACAAGGTCTGTTTGTTACACGACCCGTGTCTGAGCAGGCAAAACACAGTCAAGACTTTTTTCACTTGCTCTACTTCTTTGATCTGGCTGCTTAACTATCTTCTGTACAAAGTGCTTGCTGCATCTCCCTACGACAGTGGTCCATGTCTAGCTTCTGTATATAAGGCTGTGCACCAGGTTTTACAAGTAGGCCTGACATGCTCTGACATCTACTTCCCAGATACAGCTTTTTAACCGCCCCTTTCAACCTGCAGGACTACAATAATCAAATTCTTCCTCAAGAAGCAGCCAGAAGAACAATTTCCAGAACTTCTGTAATCTAGAGCACTAACTTTCAACACAAATGGAGGAAGAACCAACCAACCAAAAAGACCACAAAAACCCGTGAGGAAGCAACTCAAGCTATTCTGTTGCAAGAGGTTTAAAACGTAACTGAAAGCAAAACTAAAGTCCTGAATATACTCTTCATCAGCATCCCTTTATCATACAACCTGGAGACACTCAACCCCTCTAAGCACATAATCATAGTACTTCAGACCACAATTTCAATAACCTATGTATTTGGATTGGGGGGCTCAGTACATCTTCTTAAGTGTACGAGAGCACTTGATGACAAGGGGGGTTTGATCACGTGCATATAGCTCAATATACAGTTGTGCAGGTGTCTAGACATGCTAAAAAAAAGCATTATCATTTTTAAAACACTTTCTAAGAAAGCTAGTTATGAAAGTAACAACATTAATCCTGAAACATTTCTCGAAAGTTTCTGCAGGTTTTTATTCTGTCTTTAGGTTAGGAATGGACATATCATCTTATTACCTGTATCTTAGAGTAACCTTCCACTAATGTTTTAGCTGCTTCCCACTTCAGTTCTCCCTTTAAAGTAGCATTTATTACTTGTGTAAAAAAGATAGTATGGAGCTCCTTTCTTTGGGTAACAGCCAGCTCTCTATAAGCCTTTGCAAAATATTCCTCCTGCTTTACATAAAGGAACCTCTTCAGGCAGTCCTGCTCCAGTCTGTGAAGTTTGTCCAGAAGACTTCTGTATTCTACAGCAGGCTGCAGAGAAGAAAGAAATAAAGGTATCAGAAGTGATTTTCAGAATTAAGCATATTTTAAAGTATCAGTGCTACTAGGTCATATATATTTTACAAATACTTTAGTTACCATCATTTCAGGTTTAAGTGAAGGCTAACACTGCATCAGGGTAGACTTTCTATAGTTTTCACCTGTTTGAATGGCAGGGTTGTGCAGTTGCCAGTCTCTAATCCAGATACTGCTTCAAAGGCACAATGAAGTCCTTTTAGAATTCACAAGTCTTATATAAGATAAATTATATAAAATGGCATGAAATTCTACACAAAGGCTATATATGAAATTAATTTTTTAGGTTTCATCAACCCTGAAAACCAACTAAAATTAAACAGATTTATATAAGGCATATCAATGAAATAATAACAAGCACAATTTTAAAAACAATATAAATTAGAAAAAACCCTATTCTATTAAAAATCTCTAGAAGCTTTTCTAATTGGTGAGCTACTTTAACTATCAGTTTCTACAAATTAATCCAAGAGCATCATTTTAGATTTACATTTACAACCATGGAGTAAAATTAAATGGCAATTACTTTAAAAACTTCTTTGCCAGAAACTTCCTCTTAGTTCTTTAGTAAGATTTACATATTTGTCATTTTAATCTCAGATGGCATAAAGTCATTATAAAATCAAAACAGACATGTCCCACAGAGCAAAGAATGCTTCTTATGCCAGCAGAGCTACCTAACAGTC
This sequence comes from Brachypodius melanocephalos, assembly GCA_013398615.1. Taxonomy (NCBI): domain Eukaryota; kingdom Metazoa; phylum Chordata; class Aves; order Passeriformes; family Pycnonotidae; genus Brachypodius; species Brachypodius melanocephalos. The sequence goes on along the minus strand of VZSR01003371.1, from coordinate 10,203,356 downwards.
ACTATGTCAGTCTTGTGCTAAATTTCATACCAATTATCTTGAGGAGAATTGCCCTCCACACTTCACTTCTCATTCCCAGGAGACACACTGCAGGCAACAAATAATTAATCAAAAGCGCAAGGAATATAAATTCTATGTTTTGGCTGAGAAGGGGAGGAGGTTATTGCTCTAGTTGTTTTCCACTGCCATCGCTTGGGTGTCAGTACACCTGCTGCCGAGGAGCATGGCTGAGCCAAGCCTCACACTCCAGAATGTCCTTCTGGACCACGTGCTGTGCAAGTATAAAAACAGATCCTTCTACAGACAAAAAAGTGAACAGCAGCATGATAGGATATGGCATATAGATCAGGACAGGTACTGGACTGGCCTTACTTGTTTGCTTGACTCCTACTATTTGGAATTTTCAGTACAAATCAGAATGAACTAACACCAATACATTTCTTACAAAGCAAAGCCACTTTGCTGAGAGTATATTTAGTGTGGGTTCACACACTGAGTTTCAGTCAGGCCCCTCTCTCTGCACAGGCAGGACTTATTTCAGTGAGGTCTACACTCCTACATGCAACAGAAGGAAAAAGTCTTCTGCAGAGTACAGTTCACCTCATCCTTAAGAAGGTTTCCACAAGTATCTGTCTCTTCCTTCCCACCCCTTGTGTTTCTAGCATCTCTAGTTCAGGATAGGCATATCCTACAGGTATGGAAAGCTACACAGAGTCACAATTTAAAATTCCCCTGAAAACATCAAAGAAATTCTAGTGGCTCACTAGCCTTATGCCATTAATTTTCTCTATGCAACAGCCTGATAAAACAAAGTTCTTCCTGAGAGCCTCAACATACTGGAGTACCCTTAATGGGTCACACTCAGCAAAAAAAGCTTCCTGTGTCAAACTTTAATTATGAATTGTCATAAAAGACCTTAACAATTTTGGGTACGTGATATGCAAATACCACTTGTGGTCCAGAAGCAAAGCCCCACTAGTAAGTAACAAACTGCACTATTTGCTCCCACCAAGTCACCCTCTTAAACAGACAAACATTAAACATCAACTTGGGCATTTGGCATTTTAAGCTTACAGAGACGAAATATTCAAAATTTACCAGAATCCTTCCAAGCCACAGGAAGTTGTTAAAAATAATAATAAAGAAAAAGGAGGGAAGGAACCAATTTTATTTATTTTTATTATTTCAAGTATATTTCAATATACTTGAAAAAAAACATGGATGACTGGAGCATTGTAAGGAACCATACTCTGACTTCAGTTATTTATTTATTACAAAGAGGCTATTTCCAAGAGAAGTCCATTCCTTGCTCTGTCTAAAATACGGATTGTTCTGCCTGCCTTCACCCATTTCAGAGGGAAATCAGCCTTTGGCTTGCTTATATTCTAATTTTCTTCAAAAATAAAACATCAATACCGGGAACTTTATGATGCAGGGAGTTTGTTCTGCTCAGAATGTGCAAAACACTCCACACAGTGTCTAAAATCACAGAAAGTGCTGTAGTAAAATACAGTAAATACACCACTTTGCAATAGTATAAGTGATTATAAAAAACCCCCAAAACAAACAGGGTAATGATAACCCTTTGTTTTCAGATGTCACAGATTCTCTTAAGAAAAATACATTTTCTGGTGAATTCAAAACAATTTCTTAATAACTACCCTAATTTTTACATCTGAATTTTTGAACATATTTAATTGTAGATATTTATCTTTACTCTTCAAGGAAGATAAGCTGTTCTAGTCTAAAAGAGAAACCATCTCCATAAAACTACATATGATGCAAAATAGCTTGATTTAAAACCAAATTTACCTTTTCATTAATTTTCTTCATTAATTCCTCAGCCTCTTCATTTGCAGCTCTTGCTTTTTGGCAATGAGCCTCCATTGTCTTCCTCGTTTCCAGATTACATTCAGCTGTTAAAGCCACCATCTTCCTTTCATACTCCTCTTGAATCTCTTTCTCCATTGCAAGAAACCGCTTTTCAAAAACTGAACTTATCTTCTTCTCCACATGAGGAAAGAGGCTGTGATTTAAGACCATGTTCTTCAACATCATAGCAATCACTTCTTTACAGATCTGCGTTCGAATGGCCTCCAGATCAGCATCTGCCCGTGTCAGCATGGTAACCTCCAAACTGTACAAAGGTAATCAGGACCATTAGAAATCATGGATTATGGGAAATTTCTATCAGCAAACAAAATTCTTGTATCTAGAGCATTCAATCTCTAGATTGCATCTAGATTCACTCAATAATGGATAATGAAATGGCAGTCAGAGATGTGCAGGAATATCACATATATTAGTTTATTAATCATGATAGTAATCATTCATTAAACAGCAGGGTGAGTCAACTTCAATGAAGTATGTCCATACTTCATGTTCCATTTCCATTTCAGACAGAAGAAGCAAAATCTTTTCTTTACTAATACTCAAAACATCCCCTCAGATAAAAGCCAATAGAAATGTCCGGTCCCCTCCAAAAAAAATCCCCCCACTATCTCTCTTGGGAAGCAAATCAAATGGGCACCTGAATAGCCTATAAATTTTACTGACTTGGTAATATAGTTCTAAACTCACTGACCCATCTAGATTGATACATCACTGTTTCATATTCATGGCTGGTGTACCACGTTCTCTGCAGGGAAGAGGGGAGAGTTTCAATTAGGTGCTGGTACAAATAAATTAGCTGATATCTGTCTCTCATGAACATTAATAAAGTTCTAGAAAAGAGATTAAAACCAGACGGAAATACAAGAGCTTTTGGAAAATGCAGTATGTCATGTTGCATATAAATATCTTCTCATTTATCTTTAAATTGGAATTACAATTATTCTAATTTCATACAGAAAACTATAAAATATAACACATACAACTAAGACATAATACATATAACTACCCTAAATTCTACACTTGAACTCAATTCCACACTGAAAAATTCAGTGGGCTTTGCTCCTGCATGTCAAATTACATGAATACACAACACTGTATTCTTCTCTGTGTCTACCATGTATACATTCATTTCTTTGTGACCTACAAAAGATACTTTTAGAAGCTTAAACCCATTCATTTTTTTGCTTAGGCTAAATTATTGGTCTAATTTTTCCACAGAAAAACCTCAGAATAAATTTCAAATCCATAGCAAAGATCTTGGTAAGACTTACAAGACAATGGAATGATATAACATTCAGAATTGTATCAATGAAGGCATGGAAATCTGAAAGCACTTACCTCTTTTTGTCAAAATTTCCTCATGTAAGCAAGTAAAGTTTAATTAAAAGTAAACCACTGATATATCACCCTGATAGCACAAGAGATGTATTCTCCCTGTCTTGAAATTGATGGGATGGAATTGTTTCTTTACAATGACTCAAATAGTTGAAGTTATTTGGGAGACTAGCTTTGAAATGCAATCATCTACCACAGACTGATTTTCCGTGGCAATTTCTCAAGACTACAGAAACACACTGGTGATGACTGTCCTCATCTTGGCAATCTGCTGCAGGGCTGGCTGGTTGGTTGCAGCTACTGAACCTCCTCCATTATATCCCCCCCTTCCTTACAGGCAGGAACAGAAATTCCTACAATTGAAGTACCATGAGCCTGAAACATTCCCCACAGTAATATGAAGATCCTGTAAGAGCTAATATTTGCTATAATACCCCCAAGGCAACACAAGCATCCAGCTTCTCTATCCTGTCTACAGATGGACACTGCAGCTGGAGATACACAGCTTTCTTATGTAACATTCACCTACATTCATGGCAAAGTACCTCAGGGCACTGATTCCTGGGAAGAGTCCTTCCTGCTCCAGGACAGAGGGCAGGTGATGGAAGGATCAAGGTAACAGGATGCTGAAGTAACACAGCAGATACAGACGTGTGTTTTCTCTTAAGTAATTTTGTTTACAGTCTCAGAACTTTTGCTGACACAGCTGGCTACTATCAAGCTGTTTGACAACTTGAAAAAAGAAGTGTTTCAGAGTTGTGTAAATGCACTTAAACAAAAACAAGGATTCAGAGAATGGGAGCTTTATGTTATAATATTTCTCTAATGACTGTAAGGCAGTGGTAGAAGGCCTTCCTTCTTCACCAATTCATTACTACCCTGTAAAATTCCAGACACCAGATTTATTTTTCTGTTTTACTTCATGCTTTAAGTTTAGCAGCTCTAATTTAATTAAAACATATCTGTCTTCTGTGAGAAACATCCTGGTTTTCAAGCATCCCCTAACAAAGAACTAAACATTTTAATCACTTGTTCCGCTAGATAGTTTCTCCAAAAAAATGGTAACTTCATCCTCAGAATTTTATTAGTTGCAACTTTCAACTCTCTTTGTTTGCCAGAACAACAAGTTCCTTAGTCATTATTTTTCTGTTCTTCAAGCATGCAATGATAGATGGTTGCCCCAGCACCTACTAACCCTTTCTTACTGAGATGTGAAAGACTGAATTCCTCATCTCTCTCCCTGGAAAGTAACATTTCACGGCTCTACCATATTGTTACATAGTTCATAACACATAATTTATTCTTTATCACAACTACAGGGCTTTTTTAAAGCATGCTTCAAAGAAGATTAAAGCTATTGCTCACCCACTTCCCTGTTACTTTTCCACCCTTCTTCATCAGTGATCCCAAGAATGAAAACCAAAATGAAACACCATCAGAACATATCCTATCATCTTTCCCTCAGTCTTGCCACAGCACTTCTTCCTACTGCAAGTCATTATAGACTCAACTTGATTCCATTTCAAGCGAGATTCTCTTTTTCACCCTCAAGAAGAACTACAGCACCCCAGTAACTCCACACAAAGCAAAATGCACGAGGAGAAATAATAATCACCTGATGCTGGTGTGTCAGCAAATGAATAATGAGGCTCCTAAGATCTCAAGTGTATTTAACTTACACTTGTCATTTTCCTGATAGCACATTGGTGAAGAAGGCAATGGAAGAGAAGTTTATGAATTGTTCCACCAAACCAAAGGTAACAGCAGAGAAAAAAGTAATTACAATCCACAGCTCCCCCACATCTTTGAAGGTAGCAGCCACAGCATCACCTTTTGGTAGCAGCAGCTAAAGGAAGGTTGGATCTGTAAGAACTTGAAATCTCCCTTCCATGTGATGTACTCTACTTCTGGTCCGTGATCTTCACACAGCAGCCAACAGAAATAAGACAAGCTCATCACACACATCAGAAACCTTGCTTCAAGCTCTTTACTCAAAACAGAGAGGTTGAGGGCACCCCTAGCATGCTTCATTACACCAACAGTCAGTAAAACACAGGAATTCTGTACATATAATAAACCAAATGCTTTCATTTGGTTTCATTCAAGTCCCCCGAAGAACAATGTTTACAATCAACCACATTAAATGTTTCATGTCACACAGGGAAAAAAAAATTCTAGCCTGACACTCTGTGTCTCCTCAAGCCAAGGTACATTTAATAATTTGCTTTAAATGCTCTGCACTCTGCTTGTTACAGCAATTGATGTTTAAAAGGTCTTGCCTCACTTCCTGAGCATATTCAGCATCATAGAAACATGAAAGCTAATGAAGTACAGGTAGCTGTTGGCAACCTATTGATAAAAAAGATGAAAGCTTTTGTTTGACAAAGCATGCAGAGAAAGGATGAGGACAGTACAGAAGGCAGATGGCACAGAAGGGTGGAGGAAGGAAAGGTGAACAGACACACAGAAAACGAAACTTCAAACAGCAAGGGTAAAGCTTTTCCACTCACTTGAAGAGAAAGAGGTTTTAAAAATCTGTCAGAGAGATCTGGAAGGGAAGAATCCCAGATGCCAAACACAGAGAAGCAGAGAGAGTACCTGAGCAACTGATGTCCTCCATAGACCTAATGAAAGAACACAGGAAAGCAGCTGGGGTCACGAAAGCAACTATAGTTAATTAAAAAAAAAAACCCAAACAAACAAACAAAACCGAAAAACAACCACACAAAAAAACCCCACAAAACACTACAAAAAAGGAAGCCACTCATTAACTATCAAGTAATTGTGTCTTTAAGTCTTATTATTCAAATTACAGGCCCACAGAGAGGTTTTTTTGAACAGGAGAACTAATGGCTGCTGAATTTAACCGTCCTAAAAATAACTAATGGCTTTCAAACACATTTTAAAAACTAATTCTGAATTTATAAAGATAAGAAACTACTGTGACACAACTTTCTGAAGTCTAAAAGGGAGAGAAGCATCAAACAAATTCCCCTTTGGTGACATTTTCTCATCAGAACAGAAAAGCCTGTCATTCTCAGAAGGCTCATCTCTCCTTTACCAATGGAAGCCAATTAGTAGCACACATATTACAAGAGTATCCAGAGGAGCTCCCAGGTAGCTGTTTCTGTAAAAGTATTGCTTCAAATGCACAAGCCTCCCAAAAAGCATGTAATTAAGTAATTTAGAGCCACTGTTCCCACTTCAGCAGTGACTCGGAACCACAAAGCACAGCAGCCGCATCAGCTCCTGATGGAGAAGGGAATGGAAAGAGGGAAGGACAGAGACAGACAGACTAGCACACAAGCCCAGTGGCATTCACTGTTACTGCCAGAGCAGCACATGTCCTGTACCCACAGGCAGTGAAGATGGGACAGTTGCAGTGAGGAAGGAAATGGGAGAAAAATATCCAGGCATTATGGTCCATGTTGCCTTGTCACACTTCAGAGGAGTAAAGATAGAGAAAGAGTCAGGCAAGAATAATCACAAAGAAACCAGTTCCTGCAATGTTGGCTTTAGTCACAGTAAGCAAAGAAAGCCAATTCAAGCATAAAGGGCATTAGACCTTCAAAAGCTGCAGATGTGGTTTGTTTCACAGATTATCCATTTATTGAGGGTTTAGTAATACAGTATCAGTAAATTTGGCTGTATTTTTTTTTTCTGTTTTTTTGTCTGTTTAGTTTGTTGTTGTGTTTTGTTGGTAGTTTTTTAAAGTACCATGCTAATGTGACCCCTCTGTGCAGCCACATACCTTCCTCCCTTCAACACCTTTTTTCCTTCCTTTGCATTCCACACTCTTCTGCTGGGTCCAGTCTCAACAGAGACTGCAAACACTGCAGGGCAGGGATTTACACAGCTGCAGCGCGACAAGGCACAAACCTTTCCAGGAGACTCAAACTGTACTAAAAAGTAGAAGCAGAGATAATGGCATGAGGTCTGAACACCCACCAAGAGCTACTGACTGCCCAAGTCCAAGTTCTTCAGCCTTCTGTGCCAGAGTGGGATGTGCTGCCTCTGCCTGGTCCCTGCCTGTTGCCAGGCTGTGTTAGCACAGGCCTGAAGATGCTCTGTGATACACCAGTAGCTGTACTGGTCTGCTGCCAGCTCTGAACTGGGGAAGTTCATCCATCAGTCCTGTGGCACTTACACAGCCAAGTGTGAACTCAGCACATCTCATGCAGCTGCCCACAGAGAATACAAGACATCAGATCAGTAAATGAAATTGCTAAGAAAGGTATATGAGGACTATCTAAGGATGCTTTCACATGGATGAGTCACAGGTTAAGTTTAGCTTTCCAGAAGTCCGAATGCTGACAAAACCAAAAACAGGATTCCTCATATACAGTCAAGAAATAATAATTAAATAAAAACCCGAAAAATATCATAAATTGACCTGAGAGACCAAAAGCTCTTCAGAAAACAAAGATTCATGAAAACCTGATAGAGAGTCAAAGCATTAGATCTGGCAGCAGTCTTACCTATCAAATTCCTTTGTGGAGAGTCACAGCAACATAGAGTATTTAAATTCTTACAATTATCTGTTTAGAAAACATTTAAAAATACAGCATTTAAGAGACTGAGAATCTCTGCATTGCTTGCAGAAATTAAGAAATATGACAAATCAGTGATCTTCAGAAAATAATTTTTAAAAATAGGTCTACCTACAATACTGCTGTTGCAACACAGTTCAGAAAATGGTTATTTCACTGTTTCACTCAGATAAGTGACTATGCAAAAAGAGTATATGAAAGATTCCAATTCTGCTTCTGGTGAAGTCATCACACATTTCACCACTGATTTCAAAAACACCAACTTCAGCCTGGATACCAACAAAAAATAAATAAGTATCATTGCTATTCACATTATGCATTAATGCCTGAGGAGTTTCCAGCTCTGCTATGATCTCTTCAGATTCTTCTGACCTATCCAGGCAGGGTGAGTATTCAGACGACAGAAATGGTAGGAGGTATCAATCTTCATTAAAAATGATAAATAATAAAGCACCAGGAACAGCACAGTTCTCAAAAGGACACTCCGTGAGATAAACTGTTCCAGGTAGACAGCAGAAATGACCCTTATAATTCTAAACCCTTCATAGTTAGTCACCATCAAAGAAAAGCGACATTTTTAAGATGAAAAAAGATATGTATTCATCAATTTCAAATTGCTTGTTTTGTTCAGCTCCCCAATCTCACAGGCTCTTATCATACATTATGCATTTGATAAAAAAAAAAAAAGTATAGTTTACACACTAGTCAAGTTTCTAGCAGCATTCATAACATAGAACTACAAATGCAGGGTTTGGAGTTCATACCGTGAGCATTCACTGCATCTTATAGTTATACCAGTGTGATTATTATCTACAGTTATATTCCTGCATTGTACACATTTCACAAAAAGAGAATACTGAACACGCTCTCCCTTCAGAATTTCCGAAATTTTAATTACACTCTTTCCAAGTTATGAAAAACAGAAATTTAGCTCCTCATGGGTTTTTTGTGCTGACCATGTAACTACTTCTCACCATTTGCTGTGTAGGAATATTCAAGTCTAGGTGCTACGACAACATAATCATTTATACCCCATCCCTGGCATTGTTAACGCCAGGCTGGATAAGGCCTTGAGCAACCTGGTCTGGTGGAAGGTGTCCTTGCTTATGGTGGGGGTGTTGGGACTAGAGGATCTCTAAGAGCTTTGACAAACTCAAGGAAGCACAGTCGTACAAAATGAAGATTAAAAAGGAAAGGTGTAGTAGTGAAAAGCCATTTAAAGAAATTAAGCTCCCTTTAACATATCTGTATCTTTTGAGACTATGAGAATGGTCAAGCTCCATCACACTGGACACAAACCTAAATTGCCCAGCTTTCTTCATATTCTCCTGTAGACATATACAAAAAGAGACCTAAATTTTGGAACGTGATCTTCTAGCGTGCACATAAAAATATCCAAATCATATAGCTTCCCTCCATTAGTATTCACTGCCCAGAGGCCAATATTCAGTAATATACACAGCAAGGAACCTACTGAGAATAAAAGCCAAGCTATTTTGCTGCATAATGTACATCAAAGATATGACTTATTAAGGCAAAATTCACAAAATGAGTAACCAAGAAGCTTTCTTATGAAACATTAAAAGTATGTTTTGTTCTCCAGCCAATCCTCCTGACACTGCAAACTATCTACACTCCAAAGCTGTCCCTGTCCATAAATATTGAACACATGCTCCTGATGTATCTGTTAAATGATTTGGCACTGTCACTTCTTAAAAGACAGAACAGCGTTATGTTGAAAAGAAGAAAACAACAAGTGACTCTTACTTTTCAGAGTATTTTTCTTGTTTGTATCTGAAAGAGCAGAATGATTCCAGCCATGACAGTGCAATGAAAAGGATGTTATCAATTATGCTGGCAGGCTTGTATGTGTGTCACACAGACAAAAATGAAACATATCTGCACCAAAACATGCAGAAGGAATTACCAAGCTAGCATACAAGCAAGATGATGTTGGTTGGCTGAAAATACCTATGACACTTTCAATCATCTTTCATAGCAGGAATCACTGTAACTCTGGATACCTTTGTGGTGTATCTACTATCCTCACCCTGGAAAAAGGAAAAGATAGCTTAGAAGGTGAAGTAGGTTAGTGAGTGTTGATTAACAGGCATCTACTTTATTCACTGCAAAGCACTACCACTTTAGAGGTAAAGAAAATAGAAACTGAGGAAAGAAAGGGAAGCAAGAGACGTACACACTAACTTTGTAGAAACATTAAAAAAAATTAGTCCCTGGACATACATTCAAACCAAAACACAAATCCTGTTTTATAGGTTTAGAAACAAACCTGCTGTAAAAATAAATCTTTCCAAAGGTTTGCAAGAATATTTACCTTTCTAGTCATAATGTATGTGAAAATAGTCCAGCATTTTTTTTTCAACCTAGCTAGATACTAACTATCCCTGAAATCAATTAATACTAATGTGAGTTTTAAAAAATGTTTGATCCTGTTCTCCTTAATATTCACAAAATTATTTTCAGGATAAGCCTTCACAAAGCCTGAGTTCCTATACAGGTATAAAAGCAAGGACCAATGTGCAATTTACAGAGATAAGTTTCCAATTATCAGGGAAAGGCAAAAAATAATCATGCTGTTAGTTACCCTTTAAGAAAGAAAATTCCACCCATGATCCTGTAACTTTTCAGCTTCTGTAGATTTTATAGTTGCATAATATTGCCTTTAACCTCACTTCACCAGTAGGTAATAGTAAGACTGCAGAAACAACATCTGCTCATCCTCACATAAGATTTTTTTATAAAATTCAGCTGAAGAACAGATGAATTTTAACAGTGGCATGTTTCTGTCAAAAAGCCTTTCAACAGTATCAGGAGCATTTCTGTGCTCCAGCAAGTGGTCCCACCAATCACAGGTACATGGTATCCTTCTGGCAGCACTACAAACTGCCACACCTTAGACTGATGCAGCCGTTTTCAAAATACACTGCACAACAGTAATGCTGGAACTCAGCAGGGGCTGGCTCTCTTTTCTAGGACAAAAGCCACCCTTTTGAAAGCAGAATGTGTTAAGCAATACTAGAATACCATGTTTCAATATTTTCTTGCACACCAAGAAGTTTCCCTTCACGTAGTGAACCACAGAGAGACAAAGCAAGGTGTTTATTTGGATTGGAAAACTTGCATGTCTAAGGCCTAGATGGAGTTGCGACTTCTACACGTGAATCAATATGAAATATGATGGCTTTCCATTCCCATAGATGCTTATTTGAAACAATTCAAAAACCTAAGGTAGTGCAGTAATATGTGTAAATAGACACTATTAAAAAAAAAAAAAAAAGAGGAGATATTCAAAACATATTCAAAGGTTTGGCCCATGATAAAAATAATAAATGAGAAGTAATAGCAGTGAATTCTTACTCTTCTAAAGCCCGAAGCATATTCCCAGGTTCTTCAAAGGATAGAATATCAATGATTTGGTCATTCATAATCATATCTTCACAAAAGAGATCACCTGAATTAAATTGAGAATACTCCAGTTTGTGATTTTGGCTGAGATCAGGCTGTATCTCCTAAAAAAAGTGAGAAAAAGTAGCAAACCTTATATTATTAAAAAATGTATAATGAGTGTCTGATCTAATTTTATTGCAGTTTAACTCTGGGTGAGGTGTCTACTTATCATCAAACTGTAAAGCTGGAAAGAGTATAAAGAGGTTGTGCAATTCAAATATGTATCTGAAATCAAATACACTACTTTTATTTCAGACTGATCTTTTTTAGTATATAACTGATCTGGAATACAGATGCAGAAATGGAGAACACAGAATATTTGTGAAAGTCATCTAGGAAGTTGTCTTCCACTTCAAACTTTCCAGGTAACTTTTAAAAATTACATACGGCAACATTACAGTATTATTAGGTGAACAACATGGAAAAACTAATCCTATTCATGATGGAAGTGACTTAGTTCACAGAGACTTCAGACTGAGGGCTAATAATATTGTGTAAAAACCCCACTATAAATATCTGATGCTACGCCAAGCTAGACCTTTCTTACTAATCATTATCACTATTTCTTTTGTAAAAAGAAACAAGTCCTATCTTTTTCATTTAAAGAGATTAATTTTTCAGACCTAAACTAAATAAAAGTTACTGATGGTGTAATTTTCAACTGCAGAAAGGCTGTAAGCGATTTGTGAGTTACTCTGGTCAGTCCAGAGGGAGGAGAGATCCACCACCGTTTTGGCAGACAAGGGGTTCAAACCTCTCAGCACACCTCTCTCAGGACTGCTCCAATCACTTTAATATTCTCACTAAGGTCTCTAGCTCCCTCTCAATGAAGTTGTTACACTTCACATAAAAACTAAAATAATTAATAGAAGGAACGGCTGGAATTGCACCAGCTTGATTAATATTTATCAGATTCTGTATTTTCTTTCTCTGGTCCAATATTTACCGAAATACTTTCTTCAAACTGGCACAGAACAAGGAAAATACTTCATCCTCAATCCCATCGGTTTTGCTTAATCACTAAAAATATTATTGCACATTGAAGAAACTAAGACCAAAATTCAAATCCCTATTCCTAATAATCAGAAAAGAAATTTGCACCCAAGTTGCTGTGTTGAAGGTAAGTTGTTTACTGCCTTGGCAACTTATTATAATCCAGAGATATCCTGCTTCTAATTCTGAGGGATGGAGGGGAGGAAGAGAGGAATATGGAAAGAAATAAACAGACAAAAGGTAATCCCCCTCTGATCTAGAGTAAACATCCAGGTACTTACAGCAGTTTTTTTGATCAGGGTATCATTCTTACCTCTAAATCTGATTGCACTCAAGTTTAGAAGCTGTAGAGATTACATTACCTGTGAGCCCAATCCATCACTTGGTGGCTTTTTACTGATCTTCAAAAACTCTTCAGACAATGTTAGTTAGCAAGTTGTATCACCACATAAGATCAGTGAAAAAAATTAAATAACCTACCGTGACAGACAGTACCACTCACCTGGTTTTTATTACAGAAACTCCGTTTCAGTATTTGGGTTCGGTAAATAATGAAAAAGACAGCAGAAGTCAACACAAGGGAAATGAAAAAAGCAATGAAGAATCCTGAAGCACTGATGGCATGGGTGTATAAAATCTGAAATTAAAAATAATTAAAATGTATTTTAAATATATAAAGATCAGATCACAACTGTAATTCAAAGACTGTAACTGTAAGCAAACAGTAAATTATTTTTAAATGGCTTCACACAACTATGGGATTTCTCAGCATTATGTTATTACTACATCTTGATGAATATTTAGAAACGAGTGTGTATTTTCAATATGTTTCCAAGTCAGCAGAGTTTGCTATGTTCACCTTGTCCAAATTCCTGTGTAATTCAAGCAAGAGAACTCCACAGACTGATTTTTTTTGCTGTGACTTTTGGGTGCCCTGTACTTAATAGCCTATTTTCCAAAGTTGCCACTCTTCTAAGAAGTCTCATTGAAATCGCTGGTATTTGATGTTGCTCATAGGCTCTGGAAAGTCAGTCGCATGTTGGCTACTTTAATTAATGGCCATTTCTTGATTCAATGAAACTGAGTAAACACCACAGGGAGAAAGTACCAATATGAGTTTAGAATAAACATGCAACTGACACCCACCCAATCTATGTGCAACCTTGTAGCTTCTGCATTAGCCTGAGTCAGAAAAGGCTGGCAGGAGCACTGGAGCCATGAGCCAGATGATAACTTTGCAGACCTTTCACTCTAGCTCTTAACTTAACCTATAAATTGAATTGCATTAAAAATTAATTTTTTACTTCATGCTCTATGTAGCAAAAGTTAATTCAGTGTTTGTTTAGTTCTATGAGATCTTTCAATGAAAAACATAGCACAGCTATTAGGATAATGTTTCACCACAAACTGATCGCTCTGCTGGGGCTAGGAACTGTAAATAATTAACATGCTGCTTGCAAGCTGGGTTTGTTTTTTTCTTGGAGCAGAAACCTGACAGCATTCCATACAGCCAATGGTAATTCTGCATAGGAAACAATATTCAAACATGGCCCACAATATGAAAATAATTTATTGCAATTTAACATCTCTGTCACATCAGGACTGTGATTGAGATCCCTCCACTTTCAGGGAACAGGAGATGCCATAGATAATACTTAGGGGAAAAAAGCTGCTTAGAAGGCACTTCATCATTTTGTCTGAACCACTTGCATTTGTCTAATTTCCACGCACTCTGTGAAATTTAAGGATCTCTCCAGGATTCTGGGGAAAGTAAGAATCTGGTGGGGCTATGGATTCAGTGAAGCTCAGAAGAAGCTGCTTAAGTTGTGGTGAAGAAAAAAAGCACTGGCTACCAGAATGACTGTACTTTCTAATTAAAAAGTGAGACCCATGGTGGGACAGTCAGTCTGCAAGAGGGCAGGCAGTTTTGTCTGCGCTTTTATCCCTAAACAAAATGGGCTCTGGAAGGCCACTCAATGTTATTGGAGGGGCTGTCAGTTCAAGCAGAACATAGCAGGTTCTGGTGTGCTCTTAATGCCATCTGAAAGCACCACAGTGGATAGTGCAGGGTAGGTGCCAGAGCCTTGGCTCCAGTCCAGACCAGTGTTAGCCCTGTAGATCAGCCTTCGAACCATGGACACATCAGCAGGCCTCAAAAGCCATTCCTTAAGCTAACGTCTAAAACCATACCCACAGTGGGAAAGAGGCATTACAGGCCCACATTTCTTTCAAGAACTGATTTGCTCCCAGTGCTTTGCATGATGCTGAGGGAAGCAAGCCTCATAAAAATCAGTGTAAAAGAATTATTATCATTTCTTGCATACAACACACTAGATGAGAGGACTTCTCTTTTCACCAGCGTCCCATTCAGCATCACATGCCTCCAGTCAAGGGCAGAGGGACAAAGTACTCACACACTCTGAAGTGCTGTGGGATCACCTCTGGCACAGACACTCAGCAACACCCATATTTTTTTCATAACCCATAAAATTACCTTGTTCCAGGCAACCAAGCACTTTCTTCCAGTGGCACAGAAGAGAAATCCACAGCATTTGTAAAACTTTAAGGAACAGCATAGTATCTAAGTGTTCAAGCAAGTCACATGAAAGCCGATGGGACCAACATAGCATGACACTGCCATGACTACATAATTAATTCTTCACTTGTCATTCCCAAAGTCAACATTTACTGTCCACTTAGTCACATATGTGCATTTGCTTTAACATACCCATGAACAGGCTTAAATAATTATTTTTAATAAATAAATAAATAAATAAATAAATAAATAAATAAATCTGAGCTGGAGAACATTTATGACAGCTGACAATATGAATGAAATAAAATACATCACACCTTTTCCAGCTAATCCTAATTTCCTTGCACAAACTGGTTTCATTCTGAAACACCTTATGCTTGGCCACAGCCCAAAGTCAAATATTATGCATGTGAAACATGATGTGTTAAATAATTTCTAAGCTTTATTTTTCAAAATTTTATGGTATTTTCTACACATCTTTACCACACATTTTAGTTACAAAGCCTGTTCATTTACTGAGTTCAAATGCAGCTGAGCTAATTTTACCGACCTATGGAATAGTTCACAAAAACTTCTGAGGTCTAACTATCGAGTTTGAATTGGAAAAAATAATAAGCACTAAAAAGGGTTTATGTATACTAACACATTGCAGAAATTTTCATGGTCAGTTGAGACCAGTGTAGCTTGCAATCTTGGCTTAAGACATCAGTAACTGCTGCAAATCAATTCACACTGAATTTTACAAAAAACATTCATGAAGTTATTTTTCTAACCCAGTCAGCTACTTCATGGTTTACAAAAAATAGATTTATGGCAAGCCCATGTGTAATTCTTAGCTATACAAATGTCCAACCCTTTTAAATTTTACTAGACATAGTAATATTTATCCAGGGACAATCAGTTCTCTAGCTTATGTACAATTTTATTTCATATCATGTTTAATCACAGCTTTAATTTTATCAGAATGGGCACTAGATCTTCAATTACGAGAAAGTCATGTCATGCTGGACATGTATTTATTACAATAAAAAAAGCTGAGAAGGCAGACATCCCCAGCAGAAGAGAATACTGGAACAACACGGCCCCTGTGCCCAATCTCCAAACAGATTACTTATTCTAAAGGCAGAGAGAAACTCATGGGACAGGTCCATGGAAGGAATGAGTGGTCTAGACCTCAGGACCTATTCAGGCAAGCCCTAGCCACATGCACAGCCATGGCAAAAAATGTTCTATGGTGAAATGAACTGTTTGCTTCTGCCTGAACACAAATAATCCCAGTACTCTTGCCAACCAAGCCACAGCTTCTTCAAAATCGACCCCTTGCTACAGCAGCCTGTCAAGTTAATGAGAGGCTGGGGGAGAAAAACAAGTTTGGTGAAGGGATTACTCCAGCAATGAAACTGATGGATGAAGTAGAGAGTTTTTTTAATTTAAAAAATTACCTAGAAAGCATAATACTGCTGCAATCAATGTGATTCTGAAGGTTTATTTGGCCTGTTAAAACTACTTTGCAGAATCTTCAGAAGCCAAGAACAGAAAGTCACACTGGAAGAATGACTAGTCAAAAAATTAAAGGAAGCATAAACTGTGCCACTCTTTTTGCAGTTTTATTTCTCAGGCTTGAGTATCAGCATCATATAGAAACCTTTCCTCAATGGGTGGAGGATATCTCTACCCTTTTAGAAAAACAAAAACCTTTCTCATGGTGGTTAGGCACAGCAGCAGGTGAGCATAATCCTCGTCACAGTCTCCTGTGCCTGGACGATTCTTCAAACAAAAGAACATGGCGAGGAGCATAATGGCATTTTTAGATTTTCCATACTAAATAATGCTTGTTTAAGACAAAAAAAGAGACCCCTTATGTGGAGTCCTCTTTTCTTAAAATCTGAGAAGGCAGATTGTGTATGATTAGTAGCCAATAGCTGAGTGATGAGACATGAGTATGCAAGTACATCCTTAGCTCCTAGAATTTACTTTAGATTGTCCAGAAGTATAAGCAGGAAAGTCAATGTAATACCAAATCACAGAATTTACCTTGTTTTTTTCTTCTTCCGTTATGGTAAATGGTGCTGTCAATGATACCAGATGTGTTTTATTCTGAGAGAGATACAAAACATTACCTGTATTTAAAAAAAAGGCAGAATCCACTGGCAAACAGCCTAGAGTCTCTAGAAAAGCCTCTCCTTAGAAGATTAGCTATACTTCTCATAAAGCTTAAAGATAAAATAAGTCTGATAGGAAAATGCAGTGTACTTAGGGGTAACACTAAAAGACATGGAAGCAGCTGTTCTCCATATCCCACCGCACAAAGCATTACATTTTTCTTTGCCTATAAAATCTGGGTTGACTGAGAATGCATAGAAGAGTAGCCATAGTCAGCACATAAATGTCTACTTCTACCGTGCCCTGTTTTTTTAAGTTTTCCTCTCCACCACTTTATTACCACTCCCATAGACATGGAATATTTTTTCCTACAAAACCAAGGAGAAAGGCAATTAAAATGAAAATACATCTGCAGGTTATAATTACATGTAATTATGAAAACCACAGAAAAACCATTAAGCCATATTTAAGAATTGAAAAAAATTACTTTGGCAGAAACTACTTGTCCTGTCTCCTACACAAAGCCAGGCTAATTCCAGTGTTAGACCAGCTGTTTCAGAGCCTGATGCAATAGAGTTCTCAAAAATCAGCAACGATGGAGATTTCTTAGCTTCTCTGAAAAATCTTTCAGACCCAGAAAGTGCTTATACTAAAAGGTGTCTTTCTTGTGAGCAATGAGGCTTTCCTTTGCTGCAACTTGTTTTTCAATTAAAAGAAATTATTTTATTATTAAAAAATGGCAAAACTTTCAATCTCAGACATCAGGAATACACTTATTTCCAGGACAGATCAATAAACTGGAGAGAAATATGAAAAGTATAAAGAAAGGCTACAAGACAACCCACAAAAATACTTTACTTCTGGAGGTCTACCACTCCTTAAGCTATAAAGAATAATTCATGCATTTATAAATTCATGTTAAACAGTCAGAGAGCCTAAGAGTTTCATTTCATTACATGATGGCCTCATTGTTTAGGCAGGCAAGAACCACCCTGGAGACTGCTGTTTTTACAAAAATTGTGAAGAGCAGAATAAAATTGTGAAAAAAATACCTGTGATGAACTCCTGAAAGTTAGCTTTGCAGGCAGTGTCAAGACCCTGCCATGCCACGTTTCTTCTGCATCAAGAAGTGCAGAGTAGTTGACTGTGAAGTGTTCTCCACCTATTAAAACAGGAATATGGATAGATTTGCTGTGTTCCATGAAAATTTTTCAAAGATCTCTGGGGAAGGCTTAGGACAGCACTGGAGCTTTTCCTTTCTGACTGCCACACATCCAGAGCAGACAGTTCATGGCCACTTGAGCTCAGCAACATCCTTCCTATCTGCTGTCTCTAAGAATTCAAGCAAATTCAGCCCAGGATCTCAAAATGGCATTAAATGATGCCCCAACCTACTCAAAAGCATTTTTTTTGATACCAAAACTTTGCATGAGATTGTTTTAAAATATTTTTATTATAACATGGACTGCCTACATTTTAAACATTAACTTGTTGATGCTCCCCTTGTTGAAATCAAAGAGAAACCTGACAGATTACAGGTGAATTTTGATTCACAATGCACTGAAGTAAGGAAAAATTATTATGGCCAACCTTGAGCATGACAGTACATAGGCCAGTGTAGATAGAGCCTTTCTGTCCAGCCTCAGTGGCAAGGTATGAACTGACTTCAGGATTAATATAATAATGACCAAACCTCAAACTGTGTAGAAATCTGGTCTGCTGGATTTTCTCCCACCTCAGTATTTTTCATGCTGATTTGTCTAGAAAAGCTAGCTTCATCTTCAGATTCAGTAATTATAAATAAATTACACAGCAGCTCCAACTTGGCTTACTAGATCAGATATGCAAGCCATTTTTCTATTTTTTTCTCAGGGATAATTGTTTCCAGGAAACCTCTGTGGAAAGCCACCAATTCCTTGGCATTTCCAAAAAGACCAGTCCTGCAATCAGTAGCACTGCTCACATTGCTGTTATCAGAAATGGAGTTTGGCTATCCAGTTGCAATCAGACAGCAGCCCCAACTCTATTCAATTTCCCTTTTCTATGTGGAAATCTTTCACCACAAAACTATCATAACCAGAGATACTTCAATCATAAATAGGAATCAGTGAACACTTCTGAAGCACCTGGAGAAATACTGTGACTCCCAAAAGCAAGCTGCTAATTTTCAACATGCTTGTGATTAGGAAAAAGGAGAAGAAATCAAGAAAAAATTTAATGTGTGTTGATTGAACTGCTACCAATTAGAAAAGGAACAAACTGACTTCACAACTGGAAGAGTTTTATTTCTCTATTACTTGCTTTGACTTTATAATTTGTTCAGTTTGAAGAGAACAGACACTGAGAAGAGCTGCCTTATTTCTAATGAATCATTTTCCCTGTTTGCATGGCCTTTTGCAATTCCAATGCACCTCAATACCACAGCTAGCTGAGCTGCCACACTTGGCTAAAGGCTCAAAATATGATTAAAATGCCTTTTGTAGAAATTTTTAAAAATACCCAAAAATGAACAAATACAATTGTGAAAGACTCTGTCTCATTTCTGATGGCTTTTATCAAGTACAGGAGGCTCAGTTCTGTGCCTGGAAGATTGGAAGCATTTCAAAGGTGGGAGTCAAAATAGAATTGGAAACTGCAGCCTAAAACATTTTCCAGACTTTTTCACCTGTATTAAGAGATAATCAAATATTTTACACTATTATAATTAATTAATTAAATACTGTGATTTTAACAGATGCATTTGACAAGTGTCTTCAGGGGTATTTTACTGAAGATTTTGTTACCTTGCAAGAAACTTTTCTTGTAAATCTGTATGCCATCTGTGGTCTTATTCCCACTGTTTATTTGAACATGTAGACCAGTGATGTTGTCCAGGAGGATAAGATCTGTGATGTTTGTTGAGAGCAATGTGTTGGTGTTATTAATCACAAGTGTAATGTACGCAGTTTGAGGGTCATGTTCAACATCCACCTGAAAACAGAAAAATTAGTATTAATTGTGCAAGACACTTGTATGTGCATCTTAACAGAAAAATTCACAGCCTTGATTACAAATAAAACTTCATTATATGTGTAGATTTATTTTCTGAAGGTATTCTGAAAAATCTGTAAATGAAACTACACCCAAGTTTGATCTCACACTCTCAGTGAGATTTTAATCTTTGGTATATCAAGCTGTTGCTTGGAGACAATGGCAGAAAACCAGAAGGTGGAAACCAGCTCACAAAGAACCAGAAGCATAATCAAATTCTGAATATTCCCCTGATACTGCTTACAACACAAAACTGGATGATAACTTTATAACCAGAGTTTGGAAAATTCCTAAATTTGTACCTTTGTACCACATGGATGTTTCTTTGGCAAGCTGCCTCACTGCAAAGTAATTCTCTCAATGCAGTTTTGGTCTCTATTTTCCTTTCTTTCATAGCAACCCCATTCTCTGAAGGACACCGGCTGTCTCAACTTGTCCTTCCCACACAAGTGCAGACAGAGCCACCAGTGAACTTGGGAGTTCATGGCTCTGCTTCCAATTAGTGGTGAAGGTCATACACTAATCACCAATTTCTAGCAACATGCACTCATGTGATTTTATTTATTTATTCCATTAAGCCCTTAAGTCTTATCGAGCAATTACATCCTCTAAATGAAATTACTCTGAGCACAGAGTTGCTTACTGACCTCTCACCTTCCAAACTGCCTTTCTCTGTAACTCATAGTAAACCAGAATGGTCTAAATCTTTATAGGATCTATAATAATATGGTGATCTATATGAGGTTTCAAATAATGACATTAAATTAATAGTCCCTCAACTGACAGAATTATGATTCAGGCTGAACCTTTCCCTTTTTAGATCTTCCTTTTAAGGAAAAATCTACACTGTATCTGGACAGCAGCAAATATAAAATAATAAAGAAGTTCCCACGAAAAATGAGTTCTGAAAATATGAACTGTGATAGACTTCAGAAATCACACCAGAGTTCAGGGTAGCCACAGGGTTCCCATACATGCAGCTATAGTCTCATTGTGCATTAATCTCTGCATTTCATACTAATTCGGCATAGAACCAGGTTACGGTTTTAGAATTACATGAATCAAGGAGAAGAAACAGCTTAATGAAATTATGACGGCTTAGTCTACATTTCTCTATTTAAGTGACTAAGTTCCCAACTGTTTATTGTACTAGAAGCTGCAAACAATGTATAAAAATGTATGTATTAATGCATGTATAAAAATAGGCTTAGTTGTACTTCTGAGGAAACCTCTATCAGTTTCATATGCTTGTATACCATGAGTTATGCCCTAACTTCTGAGAGTTAAAATCATCAAGTATTAAAAATATGTTATATTTTGGCCAGATTTTCTCTCTCCTGGTTTCTGAACTGGCATGATACAGTCAAGACGCCTTTCAGCGTTTCATGTGCAATCACAAAGGCTAGATACTTGCTTTAAAAAGCAAAGCCAAAACAAAACAGGAAAAAAGTCTCAAAACCACACTTCTGATTAATATTAAATCCATGTTTTTCATTCCTTATTTTTGACTGGCAATCAGACTTAAGCTCAACAGCAATGGGGTTGAAAGAATTTGGATTTTTTCCCCCTGAAATCAGCAGATGAGAATCAAGCAACAGGTATGGTTTGACTGCTCCCATAAAGAACTCCTCTATACAGTGCTGCCACTGTGATCAGTGACCACTGGTTATCTTCTATAAGTTGCTCCTCTAATTTGCCTGAAGAGGTTTTTTTATTGCTTTTGGAGCAGATGGTTAGGCTGCCAGGCCTACAGGAACCAAACCAAATGGCAGCCACTTATGGTGCATAAGCACCTACTCTATTTTCTCTCTGCTGCTGAAGTGCCCCACATGTGTCATCAACCCCTGCAAGCAATCTCACTTCAAGTACCTGGGAGAGTAGCATGAAAGAACCACAGCAAGAGCATGGACACGACAGGAGAAAAGAGAGGAGGAAGGAATTGCCATGGAAGTTGAAAGGAATGGAGGATCCTTGTAGGAATAAGTCAGAACAACTAGAAACAGAAAAGGAGGGAGAAAAAAAAATTACAGAATAATTGATTATCTCCAGTGCATGAATGCTTAGGAGATTAGGAAACAAGACAGGTAAAAGTGTTAGAAGACAAGCAATTAAATTTAAAGATTTATTTCAGCTCTGCTATGGATTATTGTCACTGTAAAGTACTATTAGAGAAAAGGTCATGTCATACTATGGAATGAAGCTTTTAAAGAAACACATTTCTGAAAAGAAGGAAGACAGTGGATGCTAGAAGCACTGGTAAAATTTAAACACCTCAGTTTCAAGAAGGCTATTTCTATGTTAAGATGTTGGAAAAATCCTGACTCCAAGAAGCAAACATATGACACCTCTATGCTCTGAGGAGCAGCTCATTGCAGGAGGAGGCGAATGTGCAAAATTCACTTATTTAAAACAGCTAAAGAGCAGCATACGGCCAGTCTGTCTCTTAGCCTGAAAGCATTTGTTCACTCGAAATAGGACTGAAACAGAAGACAAGGTAAACCAAGGAAAATTAAATGTGAACTGCATTTGCAGGTGGAAGACAATCAGATATAATTGTACAGTTTTCAGTAATTTGCAACTAATAGCACTACAAAAGTATTTTCTGATAAAGCCAGTATCTACAACAGATTACCTTTAATCTTCTACAGTAGTTATTTTGCAGCTTTTAATGAGCCTGTGTGAGGCTGTGTTGTAAACAGCAGAAAAAACAACATGGGACTGTTCCAAAGTCTGTTTCTGAGAGACTCTGGTATAACAATTGGGAATCCACAGATAAAAAACCAGAGGATTCTGTTACTACTTCTTATGTCTGAAATGCTCACTATTCAGCCTCATTAATCATGATATGCTGCCATTTCAATAACAGCATTGCAGGTAATTAGTACCATGAGATGTGATGCTTATTCATTCTTCTCTACACAGATGATGTGGTGAACGTTATAATGTCACCTCTTCTTTACTGGTTACTCAATCTTGTACCCTCACAGGCACCATTTCAGTGGCTGAATTCAGATTGGTCCTAAAGTTGGATGTGCTCTCTCTCTCCAGGAGACAGCTAGGATGAACTGACTGTAACTATAAAAACTTGTACCTGCTTCATCCAGTGCAAAGAAAAGGAAAATAAAAAGGAGAAAAAAAATAAATAAAGAAAAAAAATAACAGTCTATTAAAAACAAAATGGGAAGTTAAAAGATTTCTTACAATAGGGAGGTCTTTGCTGCTCATAAGCATTTACTCAAGTCAGATGAAACCTTTTTTCATTAAATACTGTGCTGTAGGTGAGTCTCGCTGAATATGTACACTATGACTAAATGGCTTCTCTATGGTTGTGCGTTAGGATGTCCAAGCACACAATTGGCAACGCAGAGGTCAGTGCTTCATCCTTCAAAAGAAGCCCACACTTGACCAAGGTAGGGCATCCATGGCTGGACCAGGGGAATATCTCAGAAGGTTTCTATCATCTTGTAAAATTTGTCTCTATCTCAGACTCTTGGCTGATTACTCCAGAGTTCACTGGGATTTGCCCATTTGCAATTTTAGAAATTCACAGTCAGGTTTTTACTTTAACCACAATCCAAAATGCCCTGAAGCCTGAGAGATTTCACTAACGTCTACTTTGAATCAACACTGCAAACCTGTGCCTCTCAGAGAGTGGGACCATTGTAACATCAAAATGCACATACTCCCAAAAACTCAGCATGGAGCCAATTAGGTCCCCAATTTTAAAGACCATTTGGGTACAAACTTTCTACCAAATGAACAAGACAAATTTAAGAAAACTTACCACACCACATTTCTGAAGGGTTATTCCAAATTCAGAAGATACTGACATATTGGACACATCTTCACGCTATGGAGGAAGGGGAAAAATCTACATAGCATATGAAAACATAATCTACAAACTTCAGCAACAAGTTAAATTCTATAAATAAAGAAATTATAAAAAAAAATTAGAGGTAATTTGCCTTCAAATTTTGGAATTTTATTATCCTAACAGTTAATTTTTTTTTCTAGACCAAACGTGGAAAAACTACCTATTCCCACAAGTAATTATTAGAATCTCAATTGATATATCCATCTTTTGACTGTCACAATTCACAAAAAAACCAAACTGCACAAAGTTCATCAGACTCCATCAGACTATACAGATTCTTTTAATTACCAAGTGTCTGTCAGAATTTACACAGCAATCACACAGCTGTCACAGTAATTCTTTGAAAGTCCCAAAACTAGTTGGTGTTGCTGAAGACATGTCAAAATGAACACAATGATCTGAGACAGGACCAGAAACGTATTAACTGTATAATAAACTCTCAACATTCAGTTTTTACAGAATTGCTACAATCCTTACAAACACTGAAAGTGGCAAACCATCTTTTACTGACCAGAAGGTGGCCGCTGTCAGACTCGCGTTTGAACAACACCTTCTTTGTCCATGAGGGTATTAAGGCAAACAGCGAATGGCTCCACTGGTTGTCCGAGGCTGCAGAGGTCAAGAGCTGGTGAGGGGCTTTGCTTGCCTGAATGACCACAGGTAAGGGCACTGCTGGAAACCAAGGCAACATCCAGCATTAGAGCTAAGGCTGGGTCCTGCATGGCCACTTGGTGCAGAGCCCAGCCAGGGATGGGGCTCATGGCCCCAGGGCTCTGTGTGCACGCACAGAGAGATACTCTCTGTCAAGGCACTCAAAATCATGACGGGCAACAGAGATTGAGGCCAGCCAGGGAAGAGAGATGGGATTTGTCCTACAAAACCCAGCAGGAGTCAGAACAAAACTGTTCCTCCCCAAGGAACTCCCATATACCCCACAGAAAAGTTCTTGCCATTTAAATGTAAACCATTTAATGCATTAATTAAAAGGTTTAAGCCATAAGTCAACTGTTAATATTTGCAACACAAAGAAACTTTCAGTAAAGCATAAAGAATTCAAACAATCCACAATGTGAGGTGCTAAAGATTTTCTGCTTCAAAATTCAAATACTGATGGATTCAAACAATCCATCAGTGCTAAAGGTTTTCTGCTTCAAAAATACAGTCTTCCAATAAAGCACTAACCTCACCAATACATATTCAGAACTAAAATACTTCTCAGTTGAGGATGGGTCTCAGTTACATTTCAGCTGAAGTGCCATCAAATCAAATGCTCATAAAGTTAGTTATGAGCAATATAAATGTTAGCTTATACTCTTAAATTTTTATTTTAGATTAGTCAGTGATATAGTTTTGAAACCATATCACTTTGATCTACAAAAGTAAAAGCACCTATGACATTAACAAAAGAAACTTATACCAAAAATAAAGCATTTAGTATGTTAAATTGCCAAAAGGTAGAGCTGCTAAATTAAGAGAAAACTGTTATGAAAATTTAAAATGATAGCTGGTTGTCTATGCTCAAAGAAGTTACTTATTTCATTTTTTACTTAATATTATTCTCATTTATTACTTATTTTTAAACCAATAATTTTCAGCAATATACATTAATATGAACAAAAACTCCCATTAAAAAGGCAAGTAATTTTGTGAAATGACTTTCCTATGAAAAAGCCTATTACATATTAATAAAATATGAAAAGCTGAAGACACTAAAATCTCATTAATATGAGGAGCAGTTTTTTTGAAAAGCCACTGCTTTGTAAGATGAACAATATGGGGAAATACAATTAGTTGCAAATAGAAAAGCATGAACAGAGGATTCAGAACTGGACCCTTAAAAGGAGCCTTAAAGCATTAATGTACACAAATCATTGAAAATAATTCTGTTAACATAATGAATGAGATGCAATTCTGTTGCTTACAAAACCCAGGGGGGCATCCACTTCGGGAGCTTCCCCTTCTTCCCACGTTTATTTGGAAGGGAGTAGTTTATACTTGACAAAATTGTGGATACATGGGCCAAGGAAAGCTAGTGTCTATATTTTATGACTAAATTTAGTTCACTTCTCTAAGTTTTACTTAAATATTTAAACCACTGTTAAACAATGTGACAGACTCGGACTAATTCTGGGACTGTAAAAACAACACGGCAAACTCGGTGAGAACAGGAACATGTATAATTACAACAAATGTCTGCATATCTTCAGGGCTGGAATGTTTTCAAGACAGTCATCCATGACTGTTATTTCTATTTCAAGACTAAGTAACAGTCCAAATCACTCAGAATGAAATCAGTGCTGAATTTTCAGTGCAATACAAACCTGCTAAACACCAATCTGAGCTCACCTAGCCATGGCACTCCCCAGCAGATCCAAATACACTGTTTCTCACCTCCAATGGCTCTAAACCTGTTTCTAACTACAGAACCAAGTCTCTTTGCAGTTTTGTATAACTATATTCATAACTGAAAAAGATTAATTTTATATATGTTGTGTCTCTCATACATTAATGCAATTGTCACCCCATTCCTATGAAGGTGGGGCACCAATTCCTCTTTTTGTTTTTTTGCCTGGACTACAGGAAATGCACTTTCCTTCACAGTAAACAGAAACCCTGAATGAGATTCTTTGTAGAGCTTTGTAAGAATCAGAACTCAAAATGACAAAATGTATGAACTCTGTTGAGCAGCTACTACCTTTAAAGTGCTTCTTGCTTAGTAGATAATTTCCGTCTGAATTTTGGATGAGGGCAGTCAGCCAACAAGTGTGTAATTGCTTCATGGAGTATTTTTGATCTTGTGTCCTGTGTAGTGTAACATCTCCATGAGCACACCCAACTGCACTCTACATGTGACAGCAAAGCCTGATACTCCCTCTCTAGAGAGCATCAAGTAACCAATTTAATTAACTGATCATGTTCCCTGACTCTGAATGAATCTCTGGATTAATAATCACACAGATGAGTCTGTTTTCAAGCTGTGCTTTGTCATCACTTACAATCCCAAAATAATGTGCCCAACTCCCAGCAGAAGTCTTCAGGCATGTTATTTGGCTGCTCCATCATCAGTAGTTGAAATTGTTAAGCAGCCTCAACATTGATGATGATGACAAGGATGTTTCTGCAAATCCACTTATATCTTCCCAGTACTCAGTGGAAGGTTTTGCTTAAACAGATTCAACCAGTATGAGGCATGTCCATATAGCAACCTGTGCCACTGCCTTTCTCCAGATTTTTTCTCTTCCTTCCCATTAATCTTCAATAATATAGGCTGTTCTACAATATCCTGGATTCACTGCCAGTAAAGCTGCACTTTTCTGTAGCATTCTGGTTTCTAGTACAGACTATCAGTTACATAAAATAACTTTTTTCTGATCCACACATATTTAACTGTCACTGGAACAGCGAATCTACAAGAACTTAATTGCTTTTTCCATGTAACTTGCTGCATACTCAGCATCAGCCAATGTAATTGTATTTAACAATTTACCTGCTGTCTCTTTTCAGTAAGTTCCTATCGTAGATGTAGGATTG
The DNA here is from genome assembly GCA_013398615.1 of Brachypodius melanocephalos. Classification (NCBI taxonomy): domain Eukaryota; kingdom Metazoa; phylum Chordata; class Aves; order Passeriformes; family Pycnonotidae; genus Brachypodius; species Brachypodius melanocephalos. Next base: position 10,176,043 of record VZSR01003371.1, on the reverse strand, counting down.
TAGATGTCTGCTGGGTGCTTGAAAAGCTGTACTCTAAATATCTGAGAAAGGGTCTGTACAGGCATAATACATTCTGTCATTTTCACATATATTCCAGAGCTCTGTTCTGAAATTGGGGTTTTTTTCTAACAAATAGATTCATCTGACCTTGGAAAATACTAACACTTGACTGCTGAAACCTTTCACTGAGAAGCATAGAGCTTTCTTTTGGATGCTGCTCAGAAGTGCAATTTGTTTCCATGGTGCCATCAACAGTGCCCCTTCAAAGATGCATCCCAGCTCTGACAGTGACTCTGAGGTCTCCTTGTTCCTTCCACTCTTTTCTTCCTACATCTTCAATCTTTTTCATTTTTCTGGCTGTTTTCAGAAGAGCCATTATCAGGCTGTATGGTCATCATTTTCACTGGTTTCTAAATGGCAACGATTCCCACTTCTTTTCAAAAGAAAATTTCTGCAACACGGGAACAGTTTCAGCTTTCCACACAGCCCCAGCAGCCACCTCTCAGCTGGGCTTGCCAGGCTGCCACCAGGCATTCCCGGACTACAGTGCCTCAGGCCAAAACACTTCCCAGCAAGCAAACTAGCAGAGCATGGGGCTTAATCTGGGGCTTTCCTGTAAACATCTCCAAAGATGCCAAATCAAACTGTTCATCAAAGAAAGACAGTAATTCCACTTTCTCTTGAGATGTGAGACAACATCACAATCTTTAGGGAAGAAAAAAATTTAAATTAAAAATTCCCCACTTTTACAACATATTATCAAGCTGCTAAATATTTTATCTTACTTTTAATTAGTACATTAGTAAAATGTTTAAAATGTTATTTAATTCTACATAAACCCAATATAAACAGATATGCCAGAACCCTCTCTCAAACTGCATATTCCTAGCTAATTACCAGTGCTGGTAGGTAGACTTTGTATTGAATTTCAAAACGAAAACATAAAAATAAGTATTAATATAGCTGCAACAGCTGAAATATTGGTGTAACATTTTACCTCTCACATTGCTGTAGTATTCACTCAGTCCCCCATATGCCCATTCCACCATACAAAATGACAAATGCAGTTGATCAGAGCAGTCTCTGCTACTTAACGTTCAATTTTCTTTGCTGTTCTTCCTAGGTAGTTACTCGCCACTCCAGCTATGTGCACTATTGCTTTGGGTGGTGACATATTTTCTTTTGGGCTTCCAGCTGCCACACCCAAGGCACAGGCAATATGTTTAGGAAGGAGAGCTTCCCACTGCCTGCCCTCACTGCATTCACTTGCTGCTCAGGGAGTGCAAATACTGAGGATCCAACCTGGTACAAAAGGCACCTGCCATGTAAAGAGTATGGTGGCAGTGGGTCTGTATTCATGCAGACTAGGGGTAGAAGGATGGGTATACTAAGAAAAGAAACTGTGCCCTGACCATGGTCAGCACACTGTCCTATGCTCTGAAATTAGTTCTGTGTATGGACATGGACCTGGCACAGCACAAGCCTTGACTACTGGACTCAGGGCTGAGTCCTGAACATGTCAGTGGCATCGACCATTAGAACAGCACACACATCATGATAGAAGTTAAGGTGAAGGTTAGTCTTGGCTATAGCAATTAAATAGGACAACAGAAAATTAAAATAGTCTTACAATAGGTTTACATCAAAAACTCCTGTATGTCCTTAAGGTTCCCATACCTTTACAGCCCATTCTAAGCAGTAGAACGCCGAATTACAGTAGAAAAGCAAAGACACTGACATGTTTTTGAAATTTCAAGTTCAGAATTAAAAATGAGAGCCAAAAAAAAAGCAATTTAACTAACACATTAATTCTAATTTATGGCTCTCAAGGGCTGAATATTCCAATTCAGATTCCAGAGTCTCACTTGCTTACCCACAACAAATTTATCAGCAAAGCTTTGAACAATCTTTCTTTATTTCAGTGGGGAAGAAAGGAGTTAAATATACTCACTTGCTACATTTTTGCTGTTGTTGTTCTAAATTACTCCCTGTCTTGAAAACCATCCAGGGTACAAGATCCAATTTGAAGTCCTTTCAATTACACAGAACAATGAACAGGCAAAGGTAGCAATTTAGGGTATTCAGTTTTGAATGTTGCCATTAGCTTTTCTTGTTACAATGTCAAAGAAACTATGGGCATCAACAAGAAAAAACAAATCTACTTTCTAGGTCTGTTTTGAATAAATCAGAGCAGACTCAAATATAACTCTCAAAAACCCACTGTGTTCCCCAGTCACAGGAATATTCTGGGGTTGTCTTTTCTCATCTTGTGCAGAAACAACTTGAAAAAGCTTCCAACATAAACTGTGAGATCGGTGTGCTGTCACAAACCATTTCACACTTCAGCACACTGCCAGTCTCAATGACGAAAGTTTTATGCAGAAGTTCCCACCTCTTTGCTTTCATAAAGAACTTCTTCAGTAAAAACTAAAGAATCTAGTACTCTGATTAGGCAAATCACCAAAACCTTAAGTTTTAAATATGTTAAAAATTGATGTTTACTAGAATGGGACAGTTTTTAGTTATAAAGTCAAGCATATAATTGTCATTTAACGCGTATGTTTACCTACTAACAAAATGCCCAAATTTCACAGAATCACAATCATTTGAGTTTGGAAATGACCCTTAAGATTAAGTCCAATTGCAAACCTATCACTGTGAAGTTCACCACTAAACCACATCTCGAAGCATACATCTTTTAAATACCTCTGGGGATGGCATGGCAACTCAACCATTTCCCTGGGCAGTCTTTTCCAATGCTTGGTAAGCCTTCCCATGATGATGTTTTTCCTAATATCCAAACTAAATCCCCTCTGGCACAACCTAAGGCCATTTTGTCTCATCCTGTCACCTGTCACCTGAGAGAAGAGGCTGGCCCCCACTTCACTACAATCTTCTTTCAGGTAGTATAGAAAGTGCTAAGGAACCCAGAGGTTCCTCTCCAGGTTAATCAACCTCAGCTTCCTCAGCTGCTCCTCACAAGACTCATTCTCCAGACCATTCACCAGCTTTGCTGCTTTCCTCTGGACACGCTCCGGCATATCAACGTCTTTCTTGTTGTGAGGGGCTGGTTGAAGACAAATTTGAGGTGTAGTCTCCCCAGTGTCCAGTACAAAGGGACACCACTGCCCACATACTGCTGGCCACACCATTTTAATCACTAAAAAAAAGATACTGCATGTCAAATCCTCAACTTTTTTTTTAGGGCCAGAAGGTTTTTCTTAAGTATAAAACCACATTCATTTCCTCTCTCAGTGGATGGTACATGAATAATTTGCAATCCATCTCAAAGCAGATGCACACAGCAAAGACGACATTGCATAAATACTGGAAAAAAAACAAGCTCAGCAAATGTGAATTACTTGCTTTCATATTTAAATTAATAAACTCATTTATGAATTAGCCACAGCACAGGACAAAGAAATAAGAAGTATCTCGCTCAATGACTGCTTCAAAGCATGTAATTTCTTGGCAAATGCATGTCATGAAATCATCTCCTGGGGAACCGTGGTGATGGAGAGGTTTATTTAACACACCGTGCTGTCCTGTTAATGTGCTATATGAGCCCATCCTACCCTTTCAGGATATACTCATCTCCACCACACTCAGGTGAAGTAGAAGACAATTTATAACACATACACAGAAATTAAAGACTGAAGACTCAGAAAAAAAGAGTTGATTTCTCTCAAATTTACACACAAAGCCTGTGGCAATCAGCCCTCAGATGCAGCTGCTCCAAGCTCGAAGTGACTTCTCTAAGTTTTGGGGTACCTTTGTTTCTATGAGATTAGGCAACTACCACTGGAGATGTTCACCATACCTGAGATCACTGACTAGAATACTTGATGTCTGCTGTGAAGAGTATCAGCATCCCAGCAGCACCTCTAGACCCACTATATCTATCAGTCTTTAACCCACTACATCCAGTAGTCTTTAACAATCAGTCTTTGGTCCAGGATAAAGTGTATTAGCCATTGCAGTTCCAGAGGTCTATAAAAATAGCTTCAAGAATAGGTATTGCAACACTGCCGGTAAATGCACAGGGGTTTAACTAGTTTCTGAAAATGAACATCTTGATCAGCTTTAAGTAATCTGGGCTTTTCACAAACCTGGGAACTCTGGCCATCAGAGGGTGCTCCCCTACACCATTATGTTTAATACTGAAAAAGGGCTCCTCCTGAAAATGATTCAGAACAGGGTATGAACTGAGGCCTTCTCACAAGGGTTTAATTCTAGATGAGCCGTTTAGGGAATCTAAAGCCCCTGTTCACCTTTGCCACGCCCTGTGAGTCCTGAGACTCCCACAACAGTTGCATACCTGCCATTCCTAGGCATCCCATCTCTTTCGGAAGCCACAGATCATCTTCAAAAACCTGGAAGAGAGCAATTATAAAAAAGAACTTTATTCATAAATATCTATTACTGAACTTTTATGCTGAATTAATGCTTCACAATTACACAGAACCCCATCCTACAAAGGCTTGAGTTTCTCCAAAATTAACTACCAGAAGAAACACAACATGGCTCCAGAGGTCTCCCACAGCTTGTGAAGGAGTATGAAGCTCTGCTGCCCAGTGTGGATATGCACACTTGGGGCTCAAATTGTACTTACACTTCATGTTACCAGGATTAGTCCCTGCACAATACAGGAGCTGGGCTGGCTATTAGTTTGCTTTCATTAAATCATCTTTTTTTGCCATTTCCATAGGCATATTTGAGGATGCAGGAAAATCTTATCACTAGGAGGCAGTAGGAATGTGTCCATAGCTGATTATCAAGTCCACTGACACCACACTCGTTTTCCCTCCAGAGAACTATACAGAGCCTTTCAAAGGGGCCACATGTTAGAACTGCAGCTTGCAAGGCCATCTGTGACAACCTCCTGCCTGTGCCTGGACCACAAAGACTGCTACAGAAATCACAGCTCAAAACATCAGAAGAAACCGGTGTTTTTAAGGAGTTTTATTGCCCAGTGTTTTGATCAAGATGTAGTAGTCATACAAGCAAGTTCTCATTTATCAAAAATTCTTCCTTGCAGGAGCTGATAGTTAGGAATGTGGGCTGATTAACAGGGATCTAACCCTGCCTGGTGATGTCAGCCACGCTTGTCTGTCTGCTACCAAGCACTGCATGTGAATAACATTAAGTACCGACTTATGTCAACACCACTGTTACAGTACAGCATGTTAGGGGCAATTTCCTTCTTTGCCTGCTCAGGGAAGCCATCACTGATTATTGCTAGAGTTGTAACTTTAATTACCCTATATAAAAATATTTCTCACTTCAGACAGGTCACTTTCCTTCAACATAACAGAAAATGCAAGACATCTCACAAATTCAGATGCACCAGAAGCCCTGGAGTGTAAGGAGCCTCTGGAAAACATATCCATATAAGACTGGAAGCAACTATTTGAGAGAGAGAAGTGACTCAGAAAAAAAAATTAGCATGTACACGCAGCAAACTCTGAGCAGCTCTAGGACACAGCTCTGGGAAACCCCAGGCACTGAGCTCTTCATTAGAGGCTATTTCAAAATGCTTTGTTGTACAGGTCTTCCTGGTCTCCAGAATTCTTATACACAAGCTGAGGTATGGCAAAGTTCTTTAATGCCACTATTAGTTTATTTTCATTGGTTAAACAATCTGTATGACCATGAATTTTGAGCAACCAAGCACCTCAAGAACACAGAAAGAATAGGAAACTTCAGCAGCAAGCTGAAACAAAAAATGTCTGGTGAATTAATCAGACAGAATTATTATTATTATTATTATTATTATTATTATTATTCACAGAATCAGTCCCTTCAGAGCTGGAGAGACTCTCACAGATCATTGTGTCCTGCTCTTGAATGAATGGCCTGGAAGGGGATAAAAACTGCTGTTTGTGTGCCCTTCCATCTAGGCATACAGACATGAAAAACAGAAATCACATTAAAAGGGTATCAATCCCTACCAGGCATTTCTAGAGCAGTGTAGGGCCCTATCTCCACCAAGGAAATGTATACCAGCCCACTAAAATGATGTAATAGCAGTTTAGAACACTGATAAAAATATAAACCACCAATATGGTCTTTTATGTTAAAGGCAACATTGTTTATAAATATAAATCCTAAATATTATTGTTATGCATTAAATCGGCACATATATGAATTTCAGTGTTAGATGTCGACAGCTGCATTGTGAGCCTGCAACAAAAGTAGACTGTGGTTTAATCATGTATAAAGAGATGCTAAAAATGTGGCTTTCTAGCTAACAAGCTTTCTTTCCTACTTTCTAGGAAATCAGCACACAACTGGCTCCTGTTTTCCAAAGGCTCCAGGTTTTTATTCCTGTGTGGTTTTACAACAGCCAATGCACAAAATCTACGGTATTTGTACGTCCATGTGTGTCAGCTAGAAAAGACATAACAGCACTCTTTGTTTTTCCTTCTGCCACATCTGAAATTTAGTTCTTAGTGGCAAATATAGCCTGAGTGTTCAGCAGAAGTCTTCCACTCTGCTGCAAAATATCCACAATACCAGAGAACATCACAAGAGGCTCCACATCAGCAAGCAGTGGCAACTCCATGGACCTGCACTCACATCATGCTTCAAAAAGTAATTAATTTAATGCAATAATATTGTCAGGAAACTTTTTCCCAAGTTTTACACTAATTTATTCCTCTGGTAAAGTAAGTTGGTGTGCTGTTTGTTGGTACTTGGGGGGGTCCTGGTTTTGGGGGCTTTGTTTGGTTTTTTTTCCTGCAATAGTATTTCCTGTTTATTAGTGTTTCTGTAATCCTACCACAAACTACAATTTGTGACTCACTCTAATCCCCACTTCACAGTAAGGTATTCTCCACATGGGCAAAAGATAACTATGTCAACACATTTCAAGATGGCTTGACAGACAGATGCCCAGATAAGGAGAAAGAATGAACATAAAAGCCTCATCCTAAGAGCTACTGCACTCCTCACTGGAGACTCACACCAGTGAGCAGAGGTGCTGTGACTGGACAAAGGGCCTCTACTCAGAAGCACAGCAAACCACAGACACACCATCATTAAGGTTGGAAGGGACATCTGGGGATCATCTGGTCAAGCCTCTGCCAAGGCAGGGTCACCTAGAGCAGGTGACAGGAACACATCCAGATGTGTTTGGAATGTCTCCAGAGAGGGAGATTCCAAGACGTCTCTGGGACTGTGTCAATGCTCTGCCACCCTCAATGAAAGTAAGTTCTTCATGTTGAGGTGAAACTTCTTGTATTTTAATTTACGGCCACTGCTCCTTGTCTTGTCCCCAGCTACCAGTGAGAAGAGTCTGGCACCATCCTCTTGACACCCACCTCTGAGATATTTATATACACTAATGAGATCCACTCAGTCTTCTCTTCTACAGACTAAATAGGCCCAGCTCCCGCAGTCTCTCCCCGTAAGAGATTCCCCACAACCCTCATCGCTTCCATGGCCCTCTGCTGGATCCTCTCCAGTGGATTAGGAGCCACTGTACTGGGACCACCTTTTGTACTGAGGACCCTGTCCAGAACCTGTTGGCTGCCTCACCACGCCGACTCCTGGCAGCTTTTCGGGCCACTATTCCCAGCCCCAGTGCCTGGGAAGCGGTCGCTGCTCAGCCAGGCCCGGATCCCCAGCACAGCTCGCCGCGGGGGCTGCTGCACCGTCACACGGGGCCTGCCCTGAGCCCGCCATCGACCGCCGCGCCGAGGGGCCGCTCCCCACCCGCACACCGCGGGCACAGCGCTTACCCCAGCCGCCGTCCGACCGCAGGGCTCCCGGGGCGGGCCCCGCCCGGTGGCGGCTGCGAGGGGCTGAGCGGGCGCGGAGGGGCTGCCGGGGAGCAGCGCCAGCAGCAGCCCGGCCAGCGGCCACCGCATGGCGGCAGGCGGACGCTCCGCGGGTGCGGACGGCGCCGTGGCGATTTCCCAAGCGCTCCCCCGAATCAGGCCGGGCCTCAGCCGCCGCATCCACCCGCCATGGGTCTCCTCCCACCGCGGCGGGGGCGGGGGCTCCCGGGCAGCGGGACCTCCCCTCATGCCCTGCCCTCTGCTCGCCGCGGGCCCGGTCCCGTGCGATGGCGGTGGTCGAGGGTTGTCTGCGGGCCGTGGGGCTACAGTTCTGGGCGGACTCGCTGCACGCCCTGCCAGCTCTGCTGGCGCCCGCCGTGCTGCTGGGGCTGCTGCTGGGCGCCGCCGCCGCCGCCCTGCTCTGCCGCTGCGCGCTCGGGCCGCGCCGGGGCGGAGAGGTACGCGGGACCGGCGGGGAGAGAGGCGCCGCGGCCGAACAGCTCGGGGGAGCAGGAGTGGTTTGCCAAGGTTTGAAGGGCGGAGGGCCCGGGAGCACGGCTCCCGCTGCTTGGAACAGCCTGGGCTGCGGCCGGGGCGAGCGGCTCGGCAGGGGGTTCTCTGCAACGGGGGTAGGTGCAGAGCCCCGTAATTCCTGTCACTCCTCTGCTGGAAAGAGTTTCGCTACTTCCTTTAAATAGTTGCTGAAAGCTGGCTCTAAAAGAAGGCCGGTGAAAGTGTTTACGTGTTCTGTGTGTTGCCCCCGTGGCCTGTATTTCTAACATAGGTGACTTGTAAGTTGCTTCTCGCAACCACTGCTTCGTGTAGGAGGCAGTGTTGCTTCTGGTGATAATGGACGATGTACCCGGTTTGCAGAAGCTTTACGAGATTATTTAAAGTAAACGCTTATTTCCTAATTACCCATAACCAGTAATATTATTTCCAAAGTTCATGTTACGCACAGCACAGAGTATTAGTACTAACTCCCAACAATAACTTTGCACATGGATACCTAAATAAATAAAGAAGCCTGAGCACTGTTGACAGTTTGCTTGATGCTAAACTAACAGGGTTTTCTAAAATGTGTCATTTCGTTAATAACACACTTGTTGATCTCTTTTAAGTACTGTGGTTCATGTCTCTTTGTTTCATAATGTTTGTTTGGACTGGAAGATTACCGAGGCAGCGTAGCACCCCCCAAACCAGGCAGGCACCCGTCTGCCAGGCAGATACATTTTCTGAGAATTATTATTGATTTATGCTTTATTCTCCCTTTGCTCTTAGACTCAGGTCATGCTCGACTGACTGGATGTAGCAGTGGTTAGCACTGGCACAGCCTGGGGGATTTGGAGCCCTGCAGAGGGTTCTGCCAGCCTGCAAGTGTGGAGTCTGGTCTGGCTTGGTTTTTCACCACACCTTTTTGAGCTCTAACAGCTCTGCTGCATGTGTTTATCTGCTAGTGTCGATCATCGTTAAACATGATGTAGGAGACAAATTCTCTAGTTCCCAGCTGCTTTTAAATTGGAGTATTGAAGTTCTGTTTGAAGCCAGACTTTAGCCTAGTAATGGAGGCACTTCAAGTGCTGGATCAATGCATCCTGTGCAAGTACAAGCCTTTCTGATTCAATTGCTCATTTTCCCTGCCTTAATAAGTGTATCTTTGTTGTACTGCCACTACCAACTCAAATGTAGCCATGTACAATTTTATCCTTTATGTTATATATGTCAATAGGGAATAAAAGCTGTCAATTCTCCCTGGCCTGGATCTTCAGATGCATTTAGATGTTTAAATGCCATTAAAATCAATGCTGCTGTCATAAAAGGGTTATTTACTTTGAAAGAAAGATAAACTGCTTGCTGGTGCATACAGAGCACATTGCAGAATGGGAAGGTTGTATCCTGTGGGTCTGATTTCCCCAATTGAACAGGGCAATTCCTTCTGGCTGTTCCTTCTTCCCACTGTCTGCCCCACCAATGCTATGGAGCAAGCAGGTGCTGAGCTGCACCTATTGCAGCCTTCTGTATCCAAAGTAAAAGCAGGGATAGGCTTCCTGAGTGTGATGTGTTCCATCCCAAGCAGCTAAATTATCCTTAGCATGGTAGCAGGGTAAGTACCTGGAATCTGATGCAGCTTTAAGCACCACAGTAAGCCAACACATTTCTCACTCAGCCCCAATGAATGACAATTTTATAGATCTCAGCCTGAATCTGTGGGACTTGCATGGAGGATGCATAAGTCCCTTATTTGTTGATTTGTACATAGTATACACTGGGATAGTTTTAAGAAGAAATCTTTACCATGGTAACAAATAAATGACAAGATTGCTAGGGGAGATTTGTAGCTTTTTCTCATAAATAGGTTTTTAGGAACCAACATCTGCACTTCAGCACATCTAAGAGGCTAATCCAAAAATATAATCTGAATTATTGGACCATCTAAGATCAAGAGAGGTGATAGAGGCAACTCATAAGGCCCTAAGTGTGTTCCAAAGCTGGACTGTTCTCTGTGTTCTGGGAGAATGGACTAGTTTACATACAAGTGGCCAAATCATTTAAGGTGAACCTTTCCATAAGACAGTGACATGTGTGGTGGCTGCCGCTGTGTCATTAGACTACATCAAAAAGTAGTACACCAAAAAGTAGTCAGTGGATTGAAAACCTGAAGAATTTTAAAAGTAATCCATGTAGTGTGGCTGCCGTATTTTCTGTCACTAAAAAAAAAAAATCCTTCCAATGTTATGTTTGGAGGGAGCCACATTAGTATTGTTTTCTGATTTCTGTCATGTGAAGAGAAGATGGTGTGTAGCAGGAGGTTTCATTTCCACACAATATCCGTGTTCCTACCAGTGGCTTTTTGTGTTTGTGAAGTGAGGCCAATAATATGGGCTGCTTTTGGGGAAGGAAGGTGATGTACATTTTCTAATAGTTACTTCTTCCTGACAGGAACTTCCATACACATAAAGCTTCATTTAGGAAGTTTGTCTCATGAGAGGGAGCAAAAATACTTAGCATTCTCTTTATTGCTGGTAATTATAGACAATTTTAGTTAACTTGCTGTAATTTGGATGCTTGAGCTCAGACCATGAGATTGACTCCATAGTCTGTAGTATGACATTTTGAGAGCAAATGGATTGATTTGACATGTTCACAGCCTCTTGAACTTTTTAGATTAAAATTCTACTTCTAGAATAACAAATTTTAAAAGTTCATTAATTTTAATTATCCCTTTCTGAATATGTAAAATTTTTGTTCATTTTCAGATTGTATTTTTTTTCAAAATTTTGAACTAATACTGGAATAATTTTCATGATGGAAACATGAATGTATCCAGGCTGCTGTCAATGTTTCCAGTTAATCTGCATAATATCAAGTGCTACATTTTATGTTTTCTCTTGGATTTTCAGAAAGATGATTCTCAAAGACTCATGGAAAGCTTCAACACTGACGAAAAAGAGCACACACTCATGAAAAGTAAAGCAGAGCCCTATGCATCAAAAGAGGAAATGGTGCTGGAGGTAAAGCTTTGCTCTTGTAGGTGAATGTCCATTTTGCTGCATGTAGCAGTGAGCATGTTCAGGGCCTGCTCCAAATTGTCTTAATTTTAGTGGGTTTGGAGAGAGACATTAAAAAGTGTTCAGAAAAAGTATGAGATGGAGAGTGGGAGTTGATTGCTGCCTATTAATGCAACCATTTCAAACACTTATTCCCCTTATGAATTCTGTTTCTCCTGGGGCACTCTTTGGGTACTTTAATCAAAATCTGGAGTTCTTTTTGGGCAGAGGCTTCTTTGCTTTTATCTCTATGTCACCCTTAGTTTCAAAAGGCTGGTGGGATAAATTAACACTGTTAACATAAGAAAAAGTTTTTAAGTACTGAAAGACCACTGTGGTGAGCTGGGATTCAAAGACAATTAGAGAATTTGTGGAAAAAAAGTAGAAATATAAACTTAACAACCCACCCTCAAAAACATCAAGTAACTTAAGTAACTTATTTTTTTAATAATCCCAAAATAACTGGAGAACCAGTCCTACTGTGTAGTCATTAGATTACTAGCTGATTTGACTGCACTTGAGGAAGCTCAAGATTGTGATTTAAACTGCTCATTTAAAAATATGCACTTCAGCTGACTCATTCAGTCTATTATACATAAATTAAATACATGCATAAAATGTCAGTCAAAAACCAGGCAGTCTGGTGCTTAGCTTGTAACAAGAACTGATTTCAGGATTTCAAGAAAATGTTATTGTTATTAAACTGTTGGTTTAAATCCTGACAGGTAATGAATCTTGGTTTCAGCTTTATGATCAGGAGTGGTGAGAAAACATGCTTGGTTGTTTTGCTTGAGTTAAAGTAGAGTATAACAAATGAGCATAGATTAGGTTATTTTTTGAAGTGTAAATGTTGGGAGAAGTTACAAAATTTTACGTCTTTATGCGTATTGCTGGTATTTTTGAAATAGGATTACAGTCTTTTAAAGGTGATCATTCACAACTGTATCCATTTCTATAACATGGCTCATTTGTAAGACATCAAGAAGTAACCTTGTTATTTGAGGGGACTTTCTCCCACCTCTTTGTCTAACTACTGAAGTTATATGTATTTTTTCCTATTAATTTGTTCTGATTTCTAGAGGCTTTTGCTGTTACTAGCATCAAATTGACATTTTATGAGGAAGCACAGATGGAAAATACTTTTAATTAGGTTAGAGCACTTCAGAAAAACACGTATTTTCATTCTGAGACTTTCCCCATTGTAATACCGTAATTATTGTGTGTTACTTATACCTGTTAAGAAGCAGGATGTATTAGTTCTAGTGCACTGCAATACAGCTTTCCAGCTTTGCACTGCCTGCTCTGCCTCCAGCCACTGCAGAGCAGTAGCTCTGTCTACTCCTGTCCCTGATGAGATCCTGCAGTGCTGGATCCTGCAGGGATGATCATGGTCATGGGCAAGTATTCTACACTTTGTAAGTAAACCCAAAAATGAAAATAAATTAAATGCAGATGGAAAAGTGCCATGGTAGAAGTCTGGTGAATTACATAGTTTGCTCGTCTCTTTCCATTTCTATTTTTAAGACTGTTAGTGCTTTGATATTTCCTAGAAAAAGCTGTATGGAAAACCCCGTGTTTTGACAAATCAGTCTTTCCTTTCATGTGGCAAAACCAAAAGAGATAAAATAGTAAATCCTAGTGCTTGGATTTACACATTTTATCTGCTATTTATAGGCAAACTTTTATTAAGGCATACCTAAACTCTCAAAATGGGATCAAATGATGATCCCATTGTTCCAGTATCTAGAAAAAGGCAGTAGCAAAAAGTCAGATTATGTGATACAGAAAATTGTGTGAAAATAATTCAGTATCCATTAAAAGTTCTTTGGAAAAACATTGTTATTTTCTCTAGACTTTGCATAAGTGTTGTATTAAAAAATACAAAATGGAACAAAATGATGATTGGGTTTGCTTAATTTATTGCTTCTTTACTTAAATTGAAAGACAGAATTTATAGCCATGATGATATCTGTGGAGCTTGTTATCCTTTAGCAGTTTTTATTTTCAATCCCATTTGTGAAATCTTTAGTTGTTGCTAAGGGTAAGGAGGTGGGTGACAAAACACAAAATGAAAATACCTTGCAAATACCAGATACTACCTATTTTCTCCTGGAGAATTAAAAATATTTTGTAGCAGTGGTAATGACAAGAGATCCCTTTTCAAGTTTTCCTACTCAGAACGAGCCTTATGGAAAGACTTTTTGCACCAAAGCAGAGACAATCAATAAACAGTTATCAATAGGTATACTTAAGTTGTGTAACAAAAAGGAGCACGCGATACTTATAGGGAATAATTGCCAGATCTGATGCTGTTCCCAAATGGTTTTCTGTTCTTTTCCATACAGGAAAGTGAGTCTCCTCTGAACAGTAACATCACAGCGTTTGCATTAAAGGCAAAAGTGATCTATCCCATCAACCAGAAATTTAGGGTAAGGTTTTAGATTCTACTTGTAAAAATTAATGACAATCATTCTGTGTCAGAGTAAATTGCAGTCAAGTAATGGAAGAAAATTTACTGCCAATCTGCTTAATAGGGATATTTGGTTTTTTTACAGTCCATTGGCTCAGGGCTTATTCAGTCAGCTCCTTTCAGCTCCCTCTGAAACCTGCAATGCTTTACCTGAAGTCCAGTCAATTTTCACTGTATTTAAGAGAGCTTGTCTGGCCTTTAACATTAATGGAAGTTAGATCTGTCTAAGGAGCCGTAAGAAAAACACTACGAGGATCTAAAAGGAAGAGAGAAAGCATGCACTGAGCAGCTAACTACAACAGAAGAATGCTTTCCTGGGCAATGCAAAAGCCTGTCATATATATGGAAACACTTTTGCTGTGTATACTGTTTAACTTTTCACTTAAAAGCAAGCACTGAAAATCAATGTGATGTTTGTCTCCTTATTGTGCTATATTAATTGACCTTGTGAGCTTCCTTTGACTTACAGCCTTTGGCAGATGGCTCATCCAATCCATCTTTGCATGAGAATCCAAAGCAGACTGTTCTGCCTAATCAAGTGGTGGAGACATCTATGTCAGGCAGCCTGGGATCCCTGAGCCAGGGAGACAAAGAGGACTGTAGTTCCTCCACAACAATACACTCCACAACAAGCAATGACAGATTTCAGGCTCGAGCCTTCCTAAAGGTGGCCAGCTTCCCTGAAGTGCTGACATGTGAGAGGTAAGCGGTAAAGTGGCCTTTGTTTGGTCATTTCCTGTGTTTTTTAGGACAATCACTAAAGGTGAAAGGCTGGGCATGAATGTCACCACATCAGGACCGGGTTATCTGCTTATAACCCTAAAAAAGTTGTTGGGGAGAATAATACGTTAAGCACTTTAATTAATACGCATTAATTAAATTAAGCACACATTAATACACTTCCTTAATACATTAAGGAAGTCATCTTATTCTTTGTGAAATTTTGGGAATCGGAACTGGCCTAAAGCTGTCTCATAAAAGGTTTATCACTGTTAGCATAAGGAGATGTCTTTGTTATGTCTCATGTGCTCAGTTCATGTGTGCTGGGGATGGAGTCCACTGCACTGTACAATGCCGTCTCACACTGCAGGTGCCTTGAGAACACTCAATGGTCTCTTCTCTCTGTTTTAATGGGAACTACTCCTGTCTTTCTGGGAAAACAGTTCCTCTCTGACACTGCTGATGAGCAGGTAGAGGTAATTGAAATGGACTGTCAGCCTGATTTCCTTTCAGCTGCACCACGGCAAGGTACCCCTAGATGAATACATGTGTCTGCACTCTCATTAGCAAGAATAAGAAAATCATATTTGTGGTGGTGTGTTTTAGCTTTTCTATGGTTTTAGTGATTGTTTAGTTTTTGTTTAATGGTTTGCTCTATGTACCCCTGCCCCAAAACTTACT
>VZSR01003371.1:9897215-10160743 GCA_013398615.1 Brachypodius melanocephalos | reverse complement strand
AGGGGGACTGGGAAAGGTTCTAGCAATGAAGACTGGTTACAAAATACCCACTCCTATTATGGCTGTTTCAGTTTAAAGCCATGTTTTCCCTGGTTGTATCCAACCATACCTATGTTTAACTTGTCTTTTTCTAGAGGAAACTGAAATGCCAACTTTATTAAAAGCACTACTTTGTTTTGTTTACTTTTACATACAGAAATCTTTTCTGAAAAAGGAGGCAATGTAAAAATAAAGTGACTTTACTTCTGTTTTGGGGTGATGTTTTTAGGAGAATCTAGTGGTTAAATGAAACTTATGTTGTCCTTTTGTTTAACCATCATTTAGATTACTATTAATGCATTTTTAATCTTTGTTTTAGTTTTGATGTTAAGCTCTGCCTTTGCAGTCTTACTTTAAAAGATCTCAGGCTTCTTGATACTGAACTCAGAAAAGAAAAACATGTGGTAGGTACTTATATCTCATTTATAGCTCATTGTTTTGTCAATCTTAATTGAATATCAGTTTAGGAAATAACATAAACAGCTGGCTAGGTGGGATGGAGTGTAGCAGAGTTGCATTTCCATGTTATTGTCTTATTTTTTTTTCTCCTACTCTGCATATATATGAGCTTTCTAAAGAAGTAAAATATAATGAAGATACTGGTCTGTGAAATACCAATATAGCAAATACAAAAATTTGGTTTTAAACATTACTCTAGAGATTAACATACAGCACTTGAGGCTCATAAAAAGAGGTAATAAATTATTTAATAGATGAGTTTGTTGTGAGGACAATCTTGCTTGTTTGTGTGTTGCAACTGCAAAGACTTAAAGCTTTTGGAATAAATTTGAAACTTCAGTTCGACTGAATCAGTACCATTGTGATAAGTACAATAGTTGTGATTTTGTACGACTGAGGGATTAAGGTACGATTTAAAACCTACATAATTACCTACATCAACTCACAGCATCCAAAACTGAAAAGGAAAATAAAAAGAAAGGAAAAAAAAAAGTACAATTAAAGCCATGGGATACTCAGTAATGATTGTTTGTACAGACTATGATTAGTACAACACCATAAGTATTGCTACTGAGTTTTAGCTCAGTAAATATGTATCTGGACATAAAGTCTATAGCTTTCTCCTCTCCTCTTTTCTCAGGCTCTGTTTAAACAGATTGGTAATCTCTGTTATAATTTAATAAATCCACTGAGAATATTTCAAAGGGTGAAATTTTCTGAATAAATTTCTACACAGCCCAAAGGAGGAAACAGGAAAGTAAACCTGGGATGCAATTTCTCATCTGATGGATTATCCACACCTGGTTAGATGAGAAATAGAACTTGTGATCAGGTTCCAGAAGGAAGCTTAGCATGACTACAGAAGGTTGAACTTGATGTCAGAGTTAATGATCAATTTCTAAAGGAAGGCAAGTAGCAACACAGTGATGTAATCACAGAAACACAGAGAAAATGGGCTTTTAACATGCTTTGTGGCCCACCAGAAATCACCACAAATGGCTTTGACCTTTCACAGAATATTTAAATAGCTTTCTATTTTTGTTAGAAGGAAAAAAAGAGAAAATAAATCAATCTGAGAATAATTTCTTCCTTTCCCACTCTTCTTTCTCTGATTTCAGTCTTTCTTGGCATCAGAAAGGTGGTCTAAAGAAATATTGGTCTAAAGAAATACGTCCTTTGCTTTCTGTCTTCTCTTGAACCCCCCCTTTTTTTTTCTTTTCACTGTATATGGTATCTTGATAATGTGTTCAAAAGTTGCCAAACTCCTGTTCAAAACATTTGCAAGTCAGATCCAAAACATGACCGCTATATGGTTTTCTCTTCTATTGAGCTCTAATTACAATATATTTTCCAGATTTTGCTCACCTGACATATTGGCTTCAATAACTGTTTCTATATGTCTATATGTATTAATTTATGTTTTTATATGTTTTAAGCAGGCAAGTTCTGTGTCATCTTGTTTTCAAGATTATGAGGAACAGGCAGGTGGCTGTTAAACTTCACATTTTTTTATTTCCACAATAAATGGGAAATGCTGCAGCAGTTAGTAATGAAGTGAATTAACCTTACACTGAAACTCTAACTGAGGCAAGAGGGAAAAGATTAAGCAAAAGTTTCCCAGTGTTAAAAAATTCAAAAACATCTTTTTGAACACTCTTTAAAAAAAGACACACAAATAGAAAACAAGTTGTTTTTTTTTTTTGCAAGAGGAGCTAGCTAGAACTTGAGATAGTTTATTTTGGGTTGTGTATAAAAATGTTTGATATATCATGTGGCTGACTGCAGTTGAAGTCAGAGTAATGAGTCTTTAGTATCTTTTGAATAGTTAATATCTTCCAGTTTAGGGGTTCATTAAACTTTAGAAAAATGGGCTTTGTATTTTCAAGTGATCTGCATTTTCTCCAGTCATAAATAGTTTCAAGTGTGTCTGTCTGGTTACAAGGATATATGAGATTATGTGTAACACCATCTTCCAGTATCTCACTGAAGCCAAAACCAAAGAATTTTTCACAGTGGAAGTACTGGAGAGTAGCTGGTGATTTATCTGTTAATTTTTCTGTTGTTTCACTTATGACTCACTATAATCTCCCTGATTGATTTAAATCAGCAAAAGTTGTCACAAAGATGTCCTTACAGTGATGAACAGACACTTAACCTGGGTTTTGTTTTTTTCCTTTTAAACAGATGTTTCTTCAGGTTTTCAAGATATACCTCACAGACTTCCTTCATAAAAAGAAGATTACTGATGGTTTGTTGAAGAAGATCCTTTTAAATCAGAAAAATGTAAGTGGATTTGTTGGTTAATATTTAAGACCACACAAAATAAGAGTTAAAATTATTACCACAACAGGCCATTTCACCTACTCCTTTTGAACAGCAATGTCATTTGTAATCTATTTCTGAAGAAAATGCAAAGAAACTCCCTTGTTAGTTGATTTTCTCCATTACCTTGTGTGCTTTTCCTCTTTGTTTCTGTATGAAGTGATCAATGCAATCTGTTAAAGATAAAATATTTTGTAGTTGAATCCATTTAAGCAAAGAGAACATTTTGAACCTTATTCACTCAGATTCAATAATTTCTAATTATCAGGGGCTTTGTTTAGTCACAGGTATCATTCCTGATAATAAAATAGCAGGAGATAAAGTAGCAATATGAAGCTCAAGGCTTTCCTCAGGGTAAGATATACTTACTTTCCTCCTCATCCTTTTTTCTTTTGTGTGCTTGTATTGAAGTCTATAGGCCACTTCTGAACTGGAAGACATATATTGACAGCCAATGTGCATTTCAGGTAGAGTCGCAGTACTGTTTTTGAGGTTATTAGAAGGAACAAAAAGCTTTACAAAACTATAGGAAATAGGAGAGTTATTGGTTCCACTTTCCGGTTTAGAGTCACAGAAAAATCTGGATTGAGAAGCACATCTTGAGATTGTCTGGTCCAGCCTTCTGCAGGAAGCTTTGCTTTATGTAAGGTTATCCAGTGCCCTGCCAGTCCAAGTCTTGAATGTTTGTACTGAGCAGCCTAATCACAGTACTGATTATGCTTTTCTTACATGTAGATGGAATTTCACATCCAGGCATTAGTCTATCACCTCATGAGCTCTACTTTTTGAATACTTTGCGCAGTCTCACAATCTCTGAATAACTGTAAGGAATCTCTGTAGTTGTACCCTATGATTTATATCAGAATGTATTTTGCCTTAAAGCACTGTTCTGCCTTAAATCCTCAGGTTTAGTATTAAAACTAATTGTATTTACTAGATGAAAAGTGAGATTAGATGAGCAAAATTGTTTTACTGCTGCTCTTCTGGTAATGACTTCAACTTATAAACAGAACTAGTCTAGAATAGGCGTGTTTCCTGATAGAAAACCTCCTCAGTAAAGTTTGATGGCGTTGGTGTCCTCATGCTCCTAAGCTGCTGCAAGATAAGGACTAAATCTGAATAACTAGATGCAGTAATTGCCAGAGAAGTCCAGTTGTTTAAGTACCAGTATGGAGTTTCTGTGTCCTGTATACTGGAGAGAAAGATCTTGTAAACCTGACAGTCTTAGAGGTGGGATATCATGCAAGGAAAAAGGCTGGTTATGACCACCATGTAAAAGAGATGTTGGCAATAAGCAAAAGTGTTACATGGTTTATTGCAGACAGTGTTTTCCTCCTTTAATTCTGCATTATAAAAATTCATGGGATTTTGATGAAATTGTTAGTGAAGCTTGTGAAACTCTACTTACATTTCTTTAAGGCATGCAGATATCAAGTTAATTCATTGACAGCCAAAAATGGGTGGTATTAGAAGTCAGTGCTTGCTATGCAAGGCCTGTTGTAGCAAGGAAGAATCACTCTTTTTGGTTTCAACTTACTAAGCAATGACAGCAGACTAGCATTTGTCAGCAACATCAGCTTACAGAAAAAACCACCCTGGTTTCTAAAGGACTGAAAAACTGTAAAACCTCATGTACTCATGCAGCCTATAATTGGTCTCTTATGAGCATTACAGGTGTGTTCACCCAGGAATCACTATCTAATTATCACCTGGACACTTACCTGAGCTTTTAAACACAGCATGTACACTCATAGATGCCATTTATGATGGGGCACATGCATTAAAATGAAACTATTCCTAGATAGATTTCCAGGGGTTATTAGTATAAAAGCTTGTGAAACAGTGTTTACTAAAACTTGAATTCAGTGGAGATGGACTACAGTCTTGACTGTACTCACATCCTAGTGGAAATGTAGGTATTTGTATTTAGTTCAGGGCTGTCATGTATCTGAACACTTCCTTAGATGCGAGCCAGAACTGATGTACAGATTCACTTGCAAATTTAGAAGTTATGTCTGTTTTTCTGTTTAACAAATCACTTGACTTTTTTTCCTCCAGAATTTTGAAGAATTACAGAAACAACTTGACTCAAGACTCCAGAATACTGAAATGTCAGGAACCCATAATTCAGAGTTCCAGACTCTAGAAGACATAGAAAGGAGGGAAAGGGAATATTCCGAGCACGTAATAGATAATGTAACTTTCTAATTTTTTCTAAAATTTTATTTTAATATTATTCTTTTGGAGTTAATGTTATTCTTTAATGTTATTCTTGGGGAGTTCTATAGTGCAATGGTTTTGTTGAGTAGTCCACAGTTAGTATTTTGTATATGTACAAGTCCTGAAAACATTTTTACTTTGCCCCAGCAAAATATTTCCAACTACCTTTGGGTATTAATATGCTTTTATAGATAAAACATTTTTTATGTTTTTTTGTAAAACATTGCTGTTTTATCAGCTGAGAAATATCTGGTGCTTGTCTGATGATAAGATTTGTTTCAAGCCTGTGTATAGCCTGGCTTCCAGGAATGTTATCCTAGCACCTCGCTTTTAATCCCTATAACTGAGTAAGAGAGTAATAAGAGACTATAATTTTTGCTTAGCTGAATGAAGTACCAAGAGTATAGTTGCTGGGCAATGTTTTAGTATGTTTTGTGCATTTCCTTTAGCAAAGCATTTTTCTTTAGCAACTTTCCACGTGAGAATATATTTACATTTTTTTATGTGAAAATACAGTTTGATAGCAGGCATTTGATTTTCAAAGTAAAGATTTTTTTGTTTTTTCTCTAAAGTAGGTTCACTGTGTCAGTATAGCTTTCAGGCTAGCAAACTGGAGGTTAAGAACATTCTATGTATTATTTTCCAGTAAACTGAGTGATATTCTTCCCAGCCATGTTTTTGAAGTTTGAGCAAATTGACTGCTGATGAAAATGAGAGTCACACCTCTGTGAGCTGCCTGTGCTGATTGACTGAGGCACTTCAGCACTGGACCAAACAGTCCATCACCTCAGCCTTGAGTCTTTCTCATACAGGAGTTACATTTTTAATGTCTGGTGCTTAAATGCTTCACTGGGAATTTTCTTAGGTTTCTTTTGATTCCCTGAGCCCATCACTTTATAGGAGAAGTCCTGGTAACATTGGAACATCTGTGTCAAGTTTCTTTTGCTCAGCGGAAGAATGATTGTTTAGAGTTTTCCAGAGTTTTCCAGTTAGTCATGTAAAAATAATTGCTGGCAACCTTGCTGAGCAACATGAGGCATTAATTCATCAGCAGCAATCATCCTTCAGTGGGTCTGTCACTCTTGTGCTTGCAGATGCTTTTCATCGTATGGAAAATAACTTCAATTTATGCAGATTTGTATAGATCATTACCTTGAACTAATCCACTCTTCTTCTGAGAATATAAAGGGGTTTGTGCCGTACTTACAGATGCCAAATCACTTTTTTTTCCCAAAACTCATGGATACTTAATAGAAATCTTGTGATGGATGCATTTTTTACCTTTATGCATACAAGTAATCCCACAGAGCACAGAATATTGGCAGTTGTGCACAGTCATGTTTATGGAATCAGAACCTAAAACTAGGGATTGTCCATATAGTAATCTGTCAGAATTGGCACATAAGGTATGCTGATGCTCCATAAAGTACTTAATTCCAGCCAGTAAAGTGCTTATGTAGCATCTAGCTGAGAAGCGCTTTGATGGTGTAAAACAATAATAATTTTCAGTTTTTCTTCTTCGTAAAAATATTGTTTGACTAGAATACTTGCTCCTACAGCTAAATAAACGGCCCAGAATAAAAGGGATGCAGTTTATCTTCTAGGGTTTTATCATCAATCCTAAAAACATAGGCTCTTATAGATGCAATGTGTGGAGAATTAACAAATTCTTAGCTAATTAAGAAGAATCACTACAGTTATTTTAAAAGGTCAGGTTTGACCTACTGGTTATGTGCCACCACCAATATATTATGTATGTTTTAAATATATAAAATACAATCTGTTTAGCTTTGCAAATTGTTCGGTATAACTAATACTGAGAGCTGTCTGTAATCCCAGTGACTTGTAGACTAATATATATGCCTCTTTCCGTAATGAAATGCCAGATGATTAATGAGGGAACATGGGTTGTTTTTTGATTCATATTCCACAGATGGAAGCCTTCTGGAAGCAGACTGACAAAGCCCAGCAGGATTTTTTGGACCAATCAAAATGCTCAAGTGCCAAAGCAACAAAGATAATGATGGATCTGACTGAGAAGATGATTGCGGTAGAAAGCTTGTTAAGTGAATTTCAAGACTTGCAGGCAATGGTAAAGTAAAAAAGAAGTAAAAGCTGAGACAGATTTAGTCAATATGAAGAGAAAGAATTATGTCAATGCACAGAGTCTGTCAGTCCTGCCTCAGGAGTGATGTAGACTACTTAATCCAGTTGTCTCTTTGAGCTTTATTGCAAAGAGCTCAACTCAAATTGCAGTTTAGGAAGACTCACAGGAGGGTGAACTCTTTGCACTTGAGTTCTAATTCTCAGAATACCATTTAGGTAGTCATATAAGGAAAAAGTATTAATGCAGCTGGTGAACCAGGAGCGAGAGCACTAGACCTAATAGACGGAGAATGGTTACTGTGGGCATTACAAAATTTCATTTTCTTTCAAAATATTTATTCCGCTTTGACTGACAAATTTGAGGGTGATTCTGTGTGTTCAGTGACTTTAATTGGAACTGAAAATGCTTATCAGCTCTTAGTGATATTGTCTGAAGAGGGAAAACTGTACATAAATGCACCAGCACTGTGCTTTATGTTGTGTTAAATCTAACAGATTCTTTATTGTTTTTTGCACAGGATATACTGAAAGAGTTACATGTAATTTATAGATTAACATACAGTTGCTATCACTGCATTTATTACTAATTTGGTGTATAAACAGATACAGTAATTATTAGCTTGTTAGTTTTGCATTGGAGCAGCTATGTAGACTAAGCTGGCCATGTATGAAAAAAAGTCTTTGCTACTTGTCACACTAGACCCAAACTGGGCTGCTGTACAGTAAGTTCCTTCAGATGGGCAGACTGCAGATAAGATATCTGGATACAGATATAGGAGATACTCCTGCCTGGAGTCACTGCTGTGATGATGCTGAAATCTCATTGCAGAGGTCATTGTAGGTACAGCTCTATTAATTACAGTTGGTCAGAGAATCACAGAATTATTTGGTTTGGAAAAGACTCTTGAGTCCAGCTGTTAACTTGGCACGGAATTGTCAAACTCTTTCTAACCTTGCAGCATTGTTTAAAGCAGCTGCACTTTCACCTGGGAAATCTTTCCCTACTGTGATCATGGTCTGCTTCTTTAATAGTGCAATGAAAGCTGCTAGACCATAGGCAATTATACTAATTTTTAGTATGTGTATTGAACTCTGTCTGACCATGTATTTGAAGGAATCACAGCATTATCAGGATCAGGTATGTGTCCTAATTTCAAAATGAGGACCTGTACTGGTGTGCTATAGAGTATCTTGAAAAGAGGTCCAGGACTTCCAAGTTGTCTTCTGTCCATCTATCCACCTTGATTATTTAAGTTTGTTCTGCGAGGCTGTTATCTTTTCCAGAATTACTGTCTTCTTGACAGCTACAAATAATGAAAAACACCAATAATTTTAGATTAGATCTTGCAACTGAACATGCAATAAAACCTACTACTAGCCCGCACTGATCAAGACTTTCAGCAGTATTTAAGTACGTGAAGATGGTTATTCACATGGTTTTGAGAAGCCTCAGTTGTTTTCTTTGTGGTTTGGGAATCAATAGTTAAAGGAAAGCACAACCAAAGACTCGTTCTTGGTTTCTAAACAGGACTTTATGTTTGGTTTAGGACATTCAGGAAAGGTTATTCAACTGGGAGCTTATGGTGAAAATGATCGATTCACTGAAGTCCTCTATTCCAGAAGAGTGTAAGGGTAGATTAAATGCTGTGTCAAATATTCTGGACCACTTAACTGTAAAGAATAATCTTTCAGTCCGGCAAAAGGAAGAACTTCTAACAGATCTGCACAAGGCCTTCTGGGAACAGCTGGCACATTACAGTAATGGTGAGTACTTAGACTGGAGCTCATGACTTACATGAGTTCTCATTGTCTAAAAAGTAAAAAAAAATTACAGCTTAAGCCATATATATCTCTCTGTTTTAAGAAGATACTAATGCATTGACCAGGATCAGTTTTATTCTGGAGGATGTATGTTTGGAATGGGAACTTTGACTTTGGGCCTTTAATGTCTTGTTTCAGGTATCACTACATGTTTACTCTACAGTTCAGATAATCTAATTCCATTAATTTGAATATAGAAGAAGAATCACACTTGCTACAAGTATTTGTGATAGTTCTCCGTTTACTGTTCACATGCTTTGCATTGCTGGTGATACTGGCTGACATAAGACACTGTCTTAGGATTTCCTGCTAGCACGTAAAGCTAGGAGCATTTGTGCAATATACAGAGCAGTTGTGCTATCACTCTTATGAAAAGATAATGTTAAATCTTATGAGCCTCCTATAAATCTCTCTTTTATTATGTCAGGCTAAAATACCTTTAAAATGAAGTCTTTTCCTCTTCCTTTTACACCTCTTCATATTGCCTGTCTAAAAAGTACACAATTATAATAAAGTCTAGGCTGACTGACCCACTGATTTAAGGTTCTCCCTGTGTCATTTTGTATGTTACCTAATGCCCAAGGTTGAGAAATATAGTCCCAGCTTCTCTGATAGGTGCTGTTTCAGGGATCAGTGCCTCCCATCAGCACTCACAGGGAATTATGGTAAATGTTTAGCCAGAAGGAAAATAATGAGAACTACTTCAACACAATTTCCAGAACCATTTCTGCTACTTTTGGACATGTTTAAAGAAAATTGTCATAGCAAAATGGCATTAGGTTTAGAGTTCAGTGAACTGAATAGTTAGAATGCAGTCTTGTTGCAAGTATGTTCTTGCTGCAGTGCTGCTCACTCACTTTGGGCTTAGTGGTGATAAGTTATGACTTATTTCAAAGTCATAAATTCACAGAATCACAAAATGGTTAAGGTTGAAAGAACTTCTGGATGTTGTATGGTCCACCCTGTCTGCTCAAGCAGGTTGAGCTACTCTTGGTTGCCCAGGATCATGTTCAGACAGCTTCTGTCTCCAAGAATGGAGACTCCACCTGGGCCACCTGTTCCAGTGTTCAGTCATCCTCATGGTAAAAGGAACCTCCTGTGTTTCAGTTTCTGGCAGCTGCCTCTGGTGCTTTCGTTGGGCACAACAGAAAAGAGTAGCTCTGTCTTCTTTGTACCCACTCTCCAGGAGTTTATATACATGCTCAGATCCCCCCATGAGCCTTCTCTTCTCCAGGCTGAATATCCCCAGCTCTCTCAGCTTTCTCTCATAGGAGAGATGCTCCAGTCCATTCATCATCTTTGTGGCTCTTTGTTCAATTCTCTTCAGTATCTCCATGTCTCTCTTGTATTTGGCTGTGGAGTCCAGAACAGGACACAGCACTCCAGGTGTGGCCTAACCAGAGCTGAATGGAGGGAAAGGATCCCCTCCCTTTACCTGCTGGCTTATGTTCAATGTGGTGTCTCCCAGAACCCTCAGGTCCTTTTCTGCCAAGCTGCTTTCCAGCTGGGCAGTCCCCAGCATGTGTTTGTGCCTGGGGTTGTTCCTCCCCAGCTGCAGCACTTTGCACCTCCCATTGTTAAACTTCAGGAGATTTACATCAGCCCATTTCTCCAGCTCATCAAGTGCCTTATGGATGGAAGTACAAGCATTTGTGGTGTATGAGCCACTCCTCCCAATTTTGTGACCTCTGCAGACTTGCTAAATTTGCATTCTGCCCCATCATTCAGGTTATTAATGAAGCTACTGAGCAGGATTGCACTCAGTATTGACCACTGGGGTACACCAGTAGGTGCTGGCTTCCAGGTGGACTTTGAGCAAGTTTTCAGTCCATCTCACTGTCTGCTCATTCATCCTCTTCTCTTTGAGGATCTGTCAGGAGACTGCATCGAAAACCTACCTGAAGTCAAGGTAGCCAATATCCACCACTCTCATATCATTTACTGAGCCAGTTTTTTCATCACAGAAAGTGCTGCAGACTTGATCCTCTTTCAGAACATCTAGCTGGGTGAACAGTTTGCTGATAGTCACAAATACATGTATATTGTGATATACTTTCTTTCATGGATGTTTGCTTCTAAAATTGTCTATGCCTAGTTCATAGTTTTCGCATAGGTTCAGTCAGTAATATTATTTAAGCATAAATGGGTGTTTCTGGGTAATTTTTCCTTCTTTTTGTCAATTTTCACTTGTTCTAAAGCAAAATACCTCAGTCAAGGCCTTTATTTTATGCAAAGTAGGTGTTTATAGTTATATATAGCTGTATATTATAGTTGGTACATCTTGTGCAAAAGAACATTATCCACCTCCTGGTTTTAGATGGAAATGAAAAGTGCTTTGAAAGAAAATGATCTAGAGTGCAAGATTTATTCCAATAAAGCCTTATGTTGACCTTTCTTATGAGCTCCTAAATATAAAAGTTAGACTGTACCTATAATTCACAAAGCACAAAGCCAGCCAGACTGTCCTCCTAGAATACAAGGAAGTAGCAAACAATCAATAGTGTTTAAAAGTAAAACCCTGCTACATTTATTTGAATAATATTTTCATTACCGGCTTTCCTTTACTTTTGGTGCGCTTTCAAGTGTTCTGTCAGAGCATCATCAGCCTGTGGATAAGCACAGTAGATTAGCATGGAGAATAAATAACCTTCTTGGTGTTGCAGTACTGTGCTCCTTCTGTTTCTCTACAAAATAATTTCTCATAGTTAAAGCAGCTTAATGTAGTGGCAGAACAGCAGCCACAGGTAACTCTTCTTTTGCATTCCCCTTTAGTTGCTTGTGTCAGGAGTGAAGTACTGCTCTGGGGCAGGGCAACTGTGGGAAATTAATAAAATTCTTCTTAGGTAGACAGGCAATGAGACATGAAGTGACAGAACATTTAAAGCACCAATTGCACTCAGCAGCCCAGGATGCAAATAGACTCATGAATTTATACATCACTTGGAGCTACAGGGGGAATGAAGGGAGGAGGAACTTAATGCCAAATAGTTCACATTACTAGCACAAAATTGGAGGGACCTTGACAACTTTTACTGCAGGTTCTTGGATGAGTCACTTTAGAATCTGGTATGTATGGCTGCATGCCAGTTCAAGCTAATCTGAACTAGCACTGCTTTAGACCTTTTCTCTCCACCATATGTTACTGCCCCTGTCCTTGCAGCAGCATTTGCATATTAGAAATTAGGTAATAAGCCACTTACTGACCTTCCTGAAGTAGGAGGGAGAGATTTGAGATGCTGCATGAGGGAATTTGCTTCTTGAACTAACATGCTGCCTTTGCATAAACAGCAGCACCAGTGAAAGGGAGGATGCAGAATGGTAGCAGTCCAAAAATGTGATAGCTTTAAGTGCTATGTAACAATCTAGAAATTCACATCTAGAAGGGCCATCAGGATAAGAAGCAAATTTCAAATCCTGCATGGTGATTACTTGTCTGTTTCACTCACTAACAGATTTCTGTGAGCTTATGTTGTGTGACAGTAGCAGATGCTGCTTTCTCCCTGTGGAGTTGTGGTGCCTAATTGTTTGTGGTTTATGTTCCAGAGTGCATGCAACAAAGTAAAGACCTGATCTTGGAACGGCTGGAGTGCAGTGCAAGGAAAAAGGAAGAGTTCAAACGCAGATGGGAAGCTGAGCAAGAAAGTCTCCTTAGCAA
The DNA here is from genome assembly GCA_013398615.1 of Brachypodius melanocephalos. NCBI lineage: Eukaryota > Metazoa > Chordata > Aves > Passeriformes > Pycnonotidae > Brachypodius > Brachypodius melanocephalos. The sequence goes on along the minus strand of VZSR01003371.1, from coordinate 10,148,121 downwards.
AACTTTTCTTACTGAAGATGTTCATAATTTTCTCAAGGTGAACAAACAAAGGCTTCTTTTCCCTGTTCTATTAGTTTTTAAAAGGCCAAGTGTATTGCAGATTTCCCCCACTTCCATAAAATTGGGAATTTTTTGTCCTGATGAGAATCATGTGCAGTAGCACAGGTGGACAGGGTCAGAACTCCTGTTGCCCTGGCTTTTCCTGCAGTGTTGGTGTTGTTGCATTGGAACAGAATGCCAGTGGGGTTAATGCAAAATTGCATGTTTTGTAGAAAACATCTTTTATTTAGATACTGTATGTTTGCTTCAAGAGAGGAAATATCGGGAGGAAAGTATCCAGCCTGCATTACAGAAGAAAACAGTCTTCACTGATCTAATTGCTTTTCTATGAATGGGGTTACTGAGGCTCAAAAGACTTACCAAATTTCAGAGAAGTAGAGGAAAAACTAATTATGATCTCTGGCAGGATGCCTTAGAGAAGGTTTGCAATTGATAATTTAATATGGTATACAATGGCCAGTGTAATGTTTTCATGGTCATATTTTCTATAGAGATTTGTTATTATTGTTCCAAATGAATATACAAAGTCTGAGTTCTTAGCTATAAATGCTGAGAGCTGCAAAATTCGAGTAACTGCCGAGAACTGCAAACCGAAGTTATTAAGAATGAAAAAAAAAATCAATCCTCAATTTTCATGAAAAGAAATAATTTAAGGTGAAAGTGGTTGCATCCAGCAGCATTAAACTTTTGATGAAATCTAATAACTAAGATAAAATTACTGTATGAGAAGACCCAGATTCCAACTGCAGCAAACCATCAAAATTTATTGATCTTAACACTGTGATTTTGCACCGCGGGGCCATATTCTGTAATTATATTGTATGAATTGGATAATGCAGTTACTGTTCCTGTATGCACACGTGCCTGGCAACACCTCACTTCAAGTAGAGCACTTTTTACATCTTTGGCTTTTCATAACTTGAGAAAAATAGTTCTGTCACACATTTTTGTAGCCAGTGTGCACTTGTGAATGTATTTTCCGTTTACACATCGTTGGACACTCTTGGACATATCTCAGATTCATTAAACAGAGCTTAAAAATTTTGCTTTAAGACCCTTTCCCTAGAAAGGTAGAGTCACACAGCTTTATGCAAGAGATGCTCTATTCTTATGAGCAGATTATTAGTCTAGAGTTTAACTAAGCCTACTCAACAGCTTTCTGAAAGGCTGAGCAGGGAGGAGCAACTTGCACTTCATGCTGGAAGACAGAAGACAGCTGAGTCTTAGGATCATGAAATGCCTCTGTACAAATAATGAAAGTCAGAAATGTAAGCCTTTCTGCTGCACAGTGGGAAAGTCTTCTGTCCCAGAACAGATGGGGTTTTAGGTGCAGAAACTCTTTGAAGACTAAGAGAAATTTGTACCTGCCGCTCCCATGGTTTGTCTTAAATAGTCCAGTAATTATTTTATGAGAACAATCCACTTGGCACTGAGGAGCTATTTTAAGTTTGTTTCATAATTTCACAGCCAGCCCAACAGTAAAGGAATTGATTCCAAAGCCTCACCATGAGCCCAGAGCTGTACCCATCAAAAACACTTCTCTCTGCCTTTCCCCCTTCACCTCATCAAGAGGTTCACACCACCATGGTATCAGCCTTGCCAGTAACTGACCTTTCTGCTGAATTTTAAGTGGTTGCCAATTATGATGGTGGATTTTGCAATAAACTTCATTGACATTGGATTGTTCTGAACGCAGGTAGGGTGGTAACGATTGAGTTGCTGCAGATCTGATTTTTTTATATGACAGAATGGATTGTTAGAATTCTGTATCATTCTTTCTCCTTCATCTGTGTTTCTGTTGGAAAAGGAGCATTTTAATTTTGTCTTTTACTTGCAGAGAATGCAGGAATGATCAATGAAGAATACAAACCATAAAGTGTCAGTTACAGTAATCCAGTCTGGCTCTGCCTACCCATGGAGGACATACAAGTTATAGCAGTTAACTTGTCAAATTCTGTCATAAAGTATGACTCCATGACATGTGTGAACTTTCAAGTCTACCTCTACAAGAATGATGAAGAGTTTATGGACACTTTGGTCCTCTTTAGAAGAGCTCTATTGACATACCTAATGAAGAAAGCCATATTTACCATGGAAGTGAAAGGGAGCACTTGGCAGATTAAATCAAAATACAGAATATTTATGTGTAACGCTACTCATTAGTCTGTGGATTGAGGTAGTCTTTGTCTGTGAAATATAGTCTTCCATGAGCCTGCCAACATGTCCACAGTCACAGTCCTCACCTGAAGAAAAAGATTGCATCCCTCTTAAAACTGTGACCAAGGACCAAGTCAGAACCACATCACAGATCAGCCTTTTAGGAACCACCATGGGATATGGTGACCAACCTCAGTGCAAAAGCCCTGTACAGTGTGATACACCTGCAACTCAGGTGTCTCATGATGATGTCAGATGCCTGTTCTGCACCTCATAGGAATGGCTATGATGTAGTGATATTCATACACTGGAAAGCAGGTTTCAAAACAGATAATTTCACATGTTTTGTAGTAGTATGTACATATTATTTAACCCCATATTGCTAAGGCTAAGGAATTTTATACTCAAGACTGGATAAGCTCAAATTAAAGTGGTAAGGCAAGTTTCATTTTCCTGAGTCATGGTTCCAGGTAAGCAATTACTGTTGCAGTGGTAAATGGGAAGCACATTGAGGAAGAAAAGAGAAGGATCACAAGAAACTAGTAAGATCTTTTCAGCTATTTAAATATGCCTACTATGTTTCTTTAGGCTTACCGTGAGCTGATAGAGAAACACTGGCAAGCACAGTGGGATCTGGAAGAGGAGGATGACTGTGAGAGCACAGAGGCTGTTGCCGATCTCTACAAGGTACGACTTCTAGTGATAAATGTCATTTGCTAAATTAATTTTGAAGATCGCCTAACCCCACTGCAGTGTCAGGCTTTGGGGAAGATTGGGAATTGCAGGAAGGATCAGCTCCAGGAATTGCAGCTCCAGAAAGATAGGCTGACAAAGCAGAAGATGGAGGCAGGACAGTCTTCCATATTAGCTTGCCTTTTCCATTATCTTCCCAAAGCACTGTTTCCTAACCTCGTATTAGTCAGAAAATGCCTGCAAGGTCTGCCAAAACATGCTGCCCAGGTGGCTGACAAGGTTGCAATAATGTTGAGAGTATACAATGTCTGTCATTACTACCAGGAGGGAGATTTTATTTATGTGGCATAATTATCTCTCCTGCACCATTGCTGCATGATGCTAATCTAAGTGAACTTCACTACATCTCCAAATACAGTTTTTTCATTCATTTCTCAGAGAGATTTTTTTTTTGCTTTAGTTAGTTCCCTGAAATAGGTTCAGATCTTTGGTGTTAGTAATATTCTACACTTCTTTTCATTATTGATTTGGAAAATTCTAGGTGGTTCATGCTTTTGTATCATCTTCAATTATTTTCTGTCTATGCAGAAAAAATATGATAACATGATCTATTTGGTGAAGCTCAAAACCATAGTCAGTAGTGACCTTTAATTAGGCTGGAACTAATCACTTTCAGCTCAACAGGTTCCTTGTCATGATTAATTATGACCAGATCAGGATGTTGAAGAAAATTGTGCTCCCTATCACATAAGGGTAATACACCTGTACAATCTTAATTAGCAGTAGTCCACGTGCACTTTTTCAAATGCATTTGATAAAAAGAAAAAGCCTCTCTATTTAGAACAAATAGTTTTGCCATGGTTTTATGTAATAATGCAAGCAACAAACACTTGGAGAAAAGTTACTGCTTTGGAGAAAGGAAGGGCTTGCTTGGAAGGATATACCAGTGAATCAGAGTAGATTAAATGTACAAAGCTATGTAATATAAGAAAAGTCAACATGTTTGCTGATATTACTGTGCTCAGTTCATCATCCATAGTTACTAACTTCTTCATTCCCATCCTCAATCCATGTGAAGTCTGAGACTAAACAAAAGGGCTTTTTAGCCTACACAATTCCACCTCATTTGTGAAATTATATTGCTTTCCCTTACTGTGTACTTTGCTTTAGTAAAAGTGCTTTAGCACTAAGACCAGACTGAAAATCCTATTTCTTTCAATACTAGGCTAAGTTTCCTTTCCTACTAAAGAAAGATTGGTTTGGGGGAATTAAGTTTTTCTACAATTGCCAGGTTGCCAGGAAAGCTGCACAAACTTGAACTCTGCCAGTTCACCCAGCTCTAGGCCATTATATTCCATATTACAGCTGCTCTCCTATGGCTATACCCAAACACTGCCAGGTATGAATGCATGTACTGTGATCTAGCTGGCATCTGTTAAATAAGGATCCAAAAATCTTAATTTCCACTTTTTTTTTCTGTAATAAAACATCTTTACTGTGATATTTAATATAATGAACAACTGCACTTTCTCCCCTTAACCCCAAATACAGATCCTACAATCTGTTTTAGGAGAGGAGGCTGCTTTTGAACATGCCTTGTAAGCTAGAAAGAAGAGATAATAGAAATGAGCATGGCCCCACTGAAGGTAAATGGGGCTGTTCTGACTTCTGTAGCTGAGGACAGTGCAGTGGTTACACGTTTTCCATAACCAGGAGCATAAAAGCAAAACTAGACTTGCTGTTAAAGGAAGGATGTGCATCTCACAAACACAACGCCTTTGCCTCTCTCTCTGCTCCACCACACATCCAGAGCAGAAGTGCAGCATGTACAAGCACAAGTCTTACCTGGACAGCAGGACTTCACCTCTGCACTTAGTTGCTCCAGGTTTGTCATAGGAAGAAGCTGCTGCTACTAATGGGGAAGGCAAGGTAGCAGTGGGAAGATGACAGGGATTTGAGATCCTCCACAGTGCAGTTGTGTAACTGCAGCTCAAGTAGCCTTAAACAAGCAGACATTAACAAGCTGGGTACCAGCAAGCCTCACATGGCAGCAGTCAGCTCTGTGCTACGAGACGTATGTCTCCACTGGGTTTGGACCGTAGTCCTTTGTAGAACCAGCTAGTTTGAGCACTTCTGTAAGCATTGCAAAGCTTGGTGTTGCCTTTCCAGATCTGCCCTCCCTGAAGCTTAACTGTTAGTCATTTGCCTTGCAAATGAAGAAACCAGAACATGATCTCAATGGAAAAGGTGATATTAAAATAAAAGGAAGAGATCACCATGTGACTGAACAGGGAACCAGTGAGTATTCTGGGGACAGAAGAAAAGGTGTCACTAACCTGTAAGTGCCATTCCCTTGTGGAAAATCCATAGCTTGTTCTTAGAGTGTTCTTCTAAGCCCTTATCAAATTTCTATGCTTTTTCCATTTTTTCATTTTTCACCTTTTAAACAGATCAAGATAGATTTATATAATCTTCTAGCACTAGGGAAGTCTGTACTGCTACAGTAAATGGAAGAATTATCCAAATTGGTGAATAAATATGTAAAAAATTCAATTATCTGGAAGCTGACTGTGTTTGCATAGAACAGTTGAGTAGGCTGGTTTTGTGTATGCATGAATAAATCAATTAAAATTATTTAACCAAGGTCAATGGAGTCTGTTGATGCCTGAAGTGAATGAATGAGTTATATTTGGAGGATAGTGTAGGACTTTCCAGCCACACTAGTGGATTAAAATAGTGTGCTGTAGGTGAATAGTCTGTGTCTAGAGATGGGCTCCATACTAATTTTTGAAATGTGTATTGAAGAATGGGGGCAAATGATTTTGATTATCACAGTATATCATAACTGAAGGAAAAATTGTGCAAAGCTAATTGAATAGATCAGCCTAATATTTTCATGAACAGAGTCTGCAGAGTTATCCTGTATACAAGGGATTTTTTGCTGTGTTTGCCATAATTTTCTATTACATGGCAACAATAACACATCACCCACCCCGCTCCCTGCCCCAATATATCCAGTTCTGTTTCTCTTGAACAGATTAATGGTTATCTCAAGTCTGTCTCAAGTTTAACATATCAGATAGTCACCAACCTTTGATCTTTTTCCTTTTTTGTTGTTGTCATTGTGTAAACTACCCATGTATTTCAGTAGGGAAAGAAGAACTTAAGAGCTTGGGGGATAGCAGTTCATTATTAAGAAAACAGACATGCATATTGCACAAAGGAAATCAATTAACAGCTAGGAATTACATAGTATGTGGTAAGATAGATCTTTTTCCTCAGCCTTTATTTCAAAACCATAAAAGCACAATTTATTGTCATTTATAATTCCCCCTTTGCTGATAGAAGTTCACCAGAATGTTTTTTCATTTGGCTTGACACAGGAATGAAATGCACAAGAATTTATACTAAAAGCTATTAAGTCATGATTGTTATTAATGGGCAAGGCAGTAGACATTTTATGGATGGGTAGACATAAATATGAGTTTGAGGGAAACTTTGTTAATAAAAAGGGGAAAAATATTTTTGACAAATACTATTAAGTACAGATTCTCAGGGACTTACTCTTTCATTACTTTTCCTTATGTGATTTTGTTAACATGAGATGCATCTCATTAGGGATGCTGGACTGTATTTTTGGGTACCAAGATCTGGCATCTTTTTAAGGGAAATCACAGTTTGTCTCGGGTGAAAATCCCTATCAAGAGACCTCCACCTTAAAGGCTCTGTTTTGAAATTTTTGCCCTGTGACTTGCCCCGAAAATACTGCATCATCTGATAGATTAAATCTGTGAACTCGTGCCATGGGAGCCTATTCTAACTCTGGGTTTGGGCACTATTAGATTTATTTTGGTCGCTTCAGTCAAAGCTGATACAGGATGTGTGATAGGGGTAGCCTTCATTCTGAAGTTTTCCTCTTGCCTTACTGCATAAGAAAATGTATTTTCCCACCATACAGATTCACAATTGGCTAGTAGTTAGATCTCATGAAGGACATTACCTTATCCACAAAGGCATATCTCTAAAAAAGGAGTACCAAAAGAGAAGATTGAAACTGCCTCCTGAATAAATCTAAAACCCATGAGGGGGCAAGACTGAAATACCAATAAACCTCCATTTGAAATGTGTGGAAACCAAGCTGTAGGGCTTTTTTATTAACTTGTGCTAAGGATGACTTCAATGTCACTGTGCCTTAATGATATTAGGATGCCTAAAAGCAGATAGGATTTTCATTTTCCAGTTGACTTCCCAGAATTCTTCACATGGAAGAGAGAAGTACATGCAATCAGCTTTTCCTCATTTTGAGTGAGTTTATCTTCTGAGTGTATGTGAAGTATCTTCTATTGGCCAGTGGTGTGTGTGTCCAGTGTCCCAGAATTTTTCATGTATTTATGGGATGTATGATCTAAGTATTGAATCTCTATCCTCCGTAAGATACAATATGGGTTGGGAGATAAATTTCTTACCTCCTAACCAAGTGTCCTAGCCACTGAGTTTCTGGAGGCACATGCAACAGTGTTCTACAGCTTTGATCAGATACTTCAATTCCTCTAATAAAATGTTCTATCATAAGTTAACAAATAGCTGTGCAGTTGCCTCCTTGAGATAATATATACTTTTCAGTGGCTGGCATGTAAAATAAACTACAAACAGCCTTTCTAAATACATCTTCCTGCTTCACAATTTCACTATTCACTCATCTATAATAGGAACCTTTTAATCATTAACGTTTAAGGGGGAGAATTAATATTGTTCTTTGAGTGAAATCTGATAAGCTACGTATTTTCCCTGGTTTTTGACAAAATTATATATTTACTGCCTTGTTTAAAATTCAGCTGCACTCAGCATTTTAATCTAAGCCCATTTTCTTTCCATGTATACTTCATGATATTTATTTATGCTCGATGTATTTCTCCAGGGATTTTTTGAAAAGCTTTGAGATTGACTGCCAGGTACTACAAACAGGTTCATTCAATACTGCAATCAGCTATTCTATTAATGGAATCAATTTGAATAAATGTCATTAAGTCAAAACTCTGAAAACAAAAGATGGCATATCAGGAAGCATGTAAAAAATATTTGTAGAGGCTCTAGTCCAAAAATAAGATCTTGGAAGCAGTACTGATTTTCCTTTTCTTTCCTGTGGAAAATAACTTTTATAATACATAATGTGCCAGTCCTGCTCACAGACAGACTTTATTGCAGTTTGAAATTAAGTACATTCCTTAGACTACAAGTAGTTTTGAACTATTTTGTTAGCTTGAGTCTCTCGGTAGAATTCAATCACATCTGCAATCTTTCCTAAATGTAGACTTAGTGAGACCTCTCTCAAATTTTAAAAGGCCATTCCACCACATTTTTTCAGGTGCTGCATTAAACAGCATGGCCTCTGTGTTGTCCCTGTGGTGTGGGCTCTGGGTACAGCATGCTGTCCTCTTAGGTCTGGCATGCAAGGACAGCCTAGGCTCTGATGTCCATGTGATCATCACATTAATGAGATTATATAGATAAGGAATTTTGTAGGAACAGGAGCTAATCACGTTTTTCTTCAGTAACTGTCCCCACTGTGGTAGTGCTGAAAGTAAGCATACACTGTAATTTGAAGGTGCAGGGGGTACAGGCAGAACAAAATAGCATTGACAACAAGGAACAAAATACTGTATTTTTGTTCTGTGCAAAATATTCCATAGCAAATAATATCACAGAGCTGTGAGCATGCCAGGGAAATGCTATCAGTTCCACAGCAAAATGTGTTCAAAACCAATTTAGCTGCCATTGTTTAAGAATAGAATTCCTTAACACTCTGCCTGAGATCTTTTGATCTACCACAGTAGAAATGCCACAGGCTCCTCTAGACTCCTGAACTATTTCAAACCCAATAGAAATTCTTGTATCACTGGACACCAAGTAAAGGCAGGAGAATTAACATGTCCTGAAAGGCTGGTAAAGCTCAGAGGAGAGATGGTTTACAGAGATAGAGCCATTATTCATTAAATGTTGTATGTGATATGTAGAGAAATGCAGTATCTTCGAGTTTATGTTAAATCTGAAACTTGGAGTCTTAGGTTTTAAAATAACAGCAGAAGAGAAGATTCAGGCAAACCATTTGGCATTGCTTTTTCCAATCTAAGCCAGGCCCACAAGAGCACAGATGATTGGGATGGTATAAATCATGCCTCTTGTTCTAACAGGAACTTGTAACTATAATAATTAAGGAGTAAGGGCAATGATCCTTCAGCACAGGGTGCACCTGTGTAGCAAATGTTGCCTTAATGATACTGTCATGTCTAGATTGTGAGCAATCACTAGAAATGGGAAAAACATAATCAGAAGTTAGGTATTATGTTGGGTCTTTGACTACTTACTCTCATGCCGAGTACTCATTTTGAAAAAGCCATAGTCCAATTTGCAAGAATTCAGAATGCTTTGAGATTAGAGAAACCCAGTGGGAGCTGTATTCTGAAAATCCTGCCTTCCTTAAACAGGTAAGAGAGTGGAAAGAGCTGAGACAGGTCATCTCAAAGGTGTAGTGAACATGTTTTGTAGTGTTGTGCCTCAGTTTTATCCATAAGAAGAGGTTACTACAGGGAGCTGTTAAGCTATTTATTGTTTGTGAAACAGCTAATTAATACGGTGATTAGCACCCTAGAGGGATCATAGGAGGAAAATAATAATTTAGTGCTCATTGCACAGCTTGTATATTTTACAATAAATGAAAAATATTAAAATATTTTTCAGAAATCAGTCAGTTCAAAGGATATTCATAAACCTAAATATGAAGCAGATAAAGGTGCTGTGGAAACATTACGTGAACCCCAAATGTATCATTATAGGGGCACAGAACTATATTTCACATTCAGCCTAAGTTCTGATCTTTATTTCTGAGTTCTTGTCCTTGTACTTTAACTCTTTTGGTTTTTCTGGAGTTTTTTTATAATAATAAAAAATTTAGTATTTTTTAGTATTTTTTATTTCAAATATCTAGCAATTGGAATGTACACAATAGTACATTTTAGCAGTGTATGCCCCCCACTCAAAAAAATTCCACTAGAACTTTTGTTGTCTATGAGCTGCAGACAGGCATATTTGACCTCTAGATAAATATCCCTGTGTTTCTGAAGGGTTCTAGATTTTGATAATCTAGGAAATTGTAATTAAACCTGTATTTAAAAGAAAGCAGCATCTAGAAGACCTGACTTGTTCTTATAACAGGAATCCTTAAAAGAGTTTTAAAAATACTATCAGTATTGAAAAGAAAGTGATATATGTGTTTTGAAGAGCGTTAACACTGGTTGCAATGAAAGCACCCCAGCTAGGCAGTGATGGTTTTTGGACTGGTAGCATCATGCAGAGCTCACACAAAAATACCTTATCATCCTGCAGGAATACTACAGTATCCATGTGACTTTTCAGTGTGGTTTTGTTCCCTTTTCAGCTGGGAAAGCTATCTGTCCCCACTCCTTCTCCTCAGGAATTATCTCAAATGGCACCAAATCACAGCTCCTATCATCATTGTGTATTTGATGGTAAAACTAGAACAGAGTTTTTAGCTTGGATACCATTTGACTAAATCACCCCAACACTTCTTGGGAGTGAAACAGCCTCAGCAATTAAAAACTGTTCCTATGGGACTAGTTTCCTTAAAACCACTGGCAGATGTTTGTTTTCCTAGGCTCGAAACTATTCTGCATCAGGATGAATTTGAACAATTCTGTTCTTCAGGCATTGAAGAGTGTCATATTTTGAAGTACCAACTACTGACATTACTAATGTCACCTTTGTCTCGCTAAAAGCCATACCAGCCCTTTTAACTCTTCCTTCTTTATTCATTCATTTCATATCAGCATCTAAGAAAATGTGCCTGTGAGGTGTTGTGCTACCACCAAATTGTTTCCACAGCTGCTTTCAAAATAGATGTTTTTATAACACATCACCATAGCCAGTAAAACAAGATATTCTTTTCTACTGCAGTCGCATGTGAGCAGCAGTCAGGGCACACGGTCTCACATGCTCTTGCCACTGTTGCATTTGAAATGTCTTGAGTAGCTTGAACCAAAACATTCAAGTTGTTTCATCTACAAAAGCTGATCTTTTTAAATCAAGCCTTAGTGGCATTGGATTTTAGCTCTAGGATTTGGTTGCCAGCCCAGTGTATTCACATGGTTTACTCACTGGCATCAGTCATGGAACATGCAGGGAAACAGCTCCAAAGGGCTGGGGGTTCACTTTGTCACCTATTTCTCTCTGTCCCTCTGTTAGGAGCTGTACTCTAAAGCTTCGCATGCTTTAGCAGAGTTGGTGATGGAGCTGTTTCTTCAGACCCTGCCAGTGGTGACCAGCCTCTCTGTAAGAGAATGTGAACTTCTGAAAGAGGAATGGCAGGAGAATTTGCTCCCTCAGCTGGAGAAATGGGAGAACCACCGCCAGAGACGCTGGAAGCTTTTCCAGGAACAGCTATTGCAAGAAAAAGAAGTAAGATCCATGTTATGTTTTGAGATGTCAGTGTCTAAAAAATGGGATGCAGAAAAAAATTACCAAGATACTTACCTGTGGAGAGTGTTTAATATAAAAATATATACCCTGGTCCAGTCACAGCTCTAGGCTGAGGAGGAGCAGTTTTGCTTACAGCATGGAGTGAATATGTATGCTGTCCATGTAGGCTTGCATAGAGGAGTCAGGGAGTAATTACTGAACATCTGTCCACAGTGTTTGACAGCTTTGTCAGCACATAAACACTTTCTGGCAAGGCTGCTCTCTGATGTCCTCAACTCTTGGCATTTACAGAAACAGTTCAAGAAAAACTTCACCCGGGTCTGTTTGGAGAGGGTACATATAAATACAGTTTACAGGCAAGGAAGCCTTGCAATGATAAATATTTCTTACTTATTACACTGTGATTCGGGAAACTGTGGGCTTCCTACTAAATCTGGTAGAGTTGTTTGCTAACCAGTGGGTTTAGAACACCCCTGGAAATACAAAAGTAAAATTTTTCATTGAAAATTCTGAGACCTTTCCTTTTTTTCTTCTATATTTTCATTAATCTGGAGTTATGCAACATGCACCTCTCTGATCTTTTATATGTCCTTTATTGTAACTGACCTGTTTTGAAAAACAATTCTGTTTTTCTGTTTTGCTGTCACAGGGCTATCCAGCAAACTAAACTAAATTGTGCTTGGGACTAACCACTGATACCAGTGGGTCTGCTCACATGCTTAGTTATATTTGTGTTTTCCAGGACTGTTGGCTGGCATTTAGTGTTTGATTTTGGCATACCTGTACCTTCAGTGATTAATGAAACAATGTCTGACTGTTTGGTTTTTGGGTTTTTTTTATTACTTTGCCCCTTTTTAACAAGGATTAGATTGAATACGTGAGTTGCCAAGTTTAAACGTTGCTGTTCATTTTCACATTCTTCAAAGGTGCACAAATTCCCTGTCCTTGTATGTACATGGCCTGGAGCTTGTCTCATAGCACACAGAGTCCTAAGCAACATGGTGGTATTCACTGTTATTAAAAAACACAGAGAAGCAGGGAAGGTTCTGGTGTGTAACTTATGAATAATGTCATGTCAGAGTGCACGTTAGGGCACCTGTGCTGTGGCTCTTCCTTTCTCTCAGTGAACCTCAGCTGTTCAGGGCTGGAGGGGATGCATTTAACAAGTAAGAGACTCACCACAGAGGGGGGACCTCTCAAGTCTGACGTTTTGGTCCAATAATGCTGTTTGTACATTCCTGTGTTGCTATCATTGTGCACACTGTTGATGGAGAAACCACATCCTGGGAATTTTTCTCAAAGAATTTAAAGGATTAGTTCATCTCCAGCACTCAGCTGCTAGATAATAGGTCTTCGGGCAGCACTGTGTGGTGGATTCATTGTATGTGAATTCAGGTGTTCTGGTCATGCTCAAGCATAGGTTATTTAAATTAGAAAATTGACTTTCCATCACTTTGTGTACCCTAGCATGCATAATGTAAAGCAGATGACTTCCTAGCTGGAAAAAAAAATAAAGGGTTTGCTGACATGATTAACAGTAATTACTGAGGTATAGAGCTATAGAGGAATTAACTTAGCAATGACAGAGCTCTCCCATTGGTCTCTGACTCACCAGCACTGCAGCTGGGCTTTATTCAATACAAAAATTTCCTTAGTGGCAGACAGGGCTGTCCTAAGGACAAGCGATTCTGCAGGATAAATTTCAAGAGATAAGAGATTTCTCTTAGTGAGAAATTCATCTTATGATTCCTCAAGACAATATTCTGTGCAGGAGCCTAAGTATCTTTTTTAACTTAATGCTTGTGGCTTTTTGGAAAGGATTTCCACTGGAAAAAAATCTGCTTTATCTCCGAAGAGAGCATGCAGGGAAATAGCTAATCCACCAAAGCTAGGTTGGCAAATTTTTATCAGTCTGGAAAACATCACAACCCATTATACTATGTTCATATACAAAGTGCATTTCTTGTGCCTTTCCTACTATAAAACAGCAGCATGAACATTTAAACAATAAGCTGACACTTGCATCCTACAAAAAGGAACACTTGATTTCCACCTTAAGAAGAAGAGATATTGGACACTTGTGCCTGATGATTATGTCATTTGGGAGATCCCATGGATGTAAGAGTTCTGAGTTTGACAAAAGATCTATAAATCAACAGTCATATTAACAGGCCTTTTAAATTGTCAGGCATTTTGCAGCAGGAGATATGTCTTTCCTTTGCCTCTTGATAAATGTGCTCTGCTAAGTGTTACACAGTCACCTGCTTTACATGCTTGGGAAGTCTTAACACCAGAAGACTTTTCACCAGGGTATTTATGTATGCTTTTCAAACTGGCTCTAAAAGATATTTTTCTCTTTTACTTGAACCATCTTTTTTTAGATGATCTTTCCTAGCATTTATACATGTCTGAAATATGACGTCCTTTGGGTGAAAAGAATCCCTTTTACAACTGAAAAGAAAAAAAATCAGTTTCATGTATGACTTTGCCTTGTAGGCTTGAGGATATGAGTGAGGCAAATGGGAATAAATGACTAATGAAAATAAATTTTGAGCATTTTCCCACATAGTCCCTAACTCATGATTTCTGTCGAGTGCAGTTTCAGGGAGCAGCCTCCTGCACCAGGCTGAGACTCACTTGGCAGTTAGTATGCATCGCACCCCATCTACAGGCCGAGACAGAGAAATCACTTTCCTTTCTTCCCCTGAATAATCTCTACTAAAGATGTCAAAACAAAAAGGAGAGGCATATTCCTCGCTTTTATTGCCAGAGTAATACTTAACTTCAGCAGCGCTTCAGAAGATCTTGTAACGGACTTGTGAGCAAGAAGCAAAATACTTGAAAACGTACAGAATAGAAATGGAATGAGATATCCATCCATTCCCATATCATTGCTTGACACCCAGAAAGCTGAACTGGCACCTGCTTACTAGTTTTGACATGGTGTGCATTTTATCACTTTCTCTGGTTTATTTTTTCGTAGTGTTTGGGATAACACTTCAAGATGCCAGACACTCCTTAGAGCTTTACTCCCCCATTTACCGTATTTTTGTCACAAGTTTTACTGGTTGAGTGCAGGAATCGGAGAGCCTGAGCTCTGTTCCAGCAGCTAAGTCTATGCAGCAGCATATTTGTCCCCTCAGTATGACCTGTCTTTGAGCAAAGTAAGGCTGTTCCAAAGCGCAGGAAAGCTTGGAGACATGCCTGGTGACTTGACCCACCACTGGAGTAAGCACAAAGCCTGACCTTGCAACTTGGCCTGAAGGTAGTTGCCTCTGTTTTGCTGGTTTTCAGCCACATGCCAGCAGCCTCAACATTCCCAGAGAATCTTTGCTGTCACATTTCTGCCTCTCTGTGTGAGGTCTTGATGTATTTTGGAGGTCGAAAATACCCAGCTCTGCTAGCCCATCCTGGTGAGCTGCCTAGGTGTTGTTTCCAATTAAACACACAATATCCTGTTTATTCCAGCTGATCGTTTCTGTCTTAATCATCTTCCTAATGGCCTTTTTGAGACACTGGTTTAGTGTTTGGTCTAATTCTCAATCATCCTTATTTATCCTTTCATCATAAATGTGTAAGAATTCCCCCTCCTTTCCTCTTCTTCTCTTACTGCTTATATGACTGAGGTACATTCACTGTTCAGTTTAGTAACTGTGTGCTGGTGGAATTTCTCCTGTATTCTCAGTTTTCCATTGGCCTCAGGAAAGTGCAGAGACATTTTATAAATTCTGCATACAGATTATCTCAAATGCACTCTTAATGGAAAAAGTGAGTCGTTCTTTAGAAGGAGCTCCTCACTACTACAGAACTAGGCTGTTTCTTCATAAACAGAAGTAAAGAACAACTATAAAGAAGCACTGTCATTGTTATCACTGACAGTGATAGGATATACTTTTGGATAGGATGTACTGATAGCAAATGAGGTGCTATATTTTGGGTTCTTGGCTGCAAATATTACATCATTTACCATTCCAATTGTAATTCAGATGTCATCTCCTGTGTTGTCTCTTGATGATATATACCCTCATGCTGTTTGACTTGCCCTTCAAGAGCAGCTTCTCAGTAAATAATCAGGTCTCTGAAAATGATGGAAACCCACATCTGAACCACAGCCAATCTCTCATTGGAAATAAAATTACTTCCAGAAAGTAAAAGGTCGTTTTCAGACTTTCTTTTAACTGCTGAAAGAGATGTTAAAGTGCACAATGTGATGGATCTACAAGGCATGTGCAGAGAGGTGTGAAACACTAGGGGCTATATCCACAGAGCTGCTAAAGGGAAATGCTGATAACAATTATTACTTCAAGCAAGTCTTTGCCATCTGTCATGATGATACCTGGAGACCTGATAAACCTTAATTTGATGCTTGCAGCATGCAATCAGAGAAGACACTGTGCTCAGCTGTGCTCTGTGATAATCAGACTCACCTAGATCAGTTGAGATCTGGCTACACAGGCACATCTGAGACTCTTGCTGAGAGCAGCCTAGTGGGTCTCCAATGCCATGCAGTCTTCTCATGCTCAGCTGCATTCCTCCCATCTGTCACTTGTTGTTGACTGCCTGCCCATCCTTGTCAGGCATCCTGCTCAGGAACATGTGTTTTGGTAAGGTTTTCTACATGGAGAGAGGTCAGTTAGATGTGTCCCTGGGTATTCTACAGAGAAGGCACTAGCCATGAAAGAAATACATCTTCATTTTGAAGCCAAAGATGATGAGGCTTCTGATGTTCTCTGCACTTCCCAGGGGAGTTCATTCTATGCTCCTTTCTCCTGAACAGATCACTGCTTCCCAATGAAAAAACTCATATCCAGCAGAGAGGCCCAGTACCACTCCTAATTTCTATCACTAAGAGTTGTGCAGTTATACATTTGTGCTGGATGGAAAGTAAACTGCAAATGATATCCAAAAAGCGTACTCCAACTTGCTGATAAGAGTCAATGCAGTATTTTGGCCATATTGTTATTTTTTCTTGTTCCTCTGTTGCTGAAACAAAAAAAATCTATAGGGGACACAGCTTAGGGCTGATCCAAACCACAGCTTTTCTTTTCAGTGAGCTTTGTTTAAGATTTTGATAAGTGAAAAAAAATATTAGTAAGTAGAATCATTTTAATTAAGCATGAGTTTATTTTTGAAAGCAAGGGATGATTTTTTTAGCAAAATAAATGGATGTTTCTTTATGCAGTGACTGGCTGAAATCAGCATATGTTGTATTTGTAATTCTTTTCCCTGCTTTTAGCTCTGGATAACAGAATATGCTCTGTCTGCTGTGATGCAAAAGCTCCTGTCTGAGAAACAAGAGAAGATAATTCAAGGTGTCGTAAGCAGACTAGGATGCCTCAGTGATGAGTAAGTACAGTTTCATCAGTGAGCAGTGGGGTAAAACTTCCCTGTTGCGTGCCCAAATAAAAACTTGTATACATTACCTTGCGGAAAGCAGTGTTGAGGGATTATTAGCACCTTCAAACAGAGAGGCAATTGCTCCAGATTTTTGTCTGAGTATCAAAAGCAAAATAAAAAAAATAGACATATCATGACTCCTGGAAATTAGAAAAGATACTCTTACATGATTTGTCACTGGTGTGCTTTGTGAGTATTGGCTGTGGTTTCTAGTCTTGAACCAGCCTCTCTCTGCACTCCCTACATCACAGTGGAGTTCCATTTTCTGCAAGATAGAATGTTCACTCCAGCAACATAAGGATGTTTTATTATATATATATTATATATAGATAGATGTTTCATAGATGTTTGTTTTAGATAATATATAGATGTTTTATTTTAGCAACATATTTCGTTTCTGTTTTCATTTTAATTTAATTTCAGTGTGACAGAACTAGAAGTGTAACCATTCTTTACGCCTGAGCAGCTTTCCAAGGCACGTTTTGTACAAAAAGACATTGCACAGAATGAAGAATAACTCTTGTCACCTTTAAGCAATGACTTTGCTGAACACAGGTGTGCCAAACCAGCAAGGAACTTCACTGATGGATTTTCAATGGTCCTTTTTACAGGTCTGTTAACTACATATTGCAAAAGCACCGACTTCTCCTGTGTTCAGTGCTCAGAAGGTTAACCCTGCGAAGAGTCGGCATGGCAGCCCTGGAGCGCATGCGACTGTCCAGAAAGAGGAGCTCGCTCCAGGAGCTGAGAGAGCAGCATACCCTGCAGAAAGGATCCTCCCTGTGCCAAGATGAGGACCAGTGGCAGTTACAGAAGGCAGTGGTAGGTACAGTGTCCAGATGGGTTGTCTCTAGAGGTCTCGAATGCTGTGATATTTGGCATTAGAAGTAGCCATGGCAGACCCAAACCACACCAAAAAAAAAAAAAAATTTAAAAAAAAAAAAAAAAAAATAAAAAAAAAAAATTGAAGCTCCAAGGAGAAAGAAAAATGTCCTCTTGTCAAAAATAAGCACATTGGTGGCATAGGACATCCCTGAGTGTGCCTGTTGTAATTTGGGCAGACATTTTAAAATCCCTTATACTTTATCGAGTGTATAGCCATCTGTGATATGTGTTATCCTAGCAAGCTTATTTAGCTGTTTATTTACATGAAAATACTAATGCAAGAAGGCAGGACGCCAACATGTCTAAAGGACTTCTGCAAAGCTACTGCTTCAGGGTAAGAAAAGCTCCTACTAATTCTGCTGGGGATCATAATATGCACTTGAGAAGTTCTTACTGGAGCATGAGGAGAAATTCTTACTCCTACCACACCAAGCAAGTTCTTCTCTACTGTCATAATTTTTCATTCTTTTTTCTCTCTCTCTGTCCATAAGAAGATCAGTATCTGTTCCCAAGCTTCCCAAATTATCTGGCTACTGTAGGTCAAGAAGACAAAAGAAAGTTCAAGGGATTTTTAGATTTGATGTTCCCATAGGTCACTTTCACATCTGTTCATGACTGGTTTTTAGTATTGATCTATTAAGTGTTGTTGGCTATTTAATTACCTACATTGGATATTTATGTAGAACAGCACCACATTTCATATTTCAACTTCAGACAACCCTCCCAGCAGGTGTCAGTGATAGCTCTGCCCAACCCACTGCTGCTGCAATATGGCTTGAAGCCATCAAACGCTTTGCAACTCTGTGCTCCATGCTGTTGCCATGTAATTAGCTAAGAGGTAAAATTCTATACCCCTTTAATTTGGATTTGCATAATATAAACCTTTAATGTCCACCTGGAAGAGGAATAAGGAAAATCTGTGTCCTGCCGTTTTCATATTTGAAAAATGTCAATTGAAGCGGTTTCTTTTAAGTTTGAAAATCTGAAAACCTCATTAACCTTCAGAAGAAATTAAATATAAAATAATAAAATACAAATGCATATCACTGCATTCCTCTTGCTTTCCTCTACTCCCTCTCACTTAGCTCACATGGAGACATTAATTGATGTAATCACTGGATTCCCTAATGAAAATGAAATGTCCTCAGGTATTAGTGTTCCTTTGGCCTCTGTCTGTTACAGCCTCTTTCCAAGTCCAGCTAAAACCCATCTCACAAGGGAGTGCCTAATAAACTTTTGCTGCTGAAAAAGTAGGGCATAGGTGTGCAATTGGGAAAAGTCAAGAGAGAAAAAACACGTTACAAACAACCTCCAAAACTAGAACCAATCTACAAGGAGTTCAGGAAGAGATTAATTTACACTCAACCAGATTTTTAGACATTCTGTGTTGTTTTACCCAAACTTAATTTTTGCTTGGGCCAGTTTTATACTGGTGGACAATGTCATGCCTATGCATTGATTCCATATAGAATGTAAAATGACTAATAAATCCTAGCTTGGGCATAATCACATGACATTAAGTCTCTTAAAAAAAAAAAAAAAAAGAGAAACAGTTTAAAGGCATTCTAACTTTCTCAAAAACCTCAAAAACATATGTCTTAGCTATAAATATAACATGTCAGAACAACCCAGCATTAATAAGAATATTTCTACAGATGAATGTTCTTTTTCTGCTTGCATTTCTTATTTCCAAGAAAGCATCAAATAGGTACTATCACATCTCCCAGAATATTTTAATGTTATTTAGCCTTAACTGACTATATAAATGTAAGTATGACATCAGCAACAGAATAGAAGGCCATCTATGGCAGACTGCTACATTTAAGATGACAGAACAGGCCATGCTGGTAAGCAGATACTACTGTTCATTATATAACACTATAAGAGTGCTTAGATGAAAAGTGTGTGCTTTTCATGCACAAAAATGGGGGCAAGGATGGTCCTAAGACCTCAAAGGACCTAAACTCTTTAGCCTAAAAAACAGGTGTCTTCTGGAATATCATAGCCTTTAAAACTGGAATCAAATATGTGAATAGAGAACCATTTTTCACATGTTTCTAATGAAAGAAGAGAGCATCTAGCAATGTTACCAGATGGCAGGTTCAAAATTAATAACTATAATAAGATAATAAGAGAAGCTTTAGAACTTAGCCCCAGTGGATGTTGTGCAAATGATTTTCAAGTGTTACTGCACACCTTCATGAGCTGTCCCAAGGGCCATTGGTACTCCCAAGGGTATTGGTACTCCAAAGTACCAACAAACCAAGTTTCTCTCGGGTAGACCACACAAACTGTGCGAGTATTCCTGGTGCATAACTGTACTTGCCTTGCTCCTGTGCAGTTTATCAAGGCATCTATGATTGTCCCTTACTGGACTCAGGATATTTCACATCCCTGTGAATACATCACTTAGAAGTGACTAATAGGACAGGATGCAACGTTTACTGTCCATATCATGACAGAGACTATAGGTCTGTTGCAAAGACAAATGTGTTAAATGACTGTACAAACTTCCTCTGTAAATTATATTATTATAATTACTAAAACTGTAACATTCTGAACGGGTGCAGAACCTTTTTTCAAGTGAAGTTGGCTACAATTGTTAACATATTTAAGTGGCAGTGCTGTCTTATTGTCTGATTACCAGGAGTCTCACATTATTGAAGAGGAGGAGAAGCTTGAGGAAGAAACACAAGAAACCCATTTAGAATTTCACCAGCAGCTAGTCACAGAAATCCAAGAAGCTCTCCAGCTTCTTCAGCAGCACATGGAGCAGGTGATTGGGCAGACACTGCTGCAGTACGCCCGAGGGGAAGCTGAAAAAAAGAGTTCAGATGATGGACAGGACTTCAAGGTATGGAAATGGTCAATAGCAGTTTTCCAAACCAAACAAGGGCTGCCTTGCACAGATGGAAGGCAGTTTAATGTGCATTAACCTATGCCTGGAAGTATCAGCAGAAGACTGTTAGGACCTGTGTTAAAACTAAGCATAATTTGCAAAGTATTTACAATATAACACTTACGTAGAAGTTCAGTATTTGCTACAGCAGCAGAAACAGGTTTTATTAAGTCAAACACTGGAACAGGAGAAAAATTGTCACAACTCTTGCTGACAGAGAATAACAAAAAGAAGAAAGAAATGGAGGTGGTTATCTATTGATAAAGGGTTTGTACCTAATTAATAGTGTTTGTTTACTAACGGCTTCATATTAATTCATAGATAAATAATTAAATAAAATTAAAACTTACATCACAGATTAATAATTTTTTTCCAAAATAAATATTTGGATTTTTTGTGTAATGGGAAGTCACAGCAGAGCTACACATAGATTGGCTTGCTTTGCTGGCAGTTGGCTTAACTGTTAAAATGGGGTGTAGAGATTGAATGGATAGGGGAATGACCCCTTCCCAGATGGAGATGAGGCAAATCAGAAAGATTTTGCTGCAGTTTTTCATGTTGAAATGTTGCATGGTTTTCGGTATCTCAGTCTGCCTCATTTTTAAAGCCACATTTTAAATTCATAATTTTGTGTGCACATATGAAATTAGGTATGGAGTTTTTTTAAACAGATCAGAACTGTTTTGGGCTTGGAAAATGAACTCTGACTTGTGTTGTGTGATACAGGAGAGACTGGTGGAATCTGCTGTTGAGAGTGTGTATGGGACCAGCAATAATATCAGTAGACTGGTGCAAAACTACTACCAGCAATTAGGAAAAATCACAGAAGACTATGAAGGAAAAAAGCTTCAACATCTGAAATCCTTACAAGGTTCGTATGACAATTCTGTCTCCCAGTGACTGTGCTTAATGTAAGGCTAGAGGATTTTGCTTCTTCTGGCATCCTTTGGCCTAGTGAATCTGAATTTAGTCTGCCTGGCACAGCCACAGGAGCAAAGGTGGAGAGTATGTCCCCTGGCACAGCCAGCCCAGCCCAGCCCAGCCCAGAGTACATCCAGTAGCTGCTCCCTGATGGTGCAGTTGGTAGGAAGGGTGCCTGTCAGCCTCTCTGAGTGTTCAGAAAAGGCTGGATGCTCCCCAGATGAAGGTTACGTACCCTGATCTGTTACAAGCCCATCCATCTCCCTCCTGTTTAATTTAAAAAGAGTGGTGCAAGGTCCTGTCTGTCAGATGTGCCCAAGCCTTGCTGCCAGGCAGGACTTCAGGGGCAAGAGTCAGGAGCCTGGTCAGCAAATAAGCACTCAGTCACAGAGTGTGAGCATATGTAAAAGTAACCAGAATAGTTTCCTGTCAGGTGAGTGGACATCTTGTGAAGCCGAGCATTCCCAAGAATAAGTCACCTCTGAGTGGAGGGTTTTCTTTATGTTGCATTTTTTGTTTAGGTGTTACAGTTCTTGCTTAAGGCATCAAGGCTTTTTTAGAAAATTTCTGCTTTGAATTCCATATTAATCAGTTAGCCCAGTGGGAGAAGTAGGTAAACAGGAATTCAGTGACATTCCTATCTCAGCTAAATGATGCACAAAGAATTCTCTTTGCAGCAGATCACAGTGGCAGAGTGTGGAAGAAGTACTTGATATCCCTAAGGAGCAGTAAGTTTGGAAAGACTGCCTAGAATCAGAATTAATTTGTGATGAAGGTTGTCACAAGGATGTGACAGAGGTTTTAGAGTTTTTAATTTTGAGCAGAAATTTTACAGGTTGTCAGAGTTTTTAATTTTGAGCAGAAAATTTTTCAAAAACATTATTTCAGCAGAAAGAAATGAAAGAATCAGACTGAAGAATAAAGGGAATGAACTGGCATTGAAAGAAAAACACACCAAAGGCCTCCTAAATGTGTCATCCACGGTCCACCAAAGGTTAGACCAGACAGCATCACTGCTGTCTATTTAAAGTTTGTGAGTGATTGCAGATCTATATAAATGTCTAGCTGAATAAATGTCTTGAGTTTGCATTTTATACTTGTCTTTAATGGAAAAGAAATACTTATTGCCAATTGATGTCTGTCCTTTGATCTCAGAGAATTACTTTCTTATTTAATAAACTTTTTGATGGTCATTATTTACAGATTGAAGAACTATACTTAGGCAGTTTGAAAGGGTAGAATGAAATACAATGCCAAAACAGGCCAAATTTTAAAGGAAATTTAACATAAATGTAGGATGGGAACAAATGCTGAATGTAATTCATTACATTCCATCCTTTATACTTTGAACATCAAAAGTATTCGTTGGTTTGCTGTGGAGAAAATGTATACCATAATGAAGAGAAAATGTCTGAAGCCCAAAAAATACTCAGAATAGAAAGAAGGCTTCAGTGAATACCTTGAAAAATCAAGATTACTTGCACTAAATTTAGAGTGGAATTCTTCAAATGTTAGTTAATAAAAATAATATTTAGTTAATTACTGATTTAATGAAACTTTAAAGTCCAGATAAAAAGCACTACAATTAAAAAGAAATAAGTTGTCATAAGAAGCTCTGTGGCTTGTCATGTAAATGATACATTTTTGTAATCATTTTATGTCTTTACTCTTGGTTTATTGTCCAGAAAAATACAACAGCTGCAATTTTTACATTGTAAAGAGGTTAAATCTTTCTTTAGACATTCTCTTTCTTCTAAATTGAAAGGTATCATTGCCCACTTTTTCATCTCTGTTTGAGTTAGTAAAGAAATGGATTTATGTAATAAAAGGCTTAATAAAAGATGTTAGTTATTCATTATCAAATTTATAATTTATTCTGGCATACAAATTCACTTCTAGCTGTTGTCTCTTTTTTTTTTTTCCTCCTGTAATCTATTCTAGTATCTTAAAATACATTGAAATTTGCCTTCACACAAGCAGAAGTGTGGTATTGAAGAATGTAACTACGCATCACCTGAGCTGATCTCATAATCATCAGTAATCAAACCCATTTTCCTGTTGCCATTAAGATTTCTTTTATGGTCTAGTCCTTTGTACAATGATGACAAAGTTTACATTAATTTGTCTAACTCTTATGAACTCGACTTCAGTTTATTGTTTTATTTCCTTTTGCCCTTGGTGCAAGGTTAGGAGTGTGAGTTCAAAAAGTGAATATTGAAAGGTAACCTCTGTAAGCAGTGACCATTACAATAGCAACTTCATTACATGTAAATGTCAGAAACAATTTGTGTTACCTCCTTCCCTGAGGAATTTGATGGGTGATTGGCAGCATTGCTTTAAGGTAGATCAGGCAAGAAAACAGAAGAAATACAGATGCTGCAAAGTTGCAGCCATTCAGGTTGTATTGTATTATTAATAATCCTTAACCAGAAAAGTAAAACAAGTGAAGAATAGAGTTGTTAATGCTTTCAGTTGCCAAGTTCTGAATTACCCTGTTGATGGCTCAGTCTGGTAGTGATGGTGGCACAGTCTGGCACTGAAGAGCCCTGGATGAAATGCCTGATTCTTAATCCCTTATCCTCACACCTGATCTTTGAACACCTTGACCCTTTGGCAAGCAGACAGTAAAACTGACCCCAGAAATATGCAATGGTTTTGCAAGCTGGCTTCAACTTTAGAGCTGAATTCCAGCTACCCAAGTCCAGGCATGGACACTGCAAACTCCTGTAATTCCTACGTCCAAAAGGACCTTGTATCCTATGGACAGACAAGGCAGATTATTAAAATAAGTAAATCTAAAAATCTACCACAAAATTTTCTGTCCCAGCAGAAGTTGGCTGAGCCAATACTGTTAATGAGCCTTTCTCTCTACCATATCTTCTGAATAGACTTTGACAAGATTGTATTCCTCCCTTGCACTGAACATCTATACATTTACATTTCTCTTGACTAGGGTAGTGCTACAGCAAAACAAGATTTTGGCTCAGTTTGAACTGCAGCAACAAATGCGTCTGGGGTCTCTGAAACAGAAGCTGCTGGGATTGCACTGCCTAGGAACCGAGTTGGAGAATCAGCTAAAGGTAAATCAGGGTAAAATGGATCCTGGATCTGAAGCATTCAATGCAAAAACATGGGACAGATTGTAAGGGTCTCTTTGGTACCCTGGTTGAAATCAGTGCTGAGATACATCACAGGAGCACTTCCCTGATTGTTTCCCATATTGTTTCCTGTGTTCCTGCAGTGACATGCCTGTTTTGTTGTGCCACATGTGATAACATAACCCAGAACTGAGCTGTGTTGTGTTGAGTGATTGCTGGTCTGTCCTTGCATGCAGGAAGCAGAGCAGGACTTTGTGAGTGAGTTGGCTGTGCTGACCCGAATTCCACTGACGGTGAAGAAGAAACCTTCTAAAAGGAGCAAGCCAGCAGGTTGGTACTATCCTGAATTGTTCAAAAAAAACCCCTCACATAATTACATGAATCAGTGCAGATTTTGCAGTACAACACATAGGAGTTTCAGGTGAGATTTTTCATCAGTGCCATTTCCCTAACTGAGATGTAGAAAATTAATGAAACCTTTCAAGGTCACCCAGTTCTCCATCAGTACAGCCACAAACAAGTGTCACCTTTCCTCCCTCCAGAGCAGCCTTTAACTGATAGATTACATTGTGTCTACTGAGGTAAGGCTTTGCCCCGCTGAAACCAAAACATTTTTCATGTCTGTGTCAAGTCCTTTAGAAACTACTCTGTTCACCTCAATTGCTAAATCCATGGGAAAACAGCAGAGTTGAATCACCCAGCTTTCATTCTCCTGGTAGAATGGAAGAATTGCCTCCCACACATCTACTCAAAAGTAAAATCCTACTGAATCAGAAAGTTTGATCTATTTTAATGAATTTATTGTAGTTTTAACAAATTATACTAATTCATTTTTCAGGAGATACTTAGGGACAAATTTTTAGAGTAGCAGTCGTATTTCCTGGTCCACATTTCAGATGCAATGTCATCCTTTCAGTGCAATCTTCCTGTCATTATCAGAATGAAACATGGCATTACATTTGAAAGATGCTAAAAGGCAAGATGGGTGCCTGAAAGGGAAAAGCAGCTCACTCACCTGCAGTTTTGAATTGTCTCTCCCCAGCTGTTGTTTTTCAGGCGTGCAGAATTGTTTGCCTTGCTAGCTGCTGTGACTGCATGGACACATGTGGAAGCTTAGTTCAGGGCCCTAAAAGCAGTGAATTTTTATCATGTTGTTCTGATTCAAATCACTCAGAAATATGAAGTGGCTTTTCTTCTTTTTGGTGGTAATAAAAAGCCATTTTCAGTTACTCGCTAAGAAAATATATGATAGGGCTTTCAACTGTTGCACCATGTGAAAACTTACCTCAGTGTTCAGCAAGTGTGGCAGTTCACAGTTTGCTGTGTGAGAACTAACCAGTGGTAAAAAAGCATTATGCTGGGCTAATGTAAAGTGGAGTGATTTCCTTGGAATAATAATAGGTATGTATGAAGTGATAGAGTGTAATTTTTTTGCTTTAGGTTAATCAAAACCAAACAACCTCTACTATGTGTGGTTCTTTTTTTTTTTTTTTAATCCACTGCATTTGGCAATTCAGGTGAAAAAGCAAATTCCAAAAGACAGACCTTCCAGTCACCCAAACAAGCAGAAAAAGATGATTCTCATGAATACATTCAAGAGCCCCATGGAGTAACTTCTGGCTTATGCAGGTACATTAGAGACTAAAAATACAGTATGTGAAAAGCTATTTATAAAAAAATCCCTTTTTTAATATAAAAATTGCAAAATCTACTTCTTAAGGAGGTATGCCAATCAAACTCAGAACATAATGTCTGCACTAGCTGAGCTTCCTTAATATTTAGTTCTCACATGTACTTAACCTTTTTTTACCCCATAATCTTTTCTTTTAAAGTTGGGAAATTCATCTGTATTTGCTTCTCTGTACTGCTGTGTATTTTATAAATAGCTTTGATTAAAGGTAGAGAAATGAGAAATACTGTTTCCAAATTTCCTTTATTTAGTTTATTTAAATCTTGGTCACAGCATAAATCAGCAGAGACAAGTGAATTCAATGGAGCTAGGCTGAAATGTAGCAACCAAAATATGGTCTGTCGTATTTAGGCTTTCAACCTCCACCTTTATTTCAGGAATAAAGGCAAGAGCCAGTCTTTGGCTGATGAGGGTAGCAGCTCTAACAATGATTTTCTTGATAGATGTTTCAGTAGGCTTATGCTGGGGTGCTAACTAGAGGAGAAGAAATGGCTACAAACCTGAAAGATGCCAGCTGATTCCTACGGGCAGATCAAACCAGCCAGCTGGTTGCTGCAGCTTGATATATTGAGCAGAGAAAATCCTGCTGACAGGCAAAGCAAACAGTTGGTTCTCAGGAGCCACAGGCCTTTAGGGAAAAGTATTTATCCCCTGAGTGACCTCAGCCTGGGACTGACTTCAGGAGATGGCTCCTTTCCCTGATGGCATCAGCCCTTTTCACACACTCCTTTCCCACAGCCAACAAGGAGTACGTGTGTAGGGAGCAGGGACCCAACAAAGGAACGTTTATGTTTTTGCAACTTTGTCTTGGCAGCCTCAACAGAGGCAGCTGAAACCAGTGAGTGCAGGAGTTATATAGTAAGTGCCTTTCTTTTACCAAAATTAATTTAGTTTAAGAGGGAAGTATAGCATTTTAAAAACTGTCTGCAATTTTGTTTTCTTTTTCTTATTTATTCTTTCAGGGAGATGTCAGAGAGTTCACATGAAGGGGAGACTGAACCAAGGAAAAACTCAAAGATGTTAAAAAAGAAAGGCAGCAGGTAGTAAAAGCCTTTGTCTGAACTGTCTGAACACAGTGTACCAGGGCATTCTTCTGGGGAATCTCAGCAGCTATAGGTACTCACTGAGCTACTTTGCTGAGGAACAACGAAGAAAATCAATAATAAGCCATAAATCTTTTTTAGCTGCAGACCAAGAATCAATCCCTGCTTTCTTTAGCTGTTAAGAAAACATTCCCTCTTGGTTTTGGTAAGGGGGAACAAGAAAGTCTTTCATACAAGCTCTTTGAGTTTTCTTGGCTAATATATGGGGGAGACAGTTTTAGGTTTGGAATAAACCTGAGGAAAGTGCACTTGTAGGAGAATGGATGCACACTGGGCCCAGGTCAGTGTACCTCAATAAGGTTATATCACAATAGTGATGTGCTGTTTACTTTTGACCATGAGATGTGGTATATTTAGTCTTTTTTTGAATGCTACTTTTGCCTAACAAAAAGAGATAAAAATGTAGATAATATTTAAACAGGTTTCAGATGGTACTGGTAGATCAAAAGATGATTTGGTCTCTCTTTTGTTAAATTTTTGTGCTTCCAGTCCTATGCATGCTTTTTAAAATTTGTACAAAGATTTTTATATATGCATTTCTCTGCCTTTGTCTTAGAATTCAAATTGTTACTATTAGAGAAAATGAGAGACAACTGATTTATTCTTTGCCTTTTTATACTTCAGTTTCTAGTCTTCTTCCATAAGTGCACCCTTTTGTTTCCAATATACTTTGTTATGCTCATTACGTTTCCTATGGGAAATTTTTGTTATGCAAAGCAGTTAATTCTTACTGGCTGTACAGAGCACCTGTATTGTGTAATAAATTGCCCCACTTAAGCAATCCTACAGCTTTCATGAAGTGGGAGTATTCTGCCTTTTTAAAAATAAACATGTATTTTGCTAATGAAAAGGTTGCCCTTTGGTGAAGGTTGGAAAGTACTACAATGAGTTACACAGTTTGCCTCAGACAAAAGTGCTGCCTTACAAACAAGTTCACCAGGCCTCTTACACACACACGTTAAATGGTTAATTTTTATCTTGGTTGTTAAAAAAAAAATTCTAAATTGTACCCTTTCAAGCATTTGATTCTAGTGTTTCAGCACTTCAAATACTTCAATGGTATCTCTGCCTTCCCAGTCTGAACATTTTAGTTGAGGCTTGTTCTTTTTGTTTATTTGTTTGGGAGTTTTGTTGTGGTTTATTGTTTATTTGTTGCGAGGCGGGGGGAGTTGTGTGGGGATTTCTGTGGGAGTTTTTTTTGGTTTGGTTTCGGGTTTTTTTGTTTTTCTGTGGTATTTTTGTTGCTTTGGGTTGAGTTGGGTTTTTTTGTAACAGAAGCGATGTATTCCCGTTGGATTGCACACATTTCACTCTGCAGTGCTCTGTGTGGAGCTGTTACCATTAGAGCCGAGGGTGCTCTGAACCCCTCAGGGCAGCTGCAGCTCCTGCCACACTCAGGGTGCAGCAGAATCACCTGAGCGGCTTTCTCATTGCCCGAGCGGGCTCTCCCCTGTGCTGTGCTTTGGCCAGACCGCCTTGAAGTGGCTTTTTCTCTGCATTAGGACAGAAGTTGGGGTTGTCCCAAAAGCAGGGCAGCAGTGCCCTCTCCCGGGCAGCCCGCGGTGTTCCCATCTCCTCGCTGGAGGAGGCAGGCAGGGAGCTCCGCCAAGGAGCCGGGGAGCGTCCCTGTGCTCCGTGCGACCCCCCGAGTGCCCCCAGCTCCGGCTGCGGGCACCTCCCGACCTTCCATCGGATGGAGTTTCTGCAGACCTTTCTTTTCTCTCACAGTCACATTAAACAATCTCCTGTCAAAACACCCGCTGCTCTTGTCCCCGTTAGTGACTTCAGTCCCCTTGAGTTTCCCCATGGACACATCGAGTTGCTGTTTAATGTCATGTGCAGATGGGCAAAGTGTGACACTTGCCATCACTGTCTGTCAGTGAGGCAGATATTGAACAAGACAAGGTTTAACTGGACCAAGAAACAAGTGCAGAAAATGCCAAACAAAACGCAGAGCAGTTGCTTTGCAGTTAATACTGTTGAACTTTCATGTTATGTTAGAGAATCATAGACTAGGACTAGAGAAAAATGGGATACCTAGGCACCAGTCACAGCTCAAAACACTCGGTTTATAGTGTAAATCTATAAAGCACTCTCTCTTTATTCTGGAAAGGATAACATGGAGATTTGATCATGCTTTACAAGTACGTATCAAAAATGCTGCAGAAATTTAGGGGAAAATGTCATGCCTTTTTCTTCCGATTTTTAAACATCGAGGGTAACATTATTCCATCTCCCATAGATCCCTCTCCCAACAGCCCTCACTGCCATCACTGAAATTTATCTGGAAAGTTTGTGAAAAAGTTCATCACAACCATGATGAATGACTGTCCTAAAGTCAGTTTGTTTAGATGAGTAAGACTTACTTTTTTACCAAGAGTAGATGAACAAGGACTGGTAGCTTAGTAGTAAGTGCAGAGGGAAGGAAATAAAGAATAGAGCACGGTGCATTCAGACATCCTTGATTTTTGAAGGGAGGTGAAAATTCAGATGCAAGCACTGAATTCATGGACATTTCTTGACCCAAAATATAAAAAAATGCAGCACCCAGTGTTCTGCTGAGACTGGAACAATTTTTTTTTGTAGCTAGAGCTCCTTGATAACTACACAGGACTAACATACAACTTGAATTAAATCAATTATTCCAGACTGATGTTCTAATTATGCAGTTGTCTCTATCATGCAGGTTGTAATATTTCTAATTTTTTTTTTTAACGTAGCACCAGCAGTGTTACCAGTGCCACTGTATATTTAGATACACAGATAGATGAGTATCTGTGTAGATGTTTTGTACCCAAAGAGTTTTCCTTGGACACATGTTTATGTCAAGAAGATGAAATCATGGCAAGCTAGTGAATTCTGCTTGCCACTCTCTTGGGTCTGTAAGGCTGTTGCCATGTGAGGTCTTTGACAATCATGCCAGGTCTAAATGGCAAGAAATAGCTAGTGCCAACAGGACTAGATCAACACTTTGCCAGTGTGCATTAAGCTGTGCATTTCCTTGCTCCTTGAAGTCATTGGTAGCAGGATTTCACGTGGGTTTTAAAGCATCTTGGCAAGTGTATGGCTAACAAATTCACTGAGAGCTAGAGAGTACAAAGATGCTGCAGCTTCTCAAGAATTACAAAGCACTGAAAATGAAGCAAACACTCAGAGGAGGATTAGCTTTATTGCTTGCTCTTCTGGCCTCCTTCAAGCTTGAATTGTTGGCTACTGGAACCCAGAGCAGATGGTCATCTGACCTGGTCTAGTCTGAGATTTTAGTTCTTGAGGACAAAGACCAGTATATTGCCAAGAGAAACACTTAGAGGCTGGGACAGCTGTCAGTTTTGGTACAGTCTTAGCATCAATTAGCAGGCTTTGCTATAAACACTAGAATTTAAACATGTAACTGCATTGCTGTGGTAGCAGACAAACCGTAACATGAGACAAACTGGTCTAAAATGCACTCAGGAAACAATTAATGGATCCAACCTTCCCTTTCACAGCACTTGATTCAACAAAGATAGTTCCCAGGCTGGTCATAGGGACTAATTTTAAGCAGACTATTGCAAATAGCAATAGGGAAGAGCAGTGTTACATCATTAGAGCTACATCAGTTACTGAAAGGTCATAGCCTGCTGCAGATTTTTAGAAGTTTGGCTATTCAGAAAGCCTGAAAGATCTACGCTGCATCCAGCTGTAGCTGAGGTAACAGCAGCTCCTCACCAAGTTCACGACATCTCCCAGCTTGGTGTTCCTGCAAGCGAGCAAAGTCAAGTGCAGTCTCCTGTTCTGCAGGATGCACTCAGGATCACCAGCTAATCCATTTTCTTTAGTGGTAATGTTTTATTTTTTAAGGACAGGTTAGTGATGTAGGGGCAGGGACATTGCTATGAAATAGCCTCCAGGTGATAAGAGAAGCACCCCTTACCTTGCTTTGTTTTGCCATCCATGAGCAATGGCACATGTCATTCCTGATGGAATCACAGTAACCATTCAGACCCGGCATCCTTCACCTCACCTGGTGAGGCACAGCTCAGGATCCATGGGCTTCCTGCAGGCTGCCCCTCAGCAGTGCCATGGCAGGAGCAGCCGGGCTACAGGGGCTTAGGCTACTTCTTCTTGGAATCATCACAGGAGAGTCACATTGACCTGACAGGCACAGTCTTGTTCACACAGGAGCACTGAACCATGAAATGCCTCTCAAACACCCACACGTATTTATTCACAGACACTTCACTGAGAAAAAATAAATGCATTTTAACAGTGAATCTTTGACCAGCTTGTAGGCAAAAGGGGTTTTGGTTTAAGATGCTGTTAAATGTGTAGGAAAAGTGGAATCTCAACACAAGTTACAGAGTGATCATTTCTGCTACCTCAAGTGTGACAAGCCTCATACATTGAATGGAAGGTTTACTTGGAGGTGAGCAACCATTGCTATTTGCAGAAAAATATGCAAGAAATGCAATAAGGAAATTGTAACCAGCGGTTCCAAAATTGTCACGCTGTCACATTTGCCACAGCTTCACAAACCAGCTGTATTTCTACTGTCAGGGTTACATCACCACAACTGTTGCTGGCTGTCAGCACTCATAGCAAGTGGGTTGGAACAGGACAAGGCAGATGGAGACTTGGCATTCCAGGATTGCCTTACCTGCTAGGCTGTAGGTTATTCCAGGGCACAGGCTCAGGCTTCTGTCCTCAGGCTTCTGTCCTCAGGCTTCTCTGCTACTGTTACTTTACTTCCTATAAAAAACCTGAGCCACCTGAGCCACTGCAATTTATTTTAATTCATATTATATAAAATAGCTGAACCACCACATAAGCAAGGAAGCCTGTGAATGACGGTACTCTCCAGGCAATAGGAAACATGAATTTGAATTCTTAGCAGAAGGGATTGTTCATGGGAAACTTTCCTCTTTTTTTGGGAGCAACCAATTCAGTTGACTGCAGACTGAATTGCAATGTTTCTGCAGTGGTTCAGCTCAAAACCAAAGGAAAAGCTGGCTCTTCAGAGCAGCTCTGCTGCCACATTTCAGACCAAGCTGACCAAAATGGATTTTTTCCAGGGTTCCTTTCCCATGCAAGCTGGAGGTGACAATATACTAGTTTCAGAATGACAGGCTTCAGGTAGGCTACTTCCCAAAACTGCTGTGCCTCACATGCACCTGCCATGCACCACACAAGCTGTGCCAATTCAAGTTAGTGCTGCATGGGTGGGATGGATGCGTGCTCAGTGGTCAAGCAGTGCAGCTGATAAAACCACTCCAGTGGCATCCCACTGCTGCAAGACTTTTCCTGCTGCAGCTTTGTAGTGTGCATAAAGGCAAAGTAGCACAAGGGGAGGTGTTTGTTGACCTGCTAATCTCATAGCACCCCACTTGCACTGCATCCCACACCTCCCACAGCATCTGCAACACCATCAGACAAGCAAAAAGTGACAAGAAATAAGATCTCCTTATACAGTTTGTGAGAGAGTCAGAAAGACAAGGAGAAATACTTGCTTCACTCTTAGGGAATTCAAGTCCACTTCCCCCACCTTACCTGCAGCATGTTCTTTTCCTGCCGTTCCTGGACACAGCTCAGCCAGTAGAGAAAACCACAATGAAGTCAAACACAGCTTAGGTCAAACTGCCCCACTGGGTACTGGTTCTGTACTACAGATGAAGATGATGATGGCAAGTAAGATGTAGATCTGAAGATCTTCAGGAGAAAGTTGTGTCCCATTTGGGCAAAACTGAGGCAGTTGCAATGTCACAGAATCACAGAATTGTTAAGGTTGGAAAAGAACTCTAAGATCAAATCCAACCATTATTTTAGTACATTTCAGTCAATAGTACGTACAATTTTTAATAAGTACATTTTTACTGTGAGCACTGTTTAATAAGACATACTCTATCATGCTATAGTATGTATATGCAGACCTATACACTTATCAACATCCTTGTGATCTAAGGAGGTTCCTTCTACTGCACAATGTCAACCTGACACACAATTTATCTTGAGTTCCTCCATTCCAAATTTTCAGTCATTGAGTCACAGCACTGGAAAGCAGAGGAAGACACTTACCCATCAATTAATTTCCTTTATTTCACAAGCTTTGAATTCAGAAATTGAACCATGACTAGTAGATCTTGATACGGTAGAGTAAGTAAAAATGCATGTGATTACAAAGGAAAAAATTTGTACAAAAAACTTTAAAAATCTGACAGCAACTTGGATTATCTGTAAGTACCAAAAATCTCATGCAGAAGGAGAGCACTACTGCCCAGGTGGAGAAATCCCTGCAGGGGTGGCAATGGCATTGGTATGTAAAAATTATGGCGCTGTCTAAAATGGAAACAAGAAGGACACAGACTTGGAATGTACCGAGTGGGAACAGACAGGTGCTACAAAGACCATTTGTCATCACGTGTCCTGATGAGTTTCTGTGTCTTGAGAGAAGTGCTTCTTGGGTTTATAATAAATTAAAGATTAAACAGAAGCTGCCTATACTACTCTACTGCTTACTTTCCAGATGGCCATTTTCTTCCTTCATTAGTGTTTTTGGTGGTGTTTCTCAAATACAGACATTAATCTTGGCATTGTGTCTAGTCAATTGTTGGCAATGTGTTCTAAAGGGACTCACTCACAGAATGCAACTTGCATAAATAACTCAGTAACATGCATTAACTACTCTAATACAGCGAAAAGGTGCAAAGGAACCATCATTCAGTTACGAGACAAAGCTAAAACCTGTAGTCACTAAAGGGGCAATGGAAGCACCATGCTTTAAGGTGACTATGGCATGAAAGCACAATTGTGAGGCAAGTAGTTCCAAGCAAACACACCACACTATTATCACCTCTTTCTATACAAAATAAAAGGAAAAAAAAAGAAAAAAAAAAAAGACATTTTGTTTTTTATTTCTGTTAGTACCAAATAAAACTGTGGGCTCGATAACACAGATATTGAAGGGAATGGACATTATTCCCATGATCCTTCATCCTTGTGTTTCTGTCCATCATTTTTCAGCCAAGACTGGTAATATTAGAGCGCCCACCGGGAGGTGCCACAATGCGGTGGCCAGTACGGCGTGGGTTGTTGTCATCAATCTGAGCTCCTGCAACAACAGAAAATGAGGAAACAAAGCTATGAAAGGGATTGAACCATCAGGACTGAGGTTTTACCTGGCCATGCTTCCCTCACACCACCTTCAGCTGGTTTCTCTTGAGCCTGACTGAAGTGCTGAACAGACCTTCAAGGCACACTTCTGTCTTCGATGAGAAGTGTGGGATTAAATGTTTAGCATCAGACTAATGCTCACCCTTCATCTTCCACTGGCTTGAAGAGCCGATGACAACCTACAGACTGGGATCCCTTTGTGAGATCAGATCTGACAGTATTACTAACTACAAAAAAAATCCCAAAACACACACATGCAGAGTGGACTTTTCAAACCTGCCTCACTGACTTAGAATATATGTCCCTACTGAGTCCATGGGACAACAGTTCAGTAAATCTGATGTTAGCAATCATAAATCCATGAGGAAACATGGATTGCACTGAGCTGATGCAAACTTCAAATTGCATTTTAAATGGTGAAAGGTTAAGGGGACAGTAAGCTTTCTGACAGGCTAAATATTGGCTGATCACACTCAGTTTCCCAAAGGCAATGTAATAAACGTGTGAGGTCATTTAAAATGTTACCGTAGTCTCTGCTTCTGCTTAATTTTGTGTTTGCATCATTCAGATCAAATTTGTACCACTAGATGCCTTGGTACCACCCAGATCCAGCAGTGCACTGTGAAACCATAGCTTCAGATGCTTATGAAAATCCCAATTATTACTATGATGTGAACTTTCTAAGCAATTTTTGTTTGGTATAGCTTCATATGTATTTGTATATGCTCACCATGGCCCCAAGTGTATGGGCAAAAATATACTTCACCTCATTAGAAGGATTTTTAAAATATTTGCTCTCCTAGGACTTTCTTACACAAGTTTCATTTCATTTCTAAAGAGAGGATCTGTAAAGTAGGAAAACTCCACCATTAGCTCCCACAAGGGAGAAAATCCAATGACTTTCATAACATCATATGAATGCATTATGCACCACTGGGGCCGTAGACTTTTGAAGAATAAGGATTTGACACACTTGTAATTGTCTTCAGATGACAAGAATTATTTCCTGCAACACCAAAGGATGATTTTCCAGTCTGGTTCCTATGTACCATGGAAAATCCACCATGGGCACCACGAGCAGAGGGTAAGAAAGACTCCAATCTGCTCATGAACAACTTCTGCACGTGGTTTATGACTATGGACAAGGACAGCTGAGGTTTCCATGTCTAGCAGTTGCTGGTGATACAGCCTGTGACATGTCTGAGACTCACAGGTTGCACCAGACCCAAGTCCCATCAGCTGTGCACACCACCAAGGGGCTTCAGTCACATCAACCAGAGAACTCAGCTAATTGCAATGGGCCAGGTAAATAATATTGAAAGATTGACACTGAGAAAATTTCAGATTGCAAACATTTTGAATATTTGGCAATATGTAAAATATCCCTAGGCAATGAATGCATAAAAACATGTATATACTTAAATATATATGTAAGTACATGCATGTATGTGACAATATATAATCCCTTTATATTTGACTAAAGAAATAATTATAATTGAAATTTATCACCATACTCATAGCTTTAAAAGGTTTCTCATTAGTCAGAATTATCTTACCTGATAAGCTGAAATTGGATTGATGGAGGTTTCTGATTGGTGGGGGCTGGTTTTTGGCAGGGGAGGATTTAGTTGAGGGTGCAGGAGTTGCATATTTTGGCGTAGCTGGGATTTCGTACACAGGTCCATCATACATTCCTCTGGAGACTCCTTGCAGTCCTCCCACCTAAAACAAGAGGAGAGTAAAAATCCAGCCACTGAATGCTCAAATAATGCTGCCTAATGACCCTGTAGAAAGAGAGCAGTGAGCACAGAGCTACATTCTGCACTGGCTGAATTAACTTTATATATAAAGTGCAGTTTGCTTTATCTATAAAGGAAATTATAAAGCTTGTTCCCTCCATTTTTATATATATAAAAATGACAAGAGAGTTCCTTACCAGGCTTCCTTCACAATCAAAGGGGAGAAGTGGAATTCAAAAGAACAGGTGTGACCTGTTTATTTTACATAAGATCTGTCCCAATCACCTTCTCTTTCCATTCAGCTACTGAGTGACACTTGGGCTGTAGCACAACTGACATCCACTACACCAACTGCACCAATTTCTCTCCTACCTATATTTCCTCTGCTCCTCCCCTTCATAGATCTCATTCTCTTTATTAGAACTCCTTGAAAAGGAGTGGCAATTTTTAAATTACATTTCAAAAGGTTCTGCTTCCTGTCATCAACTAGAAAAGCGATTATACACTGGGCTGTGGCAGGGGATCTATATTAGAATATTTGTCAATAGTGTATTTGTCATTTGAGCTCGGATTTCAGTTTGAGGTCTCTAGATTTTTCCCTGTACAGTTCTTACTAGGAATATTAGAAAAGACATTCAAAACAACTTCACTGGTCTTAAAATCATGGGAATCTAGGAAAAAATATTTTAGTAAGAACAGTTCAGTTTTCAGAGAGCCGGAAGGCATTGAATTGCAGAATGCAAAGCTCATCAAAAAGATCAGAAATCTGCGTCTTACACGATTATGGTTTCAGAGAAATTTCTTCAACAGGTTAAAAGTGAAATTAAAATACTCTACAGAAAGACTCTACTCACAGGGGTTTGATCCAGCTCTCAAAGCAATCAGTGCATTTTCCTTTCTTTTGATGACAGGGGCATCAGGCTAAGAAGAGCCACTGTCTTGCAGGGCCTAATGCCCAGAAGACAGCAGCTGCCAAGCACAGCAATGAATCCATCTTCCAGGGACCCACAAAGGCACGAATTTATTCTGCTATCCCTGCTCCAGGGATAAGTTTATACTGCCAACCTGTGCCAGTTCACTTTTGCAGTCCCTTGCCTGACGAGTTTTTCTATATTCCTCTGTTATGCACTGACATGTTCATACAGCAGTTGATAAAACCACCAATGGGTTTTTCTAAATATTTCCAGTGGATAAAATTTGATTGTGGGAAAAGAACTGTGGGCATGAATATGCTCTCCCTGTCGGCAGGCAGCAGAGGGAGCTGCAGGAGCAAAAATATCAGTCCCTTTGTCTGCAGAACTTGCCCAAGAATCAAAGGTCTCCCAAAATCTAGGCCCACTTGCAAGACACATTACTTGGCCAAAGTAATTTTGTTCAAACTCCTGCTACAAGACACTAATCTGTGATGCTTGTTTCTAAAGTGCTGGTTTCACTATTTTGATGACTTTGTCACACTCCCAGGCCCTGAAGCCCTAAGCAATAAGTGTGAAGAGAAGGCCTGTATCATCTACATGGACAATGTAAAAAAATGCCCAACTGATTGGTATTTTGCAAAATTTTTGCAGGTGCATTTGCTTTTTACAATGCCTTTTCTTCTAAAAGAAGTGCAGGCCTTTCTTCTGCAGCTTCACAGAACTTGTATAATAAATGATGAAAGATAAAAAGCTTATCAACCTGCTTGTAGGCTTAATTTCAGCTGCCACTATCACAGCCTATGGTGTATACTTGGCTGAATAAAATATGAGAGTTAGTCAATTTTTCCTATTACCTGTGCTCACACAGTGACTTTCCTGCTCAGTGACAAGAAATTTCCAAACTCCAAACTAGTGTCCAGCCAATTGCTTTTCAACAGATAAGCACTGATATAATTCAAAACCAGAGGTGACTTGAGTCTTAATCTTGGTCATTTCCCAAGCCTTTTATTAAACAAAAGACAAAGGTTTTCTGAGCCATTAATGCTGAGCCATAATTTCTGAGCCATTATGCCAATACACAGCCAAGTAAATGCACTAACAACAGTTCAAAAATGCCCCATATAATGAGAATCTCTGGCTGGCATGCTTTTCTTCTCTGCAGTGTAGCACTTCAGTAAGCAATTTAAAATTCTGTTTTTATTCTGCCTAATCCTCTCTCACACGAAGCTTTCTCTTTTCCTGAATTATAACTGAAAGTAAATTCTATCGCTACTCCACCTCTCTTCAAAAGCCTTGACATAAGGCATTGCTGGACATAAAGCAATTATGCCAACTGGCAATTGTATGTTCTACCTGCTGAAGCTCACAGTGTTAATGCTAAGGTTAGATGAGTTCACAATTGCAACCAGTTTTTTGGTCATTTTTTCAGCAGGTCATATACAGTCCATCTGATATGGACTCATAATAGCACAACAATATTAAAACAGATGCTACTGTGCTTCCAAGAGTGTTTGGCTACAAAGAAGATTAAATAGGATCTGACATTACCTTATTCCTGATTTTGATGCGCTGGTAAAGATATTCAGGGAAAGGTTTGCGAGGGATGAAGCGGCCCATTCCTTTATTTACGTGCAGATTTCCATCTTCAAACACAATCTTCCCTTGGCTTATGACCACGAGTGGGGCACCATGGCACTCCATTCCTTCAAAGATGTTGTACTCAATGGCCTGAGGATCAACCAACACATTCACTGCAAAACCTCTTTTCATTTGTAGTCATAATTTTAGACAACTGCCATTATTGAGTGTATAAAATTGTTTTGACATGAAATTATTTTAAAGGATCTTTCTGATCAGACTTTCCTGGATGAGCCATTTCCTTTCTGTTTTTCATTTTCCACCAAGGATTTCACTTGTTTTTGAAAATTTGCTGTATCTAACCAGAGAATTTAGAAGAATGATAGCCCTACTATGAAGGAAAATTGTGACTCAGCTGCTGGATACCCAGAGGACGTGGTCCCACCATGCATCTGCTGTGAGCAAATTTCAAAGAGGCCAGCACATATATTTCTGTCTGAAAAAGCCTAGAAAAGCCCAGGAAGGTCTGAATCTAAATGGGATTGACAGGGCAGGTGATTATTACTTTCTTGAAAATACAGATATCTCCCAAGACAGAGAAATAGAAACTGAATCACCCAAATTTACTTTTTAAAGGTTTATAAATGTTTTGTTTTTTTTAATATACAAATGCAATACTGGATTTTCAGTAAAACTTTTGGAAGAATTTCCCAATACAAAGGGCCAAAGCACTAAAGGGACAAAGCACTTTGGGATAGATAACACATAAGATAAAACCTATCAGAGTCAAAATTAAAGCAACTGTCAGTCACTGGTACTCTGCACTGAGGGCAAAGAAATATGTGGCAAAGCTCTGGAATTAAACAGAAAATTCCATCCATGAAGCTGATTAGAGCTGTATTATCAAAACATTTAATCATCTGTCATAGTTTAGAATACTGTTAATCATGCAATTTATAATTTCAGGGTTTTTAGGTAAGAAAAATAAAATAATCTAGTTTTAAATTTATCCTCACAGCCTTATTAACCTCAGCTGCAGAGCTGCTGATTCACACCTGTTTATAAGTCTGCCACAAGCGTGCAAAAATTAAATAGTGCAAGGGTATATGCAGAGAGAAAAGAAGTGCTTCCAACACAGGACTTCAATACTCTCATGTTCTGAAATATTTACCCATTTCAGAACAGGAACAGGCAGTTACCCCACTCCTCTGTATCCTGCACTATAGGTGTTCACATGATTTAGGTCAACAGCTGAAAAACAACAATGACATTTCTTTTTCCTTGCTGGTTTTCATTTCCTCCTTACCGATTTATGGCTTTTGGCTGTTATAGTCTTCACCTTATCAGGGTCCCAAATAACAACATCAGCATCGGATCCTACAGCAATCCGGCCTTTTCTTGGATACAGATTAAAGATTTTGGCAGCATTGGTGCTGGTGACAGCTACAAACTGGCTCTCGTCCATCTTGCCTGTGGCCTAAAAAACAACATAATTTGAGCAAAACACACTAATGAAATGAGGATTTACTAT
This sequence comes from Brachypodius melanocephalos, assembly GCA_013398615.1. NCBI lineage: Eukaryota > Metazoa > Chordata > Aves > Passeriformes > Pycnonotidae > Brachypodius > Brachypodius melanocephalos. The sequence goes on along the minus strand of VZSR01003371.1, from coordinate 10,107,817 downwards.
TCAGAGTACTGAAAGGTCAGGGAGATATTGGAAGGCATCCCTTTATAGATATGGTGATGTTGCATGAAACAGAAATTGAATCACACAGGACTTTATATACAGCTCTTTACTTGGAAGTTTCAAATACGTAAGTGTGTTACTCCAGGCATTGCAAAGAACAGCCAGTGAAACGTTGGTGCACAATACCTCCAAGGTGCTCAGCTATCTGGAATCCCTGTCTCTACACACTGAGGCCTAGATGTATTGTTGCTAGTCCTAGTAATTTCTATTTAAATATTTAAGTAATTTTAAATCAGAGACATTTATATGAGTGTTACGAGATGTAACAAAATATAAGATTCCAACACTTCTGGGAACACTTCTTGCAAATGAAGTCCATTCTATTATCATTATTGTCAGATCTATACATCTAAGTAATACAACCAATTATAAAGTCTTTGCCTGGAGAAATGTCATCACCAACAGAACTTGGCATATAGGTAGTGATGGTAACTGCAACTGTACAGAACAGCATTTTGACTTCTCAGTAGAGTATTCTGGGGTCTTCCCTGGCAATGGGCAAGAACAGTGTTCTAAGGAAGAACAACAGTGCCAAGCCTTTTAATATTAAATAAACACTTATTTCCTGCCTGGTAAAATACAAAGTTTCTAAAGAATAAGCTACTCAGTGGTCCAGGACATATAAAACCCATGTGGCAGCCCTTCCTGAAGTTCCTTCCCATTGAGGGAGTAACAAAAGCAAAATACCAGCAGCTGGCTGTGCTTTGCTTGCTCCCCTGCTTTGCTCCTACATGGCAGGTATCTGAAGCTGCTTCTGTGCTTGGAATCTCAATAGCTGTCCCTGAATAAAGTGGTTATGAAATACAGTCTGGGAGAAGTGCTCATCAGAGCACTGTAAATACTGCTACTTCCCAGTCTGCAATGTGCATTCCAGCACAATGCAGTGATTGTGTGTGAGTGTGCAGGGTGTGCATGTGGAGACAGACAACAGAGGGACAGTATCATTATACATTTGAATCCACAGAACCATCAAAAAATTCCTGACTTATACCGGCACTCCACTGCAAAGTGTGCCAGTATGAATTACATGCTACGCTCTCCTTCAAAGTATTTCATCATTTAGCCTCAGGCTCACTGCCATCCATTTGTAATTTTTCAAAAACGATGAGACACTTCCCAAATTCAAACAATCCATTCATCATGTTTATATGAGGTCCACTTCAAAACCATTAAATTGCTTCAGATACCTATTCTCTCAGAAGCATCCGCTCTGACACAAACGGAAAATAGAGCAATGGAGTCTGGGAAGCCTCAGGTCTAATAAAGCACACTATTGCAGTGTCAGAAATGAAGCACAGCCCTGAGTTCAAAAAACTGGAAGAGGTTTTTGAAATAAGCAATTCACCTCACAGTAGCATTCTCTCAGGGAATTATAAGAAATGTATCAGAAAGTCACTTAAGCAACGGCCAAGAGTCTCTTGGCTTTCCTTATTCAGCCAACACTCAATTTCCTTTTAGTCTATAAAGGTAAGTAATTACTTACTACAGCCTTGTCCCAGACAACAGTCATCCTTTCCTCAATTCCATTGACCCCTTCAGGAATCATAGTGAAGTTGTCCTTTCCAATGGCTTTCTGGGCAGTGCTATAGGGGCAATGTCCACTTCCCGTCACCTGCAGGTCCCCACTGTGGAGTTAACACACAGAAGGTTTAGACCAGGCATCACCAAGGTGACCTTGGTCTCAGACAGGCTGTGAATGGATCTTTCAAGCCTTTCAAGACACCAGAGGCACAGGCTGTAAATCATGCCAGCAGCCTTTCCAGGCTGGCTACAGATCACTGAGAGCAACAATGGCACCGGACATCTCCACTTTCCCCCAGGAGCACCCTGAACTCCTGGATTACAGCCCCCTCTAGCTCCAGGCTGCTTATCGACAGAGATCAGGCAAAAGCCCACTAACCAGGACAAAGGATTACTCCAGGATTAAGGAAATGATAGGAAGCTTGTATGAAATGTCTGCCACCCTCAAGATAAATTAATCCACAACCACATGAAAAAATAATGGCAAATTTCACAGTGCAAAGTCATGAGCTTCAAACGTGTTCCCCTGTATTTCTCTCCTGCACATGTATTTTTCCTGCAAAACTTACATGAATACTCATCTCACCTTACAAAACAGAACAAAGAAAATAAGAAGTTTTTTATCAGGTAGTTTCCTAATTAAACAATGAAAGGCATAGTGCAAGTCAAACACATGTTCTGGATTTATCTGACTTAAGGGTCTTACACAGAAAAAGGCATGGAGAAAAATGCAAAAAGAGCTACCATTTATAATGCTTTTATTTAAGAGGTAGGGTTTTTCAGCTTAGAGAATTTTTTTTTGGCAGAGAGCAGAACTGGATCACAGCTGCTCCTGGAAATAAGGAGGAAGAACACAATCAATATGCAGAATCTTGCAAAAATAGAAAGACAAAAGGTTCTCCAATATCCACAGGAAACATGATATTATTAGCTCTTGATTAAGCTTACAGGAGACAAGCACATTAGAACTCACTATGATTTCTCTTCCATCACTCCCTAAGTCCCAAAGAGCCTGTCATCCTTTAACTGATAATGTAAATTCCAGCTCTGAAACAACTGAATGATTCTGGTCCACAAATCTAGATTCAACAAGCTAAAAAATATCAAAGTGAAGACAAAAAAAGTGACATACATCAGTAATTCTAATGCCATTTTCTAGGCTGCCAGCCCTAACAGTTGTTGACAGAGAAGACTCCTTGGCCTCTTTTCTGGCTCTCCACCATGCTTCACAAGCCATCCATCCAGTTTTTAGCAGAAGCCAAACCCATGAATTCGGTACAGAAAAGGCTGCTATGCTTTAGTTGCTCCTGATTATTAATGATTGCTTGGTGTTACTCCATAGGATTAAGCCAATTTCATCAGTTAAACATTCATTTATTTTAACACAACAATAGTCAGAAGGCTGCAATGCCATTTCTTCCTTTTTGATGCTCTTCTAATCAGAAAAGCTTCCTGTGGCATCTGTCCTTTCTGCACACTGATATAACCATGAAAACCTGACTGTCACAGCCAGGCCCTGTATCACTGCCTGCTTCCCTGAAGTTATGCTGTGCTTCTAACACCACACTACAAATTCCTACACCTGAAAGACAAGAAGGGCTTGCTTTCTTAACTCCGTATTCCCTCTCCTCTGACATTTAATGACATATGAACTGCACTACCCAGTCAAATCAATAGAAGACTTCCAAAAATGAAGTGTGTCACTTGAGACCTTCCCATCCCTGTTTAACCCATGGGCACTTCAACGGTCTAGACACACTCTGCTGTTAAATGGGGGATAAGCTAAAAACAGAGACGGAAAGGGATCATCATGAAATAAATACATTGTCATCTTATTGTTCTTTATTGTTCCCCTTAAACAAGGCTTTCATGGCAAGTTGCATCTTCTGTGTAGCACCAAGATCTCACATCTCTGGTTCACAAGAGGTGGCACATCACAGCTGCAGTAATGCAGCAGCACACCATGCAAGATCAAAGCTAACTCAAGTGCACGGCCCAGAGATGACACAAGGAGCTAATCTCATGAGGCAAATTCAATCTGTAAATCCTATGAGACATGATGGGGTTTTACATATTCAGATTTTCAGTGGAAAATCAACGCTTTCTGTGGAAAAGAGCACAAGCAGTATGCTGCATGCTTGCAAAGGAAGGATGTTGTAGGGATTTTTTAATGAATGTAAAATACTGGTATCCAAATCAACAGTGCAATACAAACATGAAACACTGTCTTTACCATCATCCTTGCATAAAATTCCCTATGAATGCAGAGCAGAATGATAAAGTACACAGTTCTTTTTAGTTTCACAGTATAGATTTGAAGTATTAAAACTGAAAGCAGGCTAAGCTGCTGTCATTTAAGATGTAGGACTTTAAGCCACTAGGAAAAAAAAGAAGCCATTTTTGCATGCTTGGAGAATAATGAAAACTTCTGTAAGTCCTCAGTTTGTCTTTCTGATGTTAGTTTTAAAAAGTCATTATTTGGATTCCATTTCTAAAAATGTTCTTGCTATTTTAGCTAATCTGCTTTGACCCACATAGTATTATTTTGGGACTCTCTTCTAGAAAGCATATATAGCCACTCTAACAGAGTAAGGAGTCAAACATTTTGATACACATTTACATGTGCTGGCTAAGAGCTTTACCCTCACTTCACCCTTTACAGTGCTGATAGTGATGAATCAGATCAAGAAAGTAATTTTTTTTGAGTCCTTATTTGGAACAAAAAGCTCAGTTACGGAAAAAAACCCACTTTTTCTATCAGACTGTCAGAAGAGAACTGCTGCATATTCCTACCAGAGCCACATGTAACTCAGAGTTCAACTGCAGCATCTTTAGAGCAGATGAGTTAAAGCGTGGGTGGGCTCTGGTGGGTTGCACACATATGTGTCCACTCACCTCCCAGGCAGCTGCTCTAAAGATGGTCACTTTCAGGGTTCAAATTTCACTGCTCTGTCTAGGGCACTGGAAACCCCAGAAAGGGGAGGCAGGAGCTGAGGTGGGTGCCACTACAGGAAGATAAGTAAGGATATGAATGGTAAGTTGAGTTCCTCACTCCAGCCCTAGAAATCTGTCCTGATGGGGCTTCAGCTGTGAATTTCTGTATCATTTCAGAGCAGATGGTCTTTTGCTTAAGCTAAAGAAGACCTACAGTTGGCTACAGGCAGGAAATACTTTCAGAGATGGGTTTACAGTCTGGGTTTCTGGCATTGATGATATCTTCTTTTCTGCATGAGAAAGTCACTTCTTCCTCTGCTGTCCACATTCCTTTCACCTACCTAGTGATTAAACTCTCCCTGCCAACCTGAAGGCAGTCAGCTCACATCTCTATCCTGTCAAGAGATGGCCTTCAGTCTCCAGCTGTCTCCACTAAATTCCTTCACAGTCTCCTTTGTAATCCACTCTGGCCTCTTTCTCCTGACATACCTGCTCTATGTGTACCACTTATCTTTGCCTTCTTCCAGAGCCCATAAAGACACAAGGCAAGCTAAAATAAGAAGCCTGCAAGAACTGGACACAAGGAAACTTGTATGATTTTGGTCCCTCCCAAATGGGATGAAGGCAAACTACCAAGTCAGAATTTTTCAATATGCAGGAGACAAACCCACCAAACTCTGCTACAAACACAAGTTAGTTTAGGACAAGCCAATTTTCAGAACTCACAGTTGAGAGCCCTGCACTAGCTTTGACAAAAATAGCCCCAAGAAATTTTTCTTGGTTCTAGGTATCTCTGCATTCAGGAACAGCTCTGATTTCAGGAGCTGTGCTTGTCAAATATGACTGGGGTTTATTGAGTCTGTTCTCAAACATGTGGATTTACCCACCAAGCTTTTGCTTATGCTGGACAGTGAGAATGCCATCCCATCATATTTCAACAATTCAGCTAAAGAAAACTAAAAACTAGGGAGAAGGCCAGTTTGAAGTCCTGAAAAATCTAGTTGTGAAACTAGGAATCACATGAAAAGCAGAAAGAAAAATAATTAATTCCTGAATAGCCAGCAATTGCCTCTCTATCAAGCCAAGCAGCAACTGGAGTGTCCATGACTGCTCACCTGACTGACTGCCTAAGCATAAAGACATGACTGTTCCTGGTTCCTTCTCTGCTGTTTTATGTATGAGACTGGTCTAAAGGAAACCAGGCTGATCCCTAGATGCTTCATGCCATGTGGCTTTTGCACTTGCCTCACAATCATCCTGTAAAAAAAAGGAAGTCTTACCATGCTAAGAGTGAATTTAAGTGGTCTGGAGTGGTAGGGTCAGGGCTCAGAGGTGGTGAGGTCACAAAAGCTGCAGCCTTGGCCCAGTTTTTGCTCCAGTAATGTGTCCCATCTGTTCCCAAACTGGCAGTGATCGGTTCTCCAAAAACAAGGGGACCTTGGAGAAAGCAAGGACATATAGGAACTAATTACAACCCACTCTCTCTTCAGCACATGACACTGCTTGCTGCATGCAACCATGTATAATTCACGCATTGCTACATGGCTAGCACAGCTCCCAGGAAATTAAACAGCCCTGGCTTTGTCTGTATGATAAAAAATTAATCAGGAGTCTCTCTGAGCTCTACATGCTTTTGATCAGCCTATTTACAAATCTTTCTTTCTAATCCAGGAGGAGACAGTTCAGACCCGCTTTTAATTTGTACTGTTTTAATCACAGCCATGTTCTCTCTATTGCTGCAGTTCGGAGCACACTGGATGGTGGATCACTTCAGCAGGCAGATGCCTTTTTACCACTCCCAGGTTGGGCACAGCACCAGCAGACGGCAGCATATGGTCCCCATCACCACACTCCAAGTCCCCAAGAATACAAACACCAAGACAATAATTTGCTCTTTGGCTTTTCCATATTGCTCATGAGCTTTGTAGTCCCAACCAGCAGAACAGTCCTGACTTGCAAGCGCAGCTTTGGAAGCAGCTGCCTTCAGGCTCACAAGGCCCTTTTGGGTGCTTTGTAATCTGGATCCCACCAGGGCCCCAGCAAGCGCACATCAGAGGGAGTCAGCTTCTAGCAGCAAGGCCAGGAGCGAGCTCCACACATCTCTAACAGCAGGGTCACTGCCCAAACCACATCTCAGAGGGTGACAACCTTAAATACTGGCATGGAGGATGCGCCATTAGGAAAAAAGTATCTGCCTCCCATGAACAGAGATATAGCAGTCTAAGGGAAAAGTAACAGAGAAAACAGGATAGAGAAGAGCTACAATTCAGTCTTCAAGAGGACAGTTTGTGGGGAGAGTTTCTCAGCTTAAAAACATGAAAGGATTTCCCCTCATCCTTCTCAGCCATAAATATATAGTCTGCAATGGTGCTACTGTTCTTTCGTAACCTCTCCCTATAGCCTGTCATTTGGGTAAACATATACAGGTTTTTTCACTGAGCTTCTATTCAACAAAAACAAAACGAGTTTGGGGGAGCAAAGGAAGTCACTTACCTCTCTTCCTGGCCAGTGCAATGATATCAGCTGCACTCTTACTCATCACCTTGGTGATATACACTGGGCAGTTTATTCGACTGGCAATTGTGATGGCACGGAAAACTGCTTCTGCTTCAAGCTGAGCAAAACAAGGAGGGAAAAGTTAACTGCAAATGCAGTCTGAAGAAAAAATCAGTGGGAGGACTGCATCATATTTCTAACTGTTCAGCAGCAACTCTTCAGGGGTTGATTCTGCTTTTTCCACAGAGAAAGACACAGTGCTGGGAAACAGGGAGCTAACCCAACCTCAAACACTTGGCACTAGCAGTAACCACAGCCAGACTGTACTCACTAGCAGGGTACAGCTACCCAGCACAAACATGGCTAGCTCCCTGGCTCCCTGCACCACAGGAAAGGTCATGTCCAAGCAGCTGATGCAGTTCCTCCTTACCTTCCTCCCCCCTTCCTGTTTCAGACTCCTACCCTGCAGCTGAAAGGAGAACAAAACAAGGAAATTTTGCCCTGCTCAGAGACAACGTCTGAGCTCCCTCTGGCAGCTTACCCTAATCTTTACATAATGGTGACAGTGAATGTAAAGAATTCTCAAACAGCAACTTCAGCACTGTGGAGTGAATTTAGCCCATAATCTACAGAAGCCTTTGAAGCAGTGCCCAGTGAGTCCCCTCTGTCAGCAAGCGTAAAGGCAGTATCCTCCCAGAGAGCCATCTGGGACGTAGGCACACAAAGCAAGCATCTTCAGATGGAGGAGCAGTGTTTCCCAGCAGCTCTGGAAACTCCTTTCCCCAGACATCAGTTTTATACCAGATCCTTCCCAGATGGACCCACAGTATTGGCATTTTAATATGAAAAACTCTGTATTAACTGAAAATAGAGACTCAGTGGTATAGAAATTTCTGTGCAAGAGTTTTGCTGGAAAAGTTGAGCAACCTAGACCTTCCAAAACTGCATGGCTTATTCCTTTACAGTTTTATAACATATTCTTCCTTAAATCAGACTGCTTCAGTTTGTGCTAGGACCTGTATCAAAACATCTGCTCTGGAAATCCCAAATGCACCTTTAGAGAGCAGGAAAGGAGGCACGGCCTCTGCACTGCAGCACTATAGCTGAGCAAAATTCCTTTCTGGAAACTGCAAATGCAGATTTTCCTTAGGCCCTTGTTCTCATTAAGAGGAAACAACTCAATCCTTTTAGAATAATTTCAGTAGAACAGCAAAATGAAAAAGTACATAAACAGTTCAATAGAAGAATGTGGCCAATTAAGCTGATTCCTTTTGCCTTGGGGAGAAGTTAAATAAAGATCTGCAAACCACAACAATCTCTTCAAGTTCAGCCTCAAATCCCCAGGATCTTGTCTCTTTATTCTTCTGGGAAAGCAGTCACCTCCCACTCTCGCTCTCCACATCCCATTAATGGTCTGAACTGTGTATTTCAGGGGACATTCTCACGTCTCCACATTTTCCTTGGCATTAAATAAAACCTTTTCCAGATGCCTTAGACGATCCACACCAGAGCCCAGATTTTATTATAAGGGAGTTGCATAAAACAAGCTGCCTCACAGCATCTTTCCGTTCTCATGTGTTTGCATCTCCACAGCCTGCATTTCTGACACCAATGTATCTGCCAGCATGAAAGTAGATCTATACGTGGGTGTATGCATATGCACAGTATAGATGTGCACATAAATCTTATAAGAGGTTTTCGGCCAAAGAATTTTAATAAATGCAGTTACTCTGAGGACTAACCCTCAAGCTGCACTGCTGATTTTTAGCCTGATAAGCCCATTTTTTTTGTCACCACAAATCAAAACACAAAGGTCACACTTAAAAAATACATGGACACCTGTGCCCGGGGCAGCAGGAGCTTATCCCTGGACTAAGGGAATGCACCTGCTGCAGCATCCAAAGGGCTTTTCAGGCAAACAAGTTGAAAGGACCTGGACTTTTGAGACTTTGAGTAATAGTGGAAAAAGCAGTGGGAGAAGCAGACATCTGCCCTCCCTGATGCACCCATCCATCATATGCACATATAGAAGCCAAGCTCCGACAGTACGTGTTTGACAAAATACTTCCCCAAATGACAAAATGAGCAGAGTCTCTTACCTCTTCTGGCCTGCTCAGGGCATGTCCCTCAGGTCCAGTGATTCCCATCTCCAGAATACGCTTTTGTTCCTGCAAAGTAAGAGATAAATGCTGACCCAGCTCCAGGATGAGACCTGTGCACCCAGAATCCTCAGGGAGATGAACAGCCACACGGTCTGACTGCCCCTTTCAGTGTCAGTGTAAAAGAAGCTGCCAAGCCCACTGAACACTGCAAACACTGTCTCTAAACTGGGCCCACACTACACCACCACAGCCAGCAGTGGTCTCTGTTGTGTGACTGAGTATATTCGTGCCCCAAGCCATTGGGGCTGCACCATCAGAAACCTCTTCTACTCTCCAGAAAGCCCTACTTGACACCACGACACCAGCCCAGGGAATAGGCTTTAACCAATACACTAAACGGTAATTACAGGTACTTCCAGCCTGCCATTCCCTATTTACTTGCTCAAGTTCCTCTCTGGTTGCAATCCACAAAGCACCTTCTTCAACTTTCAGCACTACTGACACTTTCAGTTTTCTGTAATGCTTTCTTCCTACACAGTGAATCACTAAAATTATGCTTTTATAAAACAAAACAGTGCCCTCCAGCTGCAAGGGCCCATCTCAGGACCAAGGCAGATTTCTCAGAAAAAAAAAAAAAAATCTATGCTATCCAGCTTCACAGCAGTGACATTTTTTTTTTAAATAGACAAAAAGCTTCACTTAATTTAAGGCTAAGCAGTGTAATTGGAATAAATTTCCCTTTTTGCAGAAACTGGTGGTGAACCCCTTTTCAGCTGAGGTTGGTCCAGGTCTGACAGCAGTGCAGAAGTGGGATCAGAGCTGCTGCTGTACCTCTGGCCCTGCCCTGCCCTGCCCACAGGGCTCTAATGAGCCCAGCTCAACGATGTAATGGCTCTGTGACACAGACAAATGTCCCCTAGAGACCAGGATGAAGTTACTGAACATATTTGAATGTGTCAACTAATAAATATCTGATCCCAGGTCCCTGAGGGTGAAAAGCTCACACATTATCGACACACTCCAGTAAAACTGAAAAAGTTAACATTCATATATACTTTAGCCTTTGCTGCAATCAATCAAGGCTGAAGAGGCAGTAACAGGACTGCATTAGTCTGACTGTGTAAAGACATTTTGGTTAGAAAAACATAAGGTTTCATAGGTGTTCTTAAAATAGCTGTTCTGGATCATTAATGCACCAACTGTGAACAGTGCCAGCCAAAGATTTCAGATAATTAAAATACAGCAATAAAATAAAGTTACAACCATGTAAAAAATAGCAACTTGGTACAGAATAGATGAACAAAGTAGGACAGATTTGCATCTTGAAGGAAGTAATAAAATCAGATCATAATAAATTACCCCCTGTAAGTTGACTTAATAGTGCTAATTAACTAGAATATTTGTTTGACAAGATCAAATTTGTATTTTCACACAGGACAGTCCTAAAAAACCTATGTGCAGGCAACTTTCTTTTCATTATCCAAATAATTCTTCTAAATAAAAGCATAGAGAAAGACTGATTTTATGAAACATAGTGAGAAAAAATGTTTGATGTAAAACATAACTTACATTTAATTACTACGTCTTCTTTTCCTAATAATTTTTCTGTCCTGTTTGTTCATATTCAACAGCTGTATATTAAGGCTGATCAGAAAAAATGTAACTGAAATAGATGTCTATCAAAAATGCAATTCCATAAGTGTGTCTTGATTTTAATGGGCAATGTATCAAAACACCATAGATACCATTTGATTTGTTTTATTTTGCCTTTCCTACAGTAATATTGACTTAATCATGCTTATCAGTAGTAATTTTATTTCTCCTGGATATTTTATATTGTATTAAAACTATAAATTACGTATTTAGTAGTTTTTATTCACGCTAAACTTCATGAGAAATCAGCTTTTTTCCTCTCTTGAATTCAAGTGACGGTTGTCACCTAGTTTCAGTGGGGGAAGGACACAACTGTATGTGCCTGCTGACTCCTTACTAGTAACTTTTGACCCCAGTGGTTATTTTTGGTCAAACTCAAAGTTAAAAGTGAAAGGCAGGTCTCAAAGGGGGTAAATTCTAAACAGGCAGATTGAGATGTGTTTTTCCCACAGAGAGAAAAACAAAATACACCCAAGGCAAGAGTTCTTACACACTGCCTAATGACTCAAACATTCCCTTGATTAAAGATCTCCCTTAGACATGAGACAAGGTGGGTTGCCTTGTCCAGATCTCAAAGACAGCTTCAGCTGCTGTAATTTCCTTGTCAGCTCTGCAGCCCAGTCCTTAGCAGATAAGCCAGCAGATAAGCAGCTCAGCAGATAAATCAGATGGCACAGAGCCTCATCGACCTAAGAGAGGCTCAACGCACGTACGAGGGATCAGGGGAGTGAGACATCCCTGCAACAGCCTTCAAAGATTCATCAGTCACAAATGTAGCATCAAAACAAAACCCACCCAAACCTGTCCCTTCTGTTTTAGAGGGGGATCCTGGCCTCTGAAAAACCAGTGGGAGGTTTACTATCAACTGCTGTCCTTTGGTTGCCCCTTTCCATGCTTCCATGTGTTGCGGCAGTGATCAGAGCCATGACACAGTCCAGTGGGAGGACAGCAGCTCCCAGGGCACCTGACCTGCAAGGACTGCACTTTTGGGCACTTTAATGGAATATTCTGAACTTGAGCCCAGCTTCCTGGTTCTGAGATACATCTCCTAAGAGCATGGATTATACTTAAACACACATTTTTGAAATGTCTACAAGATCACAGTAGTTCTTACTCTCAAACTTCAGAGCTTTGTGAGAATATAGGCCTCTGAGCTTTAATACCCACTCCAAACTCACTGGGTTGCTTATGCTGAGAGCTGCAGCAAAAAGACTTTAGTATAAAGCTTTCAGATCATCTTTTTGTACCCAAAATCTGTGAACAAGGCTGTACATTGTTCTGCTTCACTGTATCTGCTGGATTCAGAAGAAATCTTCTTGCTTCCTTCTGCCTCCCTTATCTAGTCCTCATCTGCTGCCAAGGCAAGGAGCTGCCTGGAATATTGCCCTGCCTCAAGGATGCTCTGCCAATAATGCAAAAGGACCCCCATTCTTTATACCAGCCTTTATACCAGCAGTGTGCAGGGCATCAGGTTCAATTAAGGCTCTTTCCAGGGAGTTCCCTTCTTCCTACACATTCTCAGACTGGCCTATTTAACTTCTCCTCTCTTACATCTACCATCTCACAAAATGAAGCACAAACCATGGTTCACTCACCTGAGCTATCAAGTCTCCATTTTCAGCATGGACCAGGATAACAGCCCCAAGGCTCTTTAGAAAGGTAAAGGCTTCATAAAGCTGCAGGTAGTACAAAGAAGGAAACACTGCTGAATAAGGAAAACACATTACTTAATACTCAGACCTCTCTCTTCACCTCAGTTGTTGTACCTTCTATGCTGGTAATTATATTGGTGAATAGCAAATGATCTCTTTTCTACAAAGAGCCTAAGCTTCACTGACTGATGTTGACTTACCCATCCCTGTACACACCAGCTGCACCAAAACAGGGTCAACAGCCCTGAGGAGGGCTGGATTTCCCGGGGACACAGAGTCTGCCCCAGCCCCTGCACTGCAGGGCCACCTCCCCGTGACCTCCCACACAGGGCTGAGTTTAGTGACCCTCTTTTCTGTAGTTTTAGCAAATGTAAAACAGAATTATTGCCATGTACTACAGACACTTTTAGTATGACTAGAACATCTCTTTTCTGTAGTGCAGGCAATTTGCACTATATTCTTAGAGCCATCATTGTTGAGCAACATCTTTAATTCTGATATTAAAAGTTGCAGTATTTTCTCTGTAGCATCCTTGGTTTTTTAATTGCTTTCTCAGATTCAACATCCATCCATAAAGAAGTGCAGTAGTTGATCCTTTTGCTTTAACTGGTAATTTCTGAGCACACATCTACTGAAATACAGTTTCCTTTCCAAAAGGTATTCAGTTTATGTGTCCCTTTTTTAAACCACATTTTAGTAACATGGGAGCCCAGTTTTCAAACACAGATGAAATATGGAAGGCAAAGGTTCTTCAGCATCTACTTTTGCACTAGGACACTTCAGGCAGCATTGAATGAGCTGCAATAAACAGCTTGCAACATGGACATGTAAACAAGGTAACAGCCAGTAGTCCAGCCACACAAACATTTTGATGTATTCCTCTTGGCAATTCCAACAGGGACTTGAATTTAACAGGCACTGCTTCTCAGAGAATACTTATAAATTATTATGTTTAAAATTCCAATTAAAACCACATGTACTGGAGGTGTAACAACAGTTACTTAAGAGACCAAGAGCTGTAGCTCTGGGAATAAGTAAGAAACAAACATTTTATCAAGTGAATAAGCAAACATTATTATTACCAACAGATGCCATTGTCCCTTTACAGTGGCCTGGTATGTATGAATGGGAAAGCTGAAGAGTCTGAAATCTGTAATGAGCTCTGGACAAACAAGCTCATTGTTATCTCCAGCCCTAATGAGAAAAGGCCACCTCCCCCAAAGAGCAACTCCATTTAGCTGCTTACAGCAACCAAGAAACTCTTGAAACCTAAGAACTGCCACTGCCTTGAGGGCTTCATCTTTTTCTCCCTCTCTGACCTAGAGTACTTCAAAGGTTACTGCAAAATAAAATGAGCGAAATCCAGAGCAGAGCTGAGAGGCTGCAATGTTTGGAGACATCAGGAGATCTCTGCAGAAGGTGAATGTCACACACTTGAAGAAACACATGCAGGTGTTCTACACAGCTCAGCACTGATCCTCCAGAGAGTAAACCACCACTGCACATTTCTCCCAGTACCAGTCAGGCCAGTGAGAATGTTTCTCTGGGATTCAACCTCGGCAGCTCAAGTGTTGGGAGATGAGAAAAGAGAGGACAGATCACAGCAATGAAAAGCATTCGGAGCAATACCTGGCTGTCGGACATTTGGTAGAGATCTTTGTACGCCATGTAGACTTGGAAAGAGTTCACACCTGTTCCAAGACAAAATTCAAAGGTATTGCCATGTAAGTGTATTTTTAAATTGTATTTGAACAAAAACTTCAGGAAAAGTAAGTAACAAAGTATGTCTGGATTAGGCTTTTCACTAGTGATTGCCAAAAATCAAGCACCCTTCACAGCTGCATTACAGCTGCTAGGACTAGAAGCCTGGATGCCCTCTCCTCTGTGGGAGCTTTTTGGATGCTGTGGGTAGCCTGTGTTCATCCCTGGAGTAGCCCAGCCACCACTGCAAAGAGGATTGCTTGTAGCCAAATCAGACAATCCATGGTGGCTAAAGCAAGCATGTAATGTTTTTGAAGTTTAAAAAAACTTGTGTAAGGTTCTGTGAATCAGTGTTTTTCTTCTTAGTTTTCCTTAGCTAATCAGGAAAACATTTCAGCTTGACCTAAACTGTGCATTTTGGTAGATAAAAACTTCTGGTTATGTTCCCCCAAAGTGCTGAGAAGGTGTAGGAAATGTGTATCTGAATGTGCATACAGAATTGTTTTTTCTTCATCTTACACTCCAAAGCGCTAAGCTTAGCTGATGGAAGAGATTAGGAAGGAGTGGAAACAAAGCCTGAAATCAGTTTTATAGGCAGCTCACCAAACCTCTCCTTCTGCCTTCCAAAGATGGAAGGATTTATGCTGGCAGTCATTAAAAAACCAAGAAAAGATAATAGCTTCAAATTTCAGAAATCTGTAAGAAATGCTAGTGTTGAGTGTCAGTTGTGAAAAACCCCTTGTATTCAAATCCCCCAAAAAAGTTGCTATTTATTGCAAAGATTTTGTTACTTACATAGCTTTGTATTCTTACAGAATGACTTCAAATGCCTTACTTAAAAATGCCTTCTCTTCATAATCTCTGTACATACGAATTCATATTAATGTATATATTTGTCTTACTCTTTAGTCTACTGGCAAGATCCCCAGTTTGGTCCAAGGACCAGTATCATAATTTTCTAGCTTAAAAAAACCCTAAATTCTAAATTCTAAATGCTGCTGTGTATGCAGCATTTCAAAATGGCTGTGATGAAAACTGTGCTTCCTGGGGCAAGAAGAAAAAGAAAGAGATCTGTTCATGTTATTCATGTTGTTTACACAAAATGAATAAAGCTCTCTGATGAAGACATAACTCCTTCATGAGCCTAGAATAACCAAATACATCCTCAGGCAGAGGGTATGACTGCTCACACACACACAGAGAATTAGTTTATTTACAATTACAGGACTAAAATACCCCAGGATACATGCAGGATGAAACATTGAAATGATCCCTGGTATTATGTCTTCCTGCTAAGTTCAGGCAGCTCAGAGACAAACACAAAGCAGGAGCTGGCCCCTCCTTGCCAACTTCCACACGAAGCAAATCCAGCCTGAAAGGGGGAACCCTGTCAGCCTATAAGCCCATCTTTTCTTTCTGTTTTCCTATTTACCATGTTCTCAGAAAACACATACAGCCTTTACGAACTGTAATCCCTCCATCTATTCCTCATTACAGTTTCAAAGTACTCAGTATGTTCTTATCTTCAAACCCAAGCTTGGCTGGGCCTTGCCTGGGGCCTGCGCTTGCAGCCTCGTGCCCTGAGTCTCCCTGTGACTCTCACAGCAGCACCCAGCACACCCATCCCGCCCGCCCCAGAGCAAAGCGCGGTTTTCTCCCCACAGACCCACCCATGTGTCAGATGTCAGCGGCACCCAGGGGCCACCTTTCTGTGGGGGTGCCCACGCGCAAGCAAAGCAAGGAGGGTGTGTTAGGCCTGGGCCAAGCCGTGCTGACCCCCTCAGCAATGGCACGGGACTGACCCCTCAGACACATTTCTCTGTGAGCCAAGGGCTGCGTTACCTATTGCTCTCCCTTATCCACTAGGCTCTAGCCAAAGGTAATTCATTTCATCACAGTCCTGAGCACTGCGGGTGGAAGACATACACTGACCCAAGCAATACGCATTTTCATCCTTTCTCTTTTATTTCCTCGGTATCTTCGTAGGCCCTCGTCTGACCTTGATAAAATGACTGAGTGTTGCTCCCACTCTGTTTAATGTTCTCCCTGTAATTAATGGGATCCCAGTAGGGATCTTGCCATGGGATCTTGAGCCTGCTCCTTATCACAGTGCAGAAGCAGGGTTCTCCCATGCAAACATTCATGCCCTCAGCTGCCACTAGACATACACACAATAGAAGAGCATTTCAGGGGCTGCCTGTACAGCTAACAAGAGAAATGGTGTGAACAATCCTGCCTTGCAAAGAGAGCACCTTTACCAGATACCAAGATAAAGAACACAAATTTACATATACATGTATCCAAGATTAGACTCCTTGCCCTGGCCTGGTTCCTTGACCTACTCATTGGAATTATGGAGCTT
Organism: Brachypodius melanocephalos; assembly: GCA_013398615.1. Taxonomy (NCBI): domain Eukaryota; kingdom Metazoa; phylum Chordata; class Aves; order Passeriformes; family Pycnonotidae; genus Brachypodius; species Brachypodius melanocephalos. The sequence continues at coordinate 10,091,336 of VZSR01003371.1, read as the reverse complement.
TTCAAAAGCCCTGGTCCGTGGCCTATTGACCTTAATGCTTAACATCTGTTCACACTACATTCTTGTTAATGCCCTACTTGCTCTTACACCAGGGGTACTCAAAATCCTCTCCAAATTTTAGGCAGGACTACAGAGGTTTTTTTAACAGTGACAGAGTCAAAGGAACCGGTGAGGTCCCTACCAGCAATTTCAGGGTCTTGCTTCTTTGCATATATTGAAGAAGCTCAATCCCAAAATAGCCCCTGAAATGCTACAAGCCTGAGCGTTTATAATCAATATTTGGCTCTACAAAATCTTCAGGCCCTTCCAAAGCCTGTGTCTCCTTAAATTAACTTTGCATTGATTTAAAACTGATTAATTGTTCAATTATATCTCATGACAAGGCACCACAACAGCCACTCTGTGAGCTCCCCTGTTACTCATACTGATTGCATTAGGCACATGTAGCTCTGAAACACGAGCTGAGCCCTGTCACTCAGCTAACTCACCCACAATCACATGAGAACCAATTCAATCCAGATTCCCAGCTGATGAAAACCAGGGTCACTTCACTGACATCAAGTCTATTTGCACCAGCTGGCTTAAATGTTTCCAATTATCAGGAAATATTACCCATTAATTTGAAAGGCTTTGCCACACTGAATTATTTCCTATTGTGCTTGTACATTCATACTCAACTTTATCTTGTGTCTCCTAACACCTGAGAGTAATTCACACTGCCTGCCTGAGACACACATGAGAACAAAGGTGACCTCCTAATGCTCTCACCACTGAAGCCACCAAGGCTCCATCATAAATCTCAGTTCAGGAACCAATGAACAGATTTCTGCTTCCCCTGATGACTCAGAGGCAGGTTTATATAGAAAACTCACATTTCAATAGTTGGGAAAGCTATTAACTTAACTGTCTGGATCAGGCTTTTAATATAAACTCTTGGGCAAATTTGGGAGTGCTGAGCCATCTGTGATCTGGGAGACCTGGAAAATAATATCCAACCTTCGAAATAAGGCACAGTATACTTGCCTGAGAGTACAGTCAGCTAATGCACAGCAGCAGATTCATGTTAATGCTGATAGCAGGGAAACAGCACTGATTTAGCACAACCTGTGTTGACAGATGTCATCACCTTGTAAAAATCACCTATACTAGAGACCTGTGTAAGACCAGCTGCAGGTCCTCTAATGATATGCAGTCTTGCTGATGGAAGTGTTTTGTTGCCTAAAATCTGGTTATACAGCACATGTACTGTTAGCATCCTGTGACATGGAATAAACTCCCCCAGGTGACTGCCCCTCCGTGGCATCACAGCAAACAACTGTTCACTCAAAAATAGCATCTTGCTTTTCATTTTCTACTTTGATAGTACATTTCTCTATAATGAGAACCTTCCACATCTAAATCAACACTAGCTCTACACATTACAAAAGATGCTGCATATACATATCACTTAGGCTTCCCAACAGAAAAGTCATTCTGGTTTGCCCATGGAAACCACATGCCATTTCAGAAAATATTCCCTAATTAATATCTATACATTTTCAAGTAAAGTAGAAAATGAAAAATACATGAAAACATATGATTCTAAAAAGAAAATACATGCTGTCAGCCACAATTTCAAGGAACAAGATGTAAGCTAGGATCTTCTGAAGAGTAGATGCCATTGCTCACACAGAGGTATCTGGTGCCACCAAGGTGCCCCCCATATGAGACTGCCACATTGAGCCTGCATGTCTGGAAATGCATTTAGGAGAGGTTTCATCTGTGCTATTCTGAACTGATAGCTGGAGTCCAGATAGGGTAAACTGTAGCATCTCATATGATAGTAGGCCTGTTAATTGAACAGTCAAACCCATAGAAATGTCTTAGATTCCTAAAACCTCTTTTTTGAAGTGTTGAAACAAGACATCTTCTAGGAACTTCTAGGAACTTTTCAGGGAAAGCCAGCAGAGAGAAACACTTGAGAAAATCAGGGCATATTTTCAGTATTAGGTACCTAACTTTAGCATCTCCTTTTCTAATAACTGGAATCTGTTTTAAAGTACAGGCATGTTTTATTTACAAAATCAAGTCTCAGCAAGTTTATTCCAAGTCACTGCTGAGAAATGAGATCTAGCCTGTAGTGACATTTTCGCAGCCCCATGTTCTCTTCGTATTTGGATTTAATTTGAGGCAGCTGAATCAAAGATTTCAGTCTAGTTAAAACCAGAACCACTACTTTGAAATTTTTTTTCTTCATTCATTAAACAGAGGATCTAAGGTGACTGGGCTGATTATCCTAAATACTGATCTTTGAGTTTTATCTTCAAAAAAACCTACCTATGCAATGTCTGAGCCTGTTTCCACATATACAAGCAAGGATAAAGTGATACATTTCTTTATGACAACGTAAGCATCTTAATCTTCCATGCCTATACTGGACATGACTTTTGTATATGACAAAGTTTTAGGTCCGTTTTACACAGCAGCAAGTGAAAATACAAGTTCAAGGTAGTGAAGAACCTCAGCCAGCATAGCCAGTGCCTATGTATTCACTAAAACAGTTCAAAATTTCACCTCCATATGATATTTCAATAAAATCAAAAAATACTACTACATTTCACTCACTAACCTTTGTCTTGCACGAGTACTTCCAGCTCTTCTCGAATCCCATCATACCAGCTGGTGATGTCCACATGGAGAGCGTAATCACAACAGGATTTGGTATCAGCTGCCTCATGCCACTTCTCAAAGGAGGTCAGTAAACTTGATCCAGGTTCTGGAAGCACATGATCAACTGGAAAAGAGGTTGAGTGCCTGTTAGCAGGACAATATGCACACTGTTCAGACTTCCCTGAAGTGAGCAGTCTTCCAGCATCTCAGCCAAAACAGCACCCTTGGAGGCAGCCTGTGTGCTGACTGTAACTCTGGGGTGTCAGACAGGTCCTGCTGCCCAAGGTGCAGCAGACTTTGTGAACAGTCTATACTAAAGATGAGTCTGGCAACCTGCTTGGTGCAGCATCAATAGACACACAAAGTGGGAGCCAAACACCCCATAGTTTGGAAAACTTGTCCTTCCCCTTACTGTATTATAAGAGATCACAGGTGTCTGGACTTCCCTTTATTTCTTGTCTGATGTGTCCATTTCTATGTATTTCACAATAAGCACAATAATTAACCAGTGTCTCACAGTCACCAACTGACCCACTCTGCCCTACCAATACATCAGTGCAGATGTTCAATGTTTTCTCAGCAGCCAAAACTGGGAATAGAGCCAAAGGTTTGAACAGGGGTGACATTGTGCACAAACAGTCACACTATATGGTACATTGAATGCCCTGCCTCTCCCCTGTCCCAAGGCTTTCTGCCTCTAATGGTGCCACACCATCCACTGACATAAAGACACGACTACTTACTCATGTAAACCCTTTGTCTGACCTCTCTCTGCAAGGCTAGGTTAAAAGTTAGTATGAAAACAAATCAAGATGGGCCTACCAACGCCATTTGCAAGCCTAACTCTGCACAGGAATACTCAACTGAAGAACACAGACAGGAAAAAAACTACTAACAAAAGGAATGAACAGCGGTGCTGTTTGTGCCTATGGCCAAAGAGTCTTTAGGCTGATGCTTGCTGCTGAACATAAGTAACAGATAACACCAAAAAAAGCCAGATGCCAATTCAGTGTGAGTAAAAGTCCACTGGGAAGCTCCTCTTTGCAAAGAAGCTAAGAAAATTTATGTCACCTGAGTAACTGCCTTACAACATCTAGCCAAAGTCAAGTCACAGCCAGAAGGAAAGAGATAAATCTTGCCCCCCAATTTGTAGACAGAAGAAGGGTCTTTAACAACTAGAAACACTTCTTTCTTTCAGCAACAAAGATGTTCCTCCAGGACATCTCTGGTACGGACTTTCTCAATTCCTGCTGCCAAATCCAGGCTCATAAATAAGCCTCTTGCTATTTCCAAAGCCCTTGAAATGGCAGTAGGTGGGAACAACAGATCTTTGTCAGATTTTCTGTGCCATATACTTACAGCACTACCTACGCCGTTTTCCAAAAATCCCAAGAGCATGTGCATTATCCCTCAATGCTTGTTCTGTATTTCAGAGGAAAATCCAAGAGACAATTCCCCACATTAGTATTTCTTTCTGAGGGTAGGCTCATTTTCAGACCAACCCTGGGTAACAATGATGAATGGATCTCAAACACAGTGCCCAAAAACTTGAAGATCCATTGCAGAAGATCTCAGAAAATCAGAACGAAACCTCAGGTTGCTATCCCCACACATGCTATACAGGCTTCAGCCTGGCATGGGAAGGGGTAGTACTGCTGGTACTCACTGATCATAGTGGTGCCTCCTGCTAGCGCTGCTTTTGTGCCTTGATAGAAGTCATCAACAGCAGTCATCCCTTGGTAGGGCTTTTGCAGATAAGTGTTGACATCTATTCCCCCAGGAATAACCATGCGCCCATTAGCCTCTATGGTCTTGACTCCTCCAGGGACAATCAGATTCTCTCCTATTTGCCTGGACAGCAAGGAAAGCCAGCATTACTTTATTTGAACAAGCACAGAGGACAAAGCTATTTGAGGCATGTGGGGGAGAGGGAGCCTGGGCCCATACAGAAAGAGGTGGGTTCCCAAAGGCAAGGTGAAGCTCAAGCACACGCTCCCTCTGTCCTGCCCAGCACAGCAGAACAAAGCAGAGGAGAGCTGCCTCGCTGAGCCATGAGCTCTGTTTGCTTTGCATGGCTCTAGTGGCCAATAAAGGAGCTGTAATGCACCAGCATTAAAAATTGATTATTTTTTATATGATTTCTATCTTTAAACAATTCAAATTACGTACACTTAATGCTCTCTTGGGGGCTCCAGTTTTGTACATTAAGTCCTTTAATGAAAATAGGAAAACATAGATCAAATATGGGAGCAAGCTGGAATTGTAAATATATGGCAGAAGCAAAAGGCATATCAGAAAATTTTATAATTACTTTGTCATCATGCAATGCAGATTTATCCTTAAAAAAAAATCTAAATAACCTAAGATACAGAAATACATATCTAAGCAACCTAAGCATGTTTAATCTACCATGTCCCATATTCTTCATCCTCCTCCTGAAGTTAAAAGCCAGTGAAACATTCTGCATAACTGTGTGGAAAAATTATAATTAGCTGTTGCCATCTTTTTCCCTTCAGGTCTTCAAAGCAGGATTTTTTTTTTTACTATTAAAAATATTAATCTGTCACCCATGCCAATATCCAACTCCAGATACTTATGATCAAAATACTTTTATTATTCATGGACTCAACTACAAACAAATTAAACTTTAAGTTTTAAAGCCACACTACGTTTTTATTGTCTACTTTGCATGGTGCCAAACAGGGAGGGGTATGGATCTGTCTGGAAACCATGTCTCTCCACTGTTACACCACAACACATTTGGGTTTAGAGGTAACTGTAAGGTAGATAAAGTTCACTTAGTTTATCTCATATTACAGACACAGAGTCCTTGTCTTAATTTTCTTTTGTCTGGATAAAATAACATTTATCCACAGCTAAAATAAATACCTCAAATATCTGAGCTGCTGAATCTGTTTCTCTATGTTAAAATGCAACTCCCATCTACAGTTCAAAACACAGCGATTGATTGACTGTGATAAGGTAGAACCAGAAATATATGAATATAACCACTCATTAAAACCAGTGGGAAAAAATAAAAAAACAGGGATAATTATTCACATTGGAATCTGGCCAAGCTGACAGAGTTAATAAATAGCCCCAGGAGGTCAAGAATTTGTTTCATATGCTATGCAAAAATGTCACCTCCAGCAACTCGTCTCCCCCGGTGCCCTGGGCTCTGGCTGGAGGGAAGCACAGCCATTCCTTGGGCAAACTCCTCATAGGCACCCCAGGATGGGGTCACAGCTGCCCAGCACTGAACAAATCCAGGAGAGCTTACTCATGAGAGCTGGCACCTCCATGTCTAGCACCTGATAGTCACCAACATGTGCAGCACTGGCAGCCTGCGTGCAGCTGGGCAGTGTGAACAACAACCTGACAAACAGGGGACTGACCTGGATGCAAAAACCAACAGCTGCCCAGCACATCCAATTGCACAAACAAAAGGTGCAAGCAGCTCCTCTGTTTTAAAATGTGTCTCACAAAGGCATATCATAAGGCACTGCAGCCATGAGCAGATTCAATGTCTGCACAAAGTTAGGTAGCCCTGTGCGTAGTAATGGTGCTGCACTAATTTTCATTAGTCAAATCTATCCCAAAGATTTTAATCAGAACAACCCTCCACCTTTGTAGAGCATTTATGTGGCTAAGAAATTGAACTGGGAAAAAAAATTAACTATGACCCATCTCCTTTGAGTATGTCCAAGGATTAACAGGGATTAACTGCACTTCAAGGATTAACACACCTTCTGAGAATAATACTAATGAAAACCTTCACCAAAAAAGCAAGTATTTTTTACTTTCTTCCACAATCACTATCTACGAGTTTCCTCTTCAAGAAGACACGTCCTAACAAAGTGAAAGTGTGCCAACTATATACTGAAGTTTTCTGATGAATCAATGCTCATTATTTTCAGTGTATGGTTGAGTAACATCTTATTCAGCTGAAATCATGCATGTTGAAGTGACATGGGACCAAACAGCCTTTGTGGATGATGCCACACTACTGTCTGTCAGAAACCTGTCTCATCTCTTGCCCTGGCATCAAGATTAAGGCTGGGAGAAGTCTGATCTTCACTGGTGCTCAAGGTTATTTTTATTCTGACTAAGTAGAACAGAGAGTAGGAGATAATGTGACAGGATTCCTGAACTGCTCACTCATTAATGCAAAGTGTATGTGAGTAAGAATGGGGTTCCATTACCTGTGGGTGAAAAAATACAACAGTGCAGATAACTGCACTCTAGACACTGTACCAATGACTGTGCTGGCTTCCTCACATGTCAGCAACCAGAAAACTCAAACCCACAGAAAGCTGACACTCTCTGCCATTTTCAGCCAAACAAGTTGGTAAATTCTGTTGTATGAGCTGATTAAAGCAGAAACAGCAGGCTTTGGCTCTTCCTAAGCTTCATGCAAGGAAGCTGAAAATCTCCCTCAGAACTCTGTGGTGGGGCTTCTGCAGTCATCAAGCCCAGACCTCTTTTAGGCATCTGAGGTTTTCCCTAACTTGACTCATCACTTGCCTAGCTCTGGAGACCATGTCCCCAGTCCCTCACCCTGCCACTTGTTCATTCCTCCAGCCCAGAGCGACCCAACCCTTCCCCTTGACAGGGATGGGGCAGAGTACAGCAAGCAGCAGACCATGACCTGTCACTTGGCACAAGGCTCACATCCTCATGTGGTAACAGAGGCAGGAGAGATGTAGGCAAAATATATTATTTATATGCCAATTTAAATTACAAAATATTTAAAATACTATTTAGATACTGGAGAACTGCCTCTCAGCTGCCATCTGAGTGGGCAGGGCTTAAATTTCAGGTAGGAAAAATCCACATGCACTGCTCCTCCTTGTACCTAGGGAGGCAGTATGAGCATTGATTGGCAGGAAGAAACATCTACCATCCTCCAAACTACAGCTGATCTTCAAACACTCTCAAGGTTACATCTGCTTTCCTCTCTGCAGAACAATCTGCATTAAAAGCATTAAAAGACCCAAGTCTTTTCATTAGCCTGCAAGAGAAACCCAACCCTCTCTTTTCCAATCACTTTTCATTTCAGAGTGAGAAAAATAACCCAGATTTTTTACAGCCTGGTAAAACCAGGACACTATTGCCTGTTCTGTGCTGAGTGGTTTGGTGTCTTATCCATTCTGTATTAGAATTATGTACTATCAGTAGGATCTGCAGCTGGAAAGTTACAGTATCAACTGAAATGTGAATAACTGAGTTTCAAGGCCTAGTTCCAAACAAGCTTGAGCCACATTTAACAATGATGTTAAATATTCAGACACAATGGGCAGTTCCACCTGAACTGAAGAAACTGAGAGATCAAACAAACCCAGAGATTTCTAAGGTTGTAAAATTTATCATCTGAACACAGTAAGGACCCAACCCCATCTCACAACAGACTGCCCTCACAAATTATTTCAGAGCAGGACTTCTTGCACAGTTTACAAAGGAAAATCTTTGGTCACCTAAATCTAGGCAGCCAGGCATAACTCAGGGTGCTAAATAGAGAATTTGCCTCCTTGGGCAAAGATAAATGCCTCTTAAAAATTAAGATCTTGCCTGTCTGTTCATTATTAATCCTAATTAGCTTGGGCAACTGAGATACTTCCTGGAGGTACAGATGCACACATGGATTTCAGAGAGAGTCTATGTACTTAACAAGGGCAGGTGAAAGCTTGGCATTGCTAACCTGCCTACTAACTACTACTGCATTTCTGGAATCAAAGCAAAAAATTCACAGCAGTTTCAGGCTCTCAGCATCTCATGCATTTAGTTGTTCAAATAGTTCTGATGCTTACAAGTGTTACTAGAAGATTTGCATCTGAACTAACAAAACCACAGAAAAACTCCACAAACACCTATCAAAGAGAGCACAACTTGGTTAACTGTTACTTTAAAATAGATACATGTTCAAAATTTTGTGTCCTCTCCACTTTTGCCACTCCTGCAATGCAAGTAACACTACAAATGGGAAGGCAGAGTGAATTATTAAAAAGAAAACTGCATAGTTCATGGATGAAAGTAATTAGATTTTCTTCTGTTATAATAACCTGAATCATAATAACATAGGCAGTCACAGATATATAAAGAATTGGACTTTTAATCTGATGTTATATTCTTAAGGAGCTTTGAAAACAAGTAGGCAATTAATTATTTACCAGATAACCATAAGTATATTTCAGTGCATCAAATTGTAGCCTCTGGAGACCAAGCTTCTTTAGGTCACTAGTGAAAATGTTTAGCAATGATGAAAAAGCCTTTGATCCTTGTGTACATCAGAGTGCTCATACACACTACATAACTTTGCAAACCTTAGAGACTCTCATCTCCACTAAGGCAAGGCAGGACCAGCAGAGCACATGGACATCTCTGTTACAGTTTCCCAGGCTATCAGTGACACATATTTCAAGTTTTTCACCTAACAAATACATTCCCAGTTCCTGTGTTTTATAGCCTGATAAATCTGGATTTTCTTTCTAATTGTGTGACAGTGCGTAACAAATTATAGGAACAGAATGTGCTGTGGTTCAGCATTAACCAACAGGCAAATGAGAAGTGGCAGATCCTCATTTGTGCCATGCAACACGGCTTATTTCAGATTTCTATGCACTACAATCCTGAAGAGCATGGCTGCAATTGCACTGACTAGATATGGGGAAAAAAGCTGTAGAGAGCCTTCTGCCATTCATGGATTCAAAAGATTTCCATTGTCCTTACCATTACTTCTTTTCTTGAAAGCGCCTACTTGCCTTAACTATTCCAGAAGAAACTGTGACTGAACTGTTTGAAAAGCAAGTATCTTCAATTTACAGTAAAGACATGTTCTACTTATCTAAACTTAGTGAAGGTAAAATGGCAGAATTTAATAATTAAATACTCCTCAACTACATCCTCACATTTAGAGGTAACTGAGATTCTGTCCACAAAAGATTTCAGGTTAGAATGACAAGAAATCACAGTAGTATATGCTAACATGCATGCAAAAAAGCAGTATTTTATAAAACCAACTTTATAAGTCCATCTTCAAGGTATAGGTCTGCATAGAAGGAGTGGTCATCATTGATAATTCTTCCACCTTTAATGAGCAGTCGGTCACTCTGGAGGAAAAAAAAGGGAGAATGTGAGTTTGTCAAAATAAATAAACATAACAATGTATTTATGATAACAAATATGCTCATATTACAAAGAAAGCCATTAATATCAAACACTACTCTATATAAAGGTGCGTTTATGTGGGTACACAGACAATGGACAGGATAGTTTCATTGACTTTTTCTTCCTGACTTTTGGAACACGAGACCTCATCATCATCACAGTTGATTTTGCTCAAAGCAGAAATCACTGCACATAGAAGCACTTGAAATATCACTACATCCCCCTTTTACCACCTCATTGCACAAGAGCCAAAAGAGAAAGAGAAGCCCCAGAAGAAACTGCCCAACACTGCAATGGCCAAGCTGAGCTCATCTGACACCCCTGGCACCTCTGGGAAAGTAACAAAGCTTTGAGTGGGGAGGGACAAAGTCATAAGAGGCTGCTTAGCCTGGCCATGTAGAAACTCCTCACCAGGGAATGTCTCTGAACATCAGCTCAGCAGGAGCAACTCCTGCACAGCAGCCAAGAGATACAGCCCACAGCTCGTGTCTCCTGTACAGTGGTACAGACCCACAGCTGAACATAGAGTTTCCAGTGGGCATGAAGAATTAACTGTAATCAATTTGTGATTTCTGCAGGTCAAAGGCTGTTGCTAAACTGGGGGCACTCTGTGCTGAGATTGCCCATGTCATATCTCACTCACTCCATGAATGAGAACAGAAGGCAGCCTCCAAAGTTTGGTTCACCTGAAATATCATACAAAGAGCACAAAGAGCCACGACCTCTGGTATTTTTTAAAGTGCCAGGAAGCAATTTTTTTTTCCCAAGAAGGACTGTTCAAAATACTAAGTCTGCAAGAGTTACTGTTCACAACAATTGTCTGCTTATATTCTTCTCTATTCAAATGGTTACATTCTGTTCTCAAAAACCACATTTTATAGAAAGCGAATTTTACCAGTGCATATTCCCAAGAATCAGTATTTAAACTTTCCCACTGAAGAAGTCATACTGGAAAAGCCAGCCCCCTACCACCTACCCAAAGAGAGGGAAAGTCTGTAACTTCAGTGCTCTTCTGGCTTTAGCTGGGGTAATCTTCCTCACAGCAACTTGTCTGGGGCTGTTTTGGATTTGTGTTGGAAACAGTGCTGGTAACAAAGGATGTTTTAGCTACTGCTGTGCTGAGCTTAGAGAGTGAATGTCTTTTCTTATCACCAGGAAAGAAGCTGGGTAAACATAAGGAATTGGGAGGGGGGCTAGCTGAGACAGCTAACCCCAACTGACCCAAGGGATACTCCATACCATATGCCATCATGTTCAGCAATGAAACTCATAGGGAGGTTGATGGGGGAGCACTGCTTGGGGACTGGCTGGGCATCAATAGGTGGGTGGTGACCAATTGTATTGTGTACCACTTGTCCTTTGTTGGGTTTATTCATTTTATTTCCTACCAACTGCATTATTATTGTTATTATTATTATTATTATCATTATTATCACTGCTATTATTATGATTATTCTATTTCCATTATCAAAGTACTTTCACCTCAACCCATGAGGTTTTTTCACTTTTACTCTTTCAGTTCTCTCCCCCATCCCACACTGGGGTGGGGTGGAGGAGAACTGAGCAAGTGGTTACATGGAGCCCAGTTGCCAGCTGGGGTTAAACCACGTCAACGTAACACATTTGGAAAGAATTTTGCCAAGTGACTGTGAATGCCAAAAAACTCTTAAAGCAGTCAAAACCATTTTTTCCCATTCATACATAAAAATAGCCATTTATTATTTCCTTGACTCATCAGAAAAATAACCCAGAATCTCTAGTTCATCCATGTTTTATGCTACTTAAGATTCAATTCCTGCTGTAATTACAGCATGACTCAGGCATATAAACTATGAATGTCCTGAGTTCCCAGTTCAGAAAACAAACAAGTTGATACATTCTTAATCAATAAAACCAAGACAATAAAACAAATAAATTTCTAAAAAACTCTTCATTAAAAAGTGCTAAGGCACAGCTAGGAGTGGTAACCTCTTTATACACTGCACATTTACTTTTTAGCTTGTACTTCAACACTTTTGCAGGTTCAAAACCTTTATAGCCCTCTGTATCATTCTAGAGAAAGGAAAAAGGGAGAAACAGACATTTTTAAGGGAGAAAGAAGAGGGGAGGAAAGACATTTTAAATACAGTGCACAACAAGAGTATGTACTCAGCAGGTTTGAAGCTCTTCTCCATGTGCTGCAGCAGTGACATGACCTTGGGGGGGAACCAAGGCACAGAACTGTGATGACATATGTCCCCAGGACCTGCCTCAGACATTGTTACCCCCTTATTATAGAACAGAGATGAATGCAAGTCCTCCATCTGGAATTTGCCAGAGCAGGCTCCCTGTTTTCTCCCCAGCCTCTCTACTGTCAGTTATAATTGCAGCAGGACCTGTGAATCAGCAGCCAGAATAGTAATAAGTTATTTTGTCACGTGCTGGCAGCTGCAGCTCCTCACTATGATGATTTACTACACTGCCTGCTGACCTGCAGGGACCACCATCTTGTAGCTCTTTTTAAGCTCATTCAATTGCCTTCCTAAACATTAATACTGTCCAATTACAAGAGGTATGAGCTTACTGATATAGGCAGGCAGTCTTCCCAGAGCACTGCATCTGTCACTGCTAAGGAGTCAAAAAATCTGCACCCTCATCAAGAAGTTCTACATTTCATTTCTTTTAAAACAGGAGAAGATGCATAATAAATAGAAACAACTGTAACAGGCAAGGAAAATAAAACAGACTAAAAGCTGAAGCTCAGCTCCAGAAAAATAACTGTAGACATAAGGATTTTATATATTTTTACATATAGATTTACAAATGTAAGTAATAAAATTAGGTATTAGAATAAGTTAATCTAAAAAAGATAAAAATGCAGTCTTAAGAAAGAACTCAGTTCTGGAGCCAGCCATTAAATTAGGCATCAGTCTGTAAAGGATTACTGAACATTCAGCTACAAAGTCTTGCCTTGCTCAGAATTTTGGAGGGTGTGAGAAATTCCAGTAGAGAATAAAACCTGCACTTCATGGAGACTTTCAAGATTTTAATTCTTTACCTCAGAAGAAAATACAAACAATTCAGAATTGTTGCAAGAGCAGTTCTGCACCTGAGGCTAAGGTTCCCCAGCTGCGTATAGGAAGTCATGGAAGACTAGGCTGCCAAAAAACCACACAACCCCAGGTAGACTGCCAAGCCACTGGGGACAGTGGAGCCTTGCCCAGCTTTCATCAGAATCTGAGAGACGTAGAAACTTCTCTAACATGCTTCCATTCCAGCATATCAGCAAATTCAGAAGAAAAACAGTTTTGTTGGAACATCTCCCAATCAGCTTGATCTGTCAAGTGTAGGAGACATTACAGATTGCTGCAAAGCAGAGCACCTTGAGACAGATGGTCATCAGTGGGCACCAGCAGCCCAGGAGAGGTTTGGGTGCTCTGTGGACACCTCAGCAGCACACCAAGCAAACCAGCAATGCCTCAAACACCCTGCTCCAGACCAGGGCTGGCTTGTCCTTAGCCAAAGCAGCAGCACCTGTATGCACAGATCACAGACATGCACTCCCATGACAGGCTGGAAAAATTACACAAAAATAAATTACTAGAAAGGAGGCACAGATTAATATTGACAAACAATTTGTTTTATTCTTCATGAAACAATACTTCGTATAAATGGTTTGTCCACATGGACTATCCATTCCCTGCTACACCCTAAGCACAGGCTTCAGGGACAGCCACTGGAGTCTGGGTGATCCCACACTGGTTTAGGTCACCGGTCCTTGCTGCAGTGAAATCCTGGACAGAAATCTGGGTACACACAGGCTCTGTGAAGTGGGTTAGCCTCCTTGGGCATGCAGAAAGCTGTGCATGACCAGGAGCCATTTATTATTTACCAGGGGCATGATGTCAGGCAGACTGCTTGCAATTTTCTTACCAAGTGACAAATGTCCAGGTAAACTAGGGACCAGAGTCCTCTTCTACCTGTTTCAGGCTGGAGGCACTCTGCAGTGCCCTGGGAAAAGCAGTAAAGGAAGGGAGGAGTGACCTGAAGTTCCTGCACTAATCCCAGCAGTGCTGGCCTATATTTCTTCTTCCCAGCTGTAATCTCCATGAGGAAGAACACCCAGCTCCCAGAGGTACCCTCAGCCAGTCACTGACCCTCAGGTGCTCTAACAATGCAAACAGCAATGGGCTCATCACTCAGCTCACAAGGTGACAACACTGTCAACCTTTCCAGGGTGGCTGCCACTTTTCTATTCAGCTGGCAAGTGTTTCAGGCAATGGTGCCCTGCCTGCTAAGCTCCAAAGACTCCATACCAAGCCTTTGGGGCATTACCTGGCACAATAAGCTGCCAGCCCACCTCTTCCCAGGGCAAGCCAAAAGAAGGTGCCAGGACCCTCTCCTCCCTCCAGGCTGCCAAAGACAGACAGCAGGAACATGGCAAAACAGAGAGGGAGTATTACATTGAACAGTTCATGAGACGCCAAGGTGCAAGAGGTAAAAGCCCTGCTCTCATTGAAATGGGAGATGCAGAAAGCACACTGCAAATCCATGCTCCGCAGTCACTGCAGGGTGGGGGAGCCAAGTTGTTTCTTCTCCACCCGTCACTATTGCAACGATGCAGCTGTATTGCTGCAATGTTGTTTGCCTCCGAGTTCTGTGCCTGTCCATGACACAGCATCAGCTCAGCCACGATGTATATCTGCTGTCTCCCCTGCAGCTCCATTTTACAGGCGCTCTGGCACCTCCCGGCTCAGCCCACTGCCGAGTATGATACAGCCATTCCTACTGCTCCCAGCCCTTCACCTTCAAACCCTGCACACTGCTTCCCTGGGGATCTTTTCCTAATCAGAGTCTAGCTTCTCCTGCTTAACCTGGCAGCAAAGCTGCAGAGCTTAGTCTGTGACACGACAGCAATTTTCACGGCAGCAGACGGAGATGCCACAAACTCAGCTCGTTTGCTGCAGGAGGAGGGGCTGGCTGCTCAGACTGGAGGCGGCGGCTGTCGCTCCCTCACAACTATTGTTTCCACTACAGCAAGAGCAACACGAAACATCTGTAAGCTGGTGACTGGCACACTTTGTACAAACTGCCTGTTTTGCTGGGCTATGAATCAGCTTGGCTCGGGTCTTGTGAAGCGTGTCCACATTTTCATGCACACCAATAGCAAAAAGCCAGCAGAGAGAAGCAGCATCTGAACCAACCTTCAGGAGCACGAGCCTGAGCCCTGCCACGGTCCCCAGTCCTGCACAGGGCTCCATGCAAATACAGACGAAACCAAATTCCCCTGGGCGGAAAAATCTCTTTGCTCTGGATTATTCGAAATTACAACCCAAATGTTAAGAGCAAGAACAGTTGCAAAGAAATTTAAAATTAGCCCTTTCCCATTCACCCACTTCCCTCAGAGCTAGAGGTATCTAAAAATACACAACAAAATTCAAATAGCTTTTAGACATGCAGTTCTCAAATCTGCTTCTTGGGACTACTAAAATACAGTAGCAGAAAAAATAAAACTGCCATAAGATTTACTAAACATTATTTCAAATTGGTGCAGTGTGTCAAAATACAATGCAGCACAAGTTATAGAAACCACACACTTCTCTACGACATCCAAACCTATGCACTGCACCTGCAGGAACCTTTCAGAGAAAACCACACTTCCGTGACACAAGATGGAGGTTTGCAGGTGTTGTTGGTTTTTTTTGGTTTTTTTTAAAGCCATTATGTATTCTAGCCATACAAAAATATTCCAAGAGATACCAAGAGTAGTGTTTTCATCAAATAGTAGCCTCTGTCCAGATGCAATTCCAATATATGCTATTACATTCTTGCTTTTCTTCCACAAATGGAATGTCTTCCTCTTACATCTTCATCTCTAAATCATATATTTTTAACTATTTAAAGTTTTCTTTACCATTAATATACAATTAACTTCAGATAACATATCCAGCATACAGGTCTAAATGCTGGGCTGCTTAATTCTTGGTTTGGATCTTTATAATTGCTGCATTGCAGCTTTTGCCAATTGAAAAAGCCTTTGCAACACTCAAACCCAGATTTTCCATGCCTAGAGGATGAGGAAACACTCAGCAGTGATTTCACCCTCTGTGTAATTGTAAGGACTTAGTAGAATATAACATTGTCCTTACATCTCCAGAGCAACAATGGCTGTTTTCTTTAAAACCCAGAATAGTCAAAAGCCTTGAAGATGACTAAGGATTTTATGCTAAACAGCCATTTGAAAATAGTTTAAATTCTAAATCCACCTGCATTTCAGTTCTTATTCTATAAAGGCATGTGGTTTAAAAGACATCAGATCAAATGCAACAGACATAAAAAGTCATTAAGCTATGTTATCATGCTTGCACCCAAGACATTAGTTTCTTAGCATCTGAGAGGCAGAATTCTGTGTTACTAAGGTTTTAAAAAGTCCACTGAGAGTTACAAAAGACACAGAATTCAGCTTAGAGGGAAGGTACAAGAAACACAGTCTGATATTTGTGTTCTCCTTGATTATCTACATCTCCACAAGAAGACTATTTGCAAGGAAGTAATTTCCCAAAGGCTGAAGACCCACTGGCAAACAGTAGAAGAAGACACTTGGAGCTCCTCTGGGCTTCCATGCATTCCTTCTTGCAGACTTATTTCCCACAATATACAAGAGATTTTCTTTTTTGTGTGTGTGAGGATGTATTTGGTTGTCTTTTGTCAGAGCTGGTCGGATTCAGACCCAGCTGTGATACAATACAGTTAAATTACTTTACTTTTAGCAAAGTACTTACAAATAAGGAACATTTTTAAACTTAATGGCAAAAGAACAAAGATAGCCTTCCCAGGGGGAATGTTTGCTTAAAATCATTTCATAAGGATCAAAGAGCTATAAATGGGATTTCATGAAGTACTGTCTGCTTACAGAAGATCTGCTTTTAATCAGTGGTATCCCTCCTTTTAAATTTCACATCTAGATTACCCTCCATAGGAAATGGCTTTTAGCTAGGGTGAACCCTGAATCAACTCTGGGAATTCCTTGTAAAACACTCCATCTTCGAGGCATCATTTCCAATAGGCCACTAATGGAGAATCCTGCTTTTAAGGCTCTTTTCTTAAGAGATGCACTCTACTATACAGCAATTAATTTAGGAAGGATTATGCTGATTGTAGTAATGGCGTATCTTGGTCCATAGCCAATGTATTCATTCATCTTTATTCATTTAAAAGATCTGATGTTCTTTTGCTTCCCCTTACAAGACCTGTCTTCCTATTCAGCTGGCAGTTTCATTGCTTAATCACCCACTCTAAAGGGGCTATTCCTACAGCTACCAACTCCATGGGGAGTTCTTCACTGTAAATGTCATCTTTGCTTTGCTTTTAGAAGGGAGCACAACAAACATCTTATTGATGACAATATTCATTGGCATCAGCAGGGGTTTCATCTAAGTAGGGGCTGGAGGGCTGAAACCATTGTTGCTATACCCATCCCTTGGGTTACACACAGGTTATGTCAATTAAAAGAGATCTCAAAATCCCAGCAAGCCATTCACAGGAAAGCTTAAACTTGGGGAAAAAATTACAGTCATTTACAGCATGGCTGACTTCTCTAGGCCACTGAACTGAAGATGTGTTTTATCTGAGTTCTAATCAGAAACCTGCATCAGGTTACTGGGACATATCTGACATATCTAACACCAACTAAGACCAAATATGGAATCCCTTCTCTGACAGAGCAGGTGGATGCAAGGGAAACAGAACAGTAGAAAATGCCTTCAAGATCATGTTAGCAATGATAATTAATGATCAACTAAATGCAGTGGATACCATGAGTATTGTTTGCCCTCAGACAGCTTTTGCTGTCATATTGCATCACATACCTACTTTTTTCTGACAGCGAGAGCAAGCTATGATGTTTGTTGCCTCACCTCACATGGTATCAGCCCTGGTTCCCCCTCCACAGCCTCTTCACTCTGAGCACTGCCTACTCCTCTAGTCAGCCACCTGCACCTACCTGGGTCCTCACTATTACACACAGGAGGTTTTACTTCACTGAAGTCCACAGGAACATTTATTATTCATAAACAATAGCTTACACCTTAAAACTCATTAGGACATGCACTACAGATGAAAACTTTTGTCTTATGACAAGCAAACAATCCCAAAGTATCTCTGCTTCAGGGGACAAGGCCACCATCTGTACATGTAGCAAGATTAGAAACCTGCAAATTATTTTGTTGCTCATCTCTATTCCTTCTTTCTCATACATACAAAAGCATTTATCTCTCTCATGTACAAAACCCAAGTCTATCTCAACTAACTCCCAAACGCTTCACAAGCCAGTGGTCTGTACTGGCTCCTTCAAAGGAAAATGGAAGCTTCAAGCTTTTACCACTCAAATAATTCTTGATTCTGAAAGAAATGACAGCAAAGCAGACCACAAATCCTCATCTCTCATCAGAAAAGTGGTTCATTGGCAGTGGTTGCTCTCAGCACCTGCGAGAAGATTCAGACAAGCACCTCACTGCATCGGATGTCTTCCCAGACTGCCACTGTCCCCTTTCCAAACCTATCCAGCTTCCAGCAAAGCACAGCTCAGTTCTCTGTGGTGGCACCAGCTATGATGCTGAAAAAACTGATGCCCTGCTGAAGGCACTGACTGATGAACTTGCTGTGACAGTTAAAGGAATCACTGCCCCAAACCCTTCCTTCTGTCCCTCTGCCAAAGGTTTCATTCTCCATAGAAATGTCCCCAGAAGGACCCACTCTGAATGTAATTCAAGTCACCATATGGAACTGACATATGAAAGAGTGGCCACGTTTTCTCCTATAGAAAAAAGAAAGGAAAAGATGTGTCACAGAATAATGGAAATGGTGGTTGGAAGTCCAAAAACTGATACTGAAGCAGCAAAAGTATTTCCAGAGCTGCCAGGCTGAAGTCCAGTCCACTACACAATGTGAATTCACATACGCTCACTGACAGATGAGTAAACTGAGAGGTGACAAGTCTGTTAAACAGACACACGGGGGAACACGTAATTTTGAGGATTAAGCAAATGTTCAAGAGTAAGAAGGCATCCAGAAGTCCCAAGCCTTGATGTTTTAAAACAGGGCAAAAAGTGGTGTCTAAATCAGCCAAATTCTTGCACCAAGAGCAGAACAGTAATACAGAACAGTGTTCCCATGCCCAGCACTCAGTAGGCTTTTTAAACACTTCTGGCAAGTGATAGAGCAATTTGAGTGTAGCTTCATACACTGTGTTAAACAAAGCTGGGTGGTAAAAAAGAACAGTCAGGGGAGATAAAGAATAGATCCAAAACTAGACAAGGACTTTGGTCCACCATTCCAGGTACTCACCACATCCTGCATCTGTAGGATATGTTCCCCCTGGCACCCAAAATTAATTGGCTGGCAGCTCTCAAACTGCTGTTGTCTCACACCAGAACACCACACATTACCCCAGCATTTTGTTCAGACGAAACAGAAAGTTTTCATCCTGAACCAGTGCGTTACACAGCAGAAATCCAGATGAATGTATTTTTTCTCTCTCAAAGTACTCTGCCATCTTCAACTGAAGTCTACTTGCTTCTCATCTCTCTACATACCAATTCTAAAGGTAGCAAGCAAAATTAATCTCTGTGCCCACTCCTCTGAATTTCTTCAGTCTCTCCATTTTTCTGCATCTGTTTTTTTTTTTTTTTTTTTTTTTCTCGTGTTGTGACAGATCTTCTCTTTTCTTGTTATGCTCAGTAGTGAGATCCTTCCTCTGTAACACCACATTTGTGCTCTGTCTCCCTGTGCCTTACAGTCTGTCAGCTCAGGACCAGCAATGCCTTTCCCCACCCATATGCCAACCCTTGGACCATACCCAGAAAGATGATTCCCTTTTTTTTTTTTTTTTCCAAGGGATTCGGGTACCATTTTCCTCTCCCAAATGCCTCCTTGCATTTGCTTTGGTGACGAGCTATTCTGCCTTTGCTCAGTAGAATTGTGTTCACACCTCCTCTTCACTGAGCTCACACAGAAGATGTTTTAATAGGTGCAGTTGCTGCTGGAACAAACACGTCCTGTCACAGGCATTTAACATGCCACACGCCTTTTTTAAACCCTGCTACAATTTTGAGTTCATCTAAGCTCAGGCCTTGCTTGAAAACTGCCAACCACTACCAAAACACAGAAGCCAAAATAATTTGTACCACTATTTCCGTGTCATCATCGCCATTGATTCCCTGTAATATGCTGCACAAGAGGAGTATAATAGTGATGTTAAAAGCAATGGGCTGGGGGGTATATCCTGGAAAATCTGGTCTGCATGAGAATATCCTGCACAACCGAAGCACAAAAGATTGCCACCTCATGCAGAAAAACACCTCGGCAATGGATGTGGTGGCTGTCCATGCTACAGAGGCTGAGAAAAGTGCTCCTGCACTCTTGGCCTCCCCTACGTTATGAACACCCAGCTAACACTCCTGAACCAGTGGTTTGGAGACCCACCTGCCAAGGACTTCAACAGAGTGCAGAAGACATGACTGAAATGCTTACACTTACTGGTTCAATGCATTTCTATTACACATCCCCAGACTGGGCTGGTGCTCCAAATAGAGAGGTCCTTCCCCTCCCACAGTAGTTACACAAAAGCGTCCAGTTTCTCCAGTATGACCCACAACTGAATGGCATCTTACACTGGTGCAGTGCTGGTGCTTTAACAGCAAGCCTGGATGCTGCATGGGATGCATAACAGGCAACAGGACAGCCACAAATGAGATAAAATGCAAGAATCATGAATTTTCACAAGCTGAAATGGAAAGGGAAAAAAAAGGCAGATGAAATTAAAAAAAAAACCAACATGTGCAGATCAGTAAATGAGAGCAGGAAGATGCTCAGCTTCTTTCCTATGAGCAGTGGGAGAAGGGAAAGCAGGAATAAAGCTGCCTCAGGGAAAAGAGGTGCAGGGGGCTCTCAGTCAGGCTCTCCCGTGTGAAGGAGTCAGGAGGTGAGGCACACCCAGACTAAGCACAAGGAAGAAGTTATGCCCACATGCACCAAGAGCAGTAACCCAGACAGGATACCACAGGGTTGTCCTCCCAAGAGTGGTATCTGCTTCCACATCCATCAGAAGTTGAAACCAGCTGCTGTCTCTTCCTTCACAGTTCCTGATGCTGCAGACCTGATCCTAGAGGGAGGTTTTGGCCAGGTACTGACTGACTACAGTGCCTGTGGCTGGATGCTGCTGCTGGGTGTTGTTCTTGTGTGCTCAGGACAGATCCTGGCCCCATGCAAGGAACACGGGCTTGGTATTGGAAAATCCACAGCAAAGTATCAGTACCCAGGACACTGTCAGAAATCAGTTTCTCACTTCTTCAAACAACCCAGGAGCTGGTTTAGCTCCAAAAAGCAGGAGTTTGAGTCGGGGGGAAATGTTAAGAACAGTAACAAATGACATATTTATATTATTTCACCATCACTGTTGTTGCATACTTCTACAGAGCTATCACATTTCCTTAGAGCCCAGAAGACTAGAAGCTACAATGTACTTCCTTATTGGCTGGATGAAACAGCTAATCTACCACACTGAAAAGAGGCTTCAGAAGATGCACACAGATAGATCCTGTAGGTTCTTTTGGGACAGGCTGTGTATATAAGGTCTAACACAAAGTGCCTGATTTGCTTTTGCTGGGGGAGAAGGGCCAGAAGTGTAAAAAAACCCAAAAACAGTCCAGCTCTGATGCCTGCCAACTTCACTAATGTTAATTTATGCCTTTGATTTGGTCACAAAACTCAACAGTAATGTTAATGAATATTCATTTATAGAAGCTTCAGCACTTCCCATTTCAAAGAGAAAAGGCTGAGGTTTGGGCTTTCCTTTTCACAGCAATTTTCTTCCCAGCACAGAGAAGAAATTTTGTGAGAAGTAATGAAATTAAAAGGAACTGTTGATTCTAAGGCAAAGACTCATAAGTCTTCCAGTTTCTCATTCTACTCCAAACTGGAGAGCAAAGAACTAGCTATGGGTGGGACCCTGTTACACTCCAGCTTCAAATGAAGACTGAGCCATGCACAAAGCACCTGACACTCACCCAGAGGGTAATCAGGGCCTCCCCCAACCCAGACACGCCCTGAGTAACTGTAAGTCACACAATGCATTGAGGAACAAGGCAAGAGGAGCTATCACCCAAAAAGCCACTGCAGCACCCAGGTAGCCACTGCAGCACCTCAGCCTTGGCCACCAGGCACTGCTGCCTGCTGACAGTGGAAACCTGCATAAATGCAGCACTTCGGTACCATAAAACTCAACTTTTAGAAGGAGACTGTTCCCCTCCTGATCAAATATTTTGACTGAAAGATGCTTTTATTGTACATGGAGAAAATCGCGAGAAGCTTACAAGCTTTGTAGCACTGGCTCCATTAATACCGTTAAAGCACCAGGTTTGCTCAGGAAGGTGCCACACCCACCAGGCAGCCGCTCCTTCAGCTACCGAAACTTGCTCCGTGTCACACCCTGCCAGTTTTCCAGGGAAAGCTCCATGAACCCAAGCAATCTTGGAGCTCAGCCCGCTTCCCCGCTCATCCTGCCTCAGGTGCTACAGCAGCAGTGACCCCATCATCCACTGATCCAGTCCCCCAAGAGGAAAGCAACAACCTAGAGACCAACACGGGTGCTCGGGAAAACCTCTGTCGTGTGAGCAAGCTCCGGGTGCGATTTTTCCCCATCACACCTCTATCCGCCAGCTCTGCCTGTTCTTTATCCCAGCCCCTATATCCCCTCGGTCGTAGGAAAGCATATACTGTATCAAAAGACCCAGGTCTATCCTTTCTGGCATGGAAAGCACACCCTATCGTAGCTCTGCTCGAGTACAAAAGCATCTAGCGGGAGACAGGCACCGATAGGAAGAGGATGGTTATGATTAACTCTTTGACTTCTGATTCCCACCACGCCTGATGTATTAATAGCGCGCAGAGGTGTTGATGCTGGCATCATGGCGCTCTTTGATTTTCCACGCTTCCTCCGACGCCCACGCTCGCCCACCCCTCATTTCTCCGCAGCCTGTGCCTCCCCCCGGCCCACCACCCCTGCCCCGCCGAGGCTGCGCTGCCCCTGCCCGCTGCGGGGGGCGGTGGCAGGGGCACGTCGTGCTGCGGTGGTCCCCTCCCTCTTTTGTTCTGCCTCGCCCGTCGGCCGAGCCTCCCCGGGCCCGGCTTCTCGGGAGGGCGGAACCCCCGGCCCCGGCAGCGCCGGGACGACGTCCCCCCCAGCCGGCCCTCCCTCCCCTGCCCGCCCCGGGCTGGAGGGAGCACACAGCGCTGAGCCCGGGTTGGGCGGCGGGCCAGCAAGGGGAGGCAGAATACAATAAAAAAAATAAAATAAAAATACAACAATGACATTTAAAAATAAAATTAAATGGAATCAGTCCTCGCCCAGAGCTCCAGCGGGAGAAGGACGGGCGGCGGCGCCCGCACCCCGCCGCTTCGTGGAGCCCCGTCCCCGCAGGCTGGGGCTGCCCGCGGCCCCGGGCACTGTGCGGCCGCGGCGCTCCCGCCGCTCGCCCTTCCCCGCCCCGCGAACAAAGGAGCGCGGGCAGCGCTCCTGCGCCCGGAGCCGCTTACCGTTATGTGAGGGATGCTCTTCTTGCCCTGGTAAGACATGTCGGCTCTCCCTAGAGCAGGGAGCACGCAACGAACCCGAGGAGCGAGCCGAGCCCAGCGGAACAACACCGGCGGTGCTGAGACGAATAATAATGCGAAGCCCGGTCGGGTGATGGGGCGGGGCGGGGGCGACCCGGCAGAGCGGCGGAACGGGGGTGAAGTTCCGTCGGCCAGAGGAAGGGGAGCCTGGCAAACCTGGCACCTTTTTTTTTTCCGGCTGCAATCAAACAGGGACGCGGTTTCCCGGGGGGGTCGGCGAGCGCTGCCTCTGCCGGCGGCAGCAGCGCCCTCCCGGCTGCAGGTCGGAGCAGGATTCGCTCAGCGCAACCCAGGAAGCGTTTCCTTCCCTCCTGTCCCCCACCCCTCCGCCTAACCCCCCTTCACAGCCCATCAATCCAGCCGGAGCCTCCCTCCCTCCCGCACCAGCGCTGGGAAACGCCGCCCCGCCAGCGCCGCCGCCGCCCCGCTCGCACGCTGAGGTCACCGGCAGGATCCCACGCGTGGGTTGCCGCAGGGTGGGGACGGGGGATAAAACCCCCGGCGGTGGGTCCTGCTGTGCTGCTCATGGCAGTGGCACTGCCTGCTCCGTCCCCAGGGCATGAAGCCTGATGGCAGTGCTCGGCGCTGTCCCAATGGCGCTGTCCTTATTACACTGACCCTGATGGCACTGCCCTGCGCTGTCCCCATACCACTGATCCTGATGGCATTGCCTTGCACTGCCCCTGATGGCCCCGCCTGCTCTGCCCCTAATGGCACTGACCCAGGCGGCACTGCCTGCTCTGTCCTCACCAACATCTCTGACCCCAACAGCACTGTCCTTCTCTGCCCTCCTTGTCACTGCCCCATTGTCACACACCTGCTGTCCTGTGCCCGTGGAGGTCATGGGGGATAACGCAACCTGTGCAGGCCAGGTAGATGCTGTATCAGCAGCTGCCAGAGAGGTAACGTGGCTAGTTGAAACTCTTCTGTCTTTTCTTCGTCTCACAGAATGCCTCCCTCCACCCATGGTGCTTGAAGGTAAAAGGCACTGCAAAGCTGTGCCCAAGTTAATCCCCCCAAGGACATGCACTCTGGGGTTCTTAACACACCCACCCCTGTGATACACACATGGATACAAGACATTAAGCATCCAGGCCACATCTCTGACACATCTTCCCAGAAATCATTGTTTAAAGCTTGTAAAAAACCCTGGATGCCACTGCACAGGGGTCACATGTATCTGCTGCTTACATAAGTGCACCTTCCTAAGCCACTGGCCAAATCTTGCCTGCTTTACCCCTAACCTCACCCTCACCTTGCTTTGGTCAACTTTGCACGCACAGTATGATCTAGAGAGGTAGTGCTCACTACCCTGAGTCCCAGGCTGAACTAAGAAGCAGGGAAAAGGGGGAGACAGCACTATGGATGTGCTAGAAGATAGGGTGTGCTGTGCCCTCCCACTGCCCCAGGGTCCTGATCGAAAAACTCAGGAGTTCAGGTGAGCTAGAAAAAACTGCACTGTAGCTGGCAGCCTCTGAAGACAATTCCAGGGATGTTGCAGAGAAAACAGCAGCATCCCAGGCACAGTGTCCCTCGAAGCCCTGCCTGCCAATCTAGTCTCACACCACAGCAGACACCCACTGGGCTGCATGGGAGGCCAAGTGGCACCTGCAAGCAACCCCCAGGCCAGAGCAAACCAGCATCCCATTCATGCTCAGATTGGAAATGAGTGAAGAGAGTGGAAACTCTCAGTTCAGCCTGTGGAAAGAGCAGAGTGCGGACAAGCCACAGAGTCTCTAGGCTGGGTGCTAAGGAACAGAGTGTATCCATGCAGAGGCATCACTGCAAGGCCGCACTTTTTCTAAAGGGTAATCAATGACAGCCCGGGATCCCATGAAAGCCAGCCCCCCGGGTCTGCCTCCAGCCGGCATGCCACCGACAGGGCTAAGATGGAGATACACCGGCTCCCTTCTTCCTTGAGCCTACAATATGAGTCCAAACTGCAGATCCAGGCAAGGGGAACCCGGGGCAGAGGTTTCGGCTGATCCTCCTGCCTTCCGCGCTCCCTGCCGGGCAGACAATGCAGGCGCAGAGGGAGCCGGGGGGAGCAGGGGCAGAGCCAGGGCCGGGGGTCGGGGCAGACCCCGGGGCTGTGCCTGGGACAGGTTCCGCGGAGTTTCTCTGGCGAGCTCGGGAGTGCAGCGGGCCCGGCTTTGTCCGGGGAGCGGCCAGGAGGCGCTGAGGGACCCGAGCTGCCCTCCAGCCCCCGGCACGGTCAGGAAAGGAAACGGAGAAAACTCATCGCCATCACTTACAAAGGAAAACGATTTCTGGGGTCGCCCCCTCCCGCCCCCGCTAAGCTCTGCCAAGTGAGGTAGTTCAGGGGCCAGCCGGGCTCTTCCCAGAGCATCAGCGTGCCCGGGAGGAGGAGGGCGCGCCTCCCCGACCTGCTGTGCCGAAACTCCCCCGCGAAGGCGACCTCCAGGCCCCTGCGCGGGCGAGCGGGGCTCTGCGGCACGGCACGGCGCGACACGGCACGGCACGGCTCGGCTCGGCAGAGCAATCTCGGCTCGGCTCGGCTCGGTACAGCAATCTCGGCTCGGCTCGCCCAGCGAGCGGGGGCGGCGGCTCCCTCCCCCCTGCCCGGGCCCCGCTCACCTGTCCATTGTCCTGGCCTTGCAGCAGCTCCTTTCCCATGGGGTATTTGATCTCCACGCCCGGGGTCTTGTCCTCCCGGTCTCCCGGGGAGCTGATGACGGAGCCGGAGATCTCGCTGATGTCGCTGGCGGTCTCGCTGTAGTTGTCCCCTCCGTCCAGCATGTCGTGCCGGCTGCCGCTCCGCGGGGTCCGGGACCCCTTCTTCCCCACGCTGTAGG
Organism: Brachypodius melanocephalos; assembly: GCA_013398615.1. Classification (NCBI taxonomy): domain Eukaryota; kingdom Metazoa; phylum Chordata; class Aves; order Passeriformes; family Pycnonotidae; genus Brachypodius; species Brachypodius melanocephalos. The sequence continues at coordinate 10,065,057 of VZSR01003371.1, read as the reverse complement.
CGTCGAAGTCGATGGTTTTGTTCTCATAGGCCCCCTCCACGGAGGCGAACATTCCCCCGTATTTCTGTCGCGGTGTCTGGGCTGTCGTGCCCGGCCTAGCTAGATACACAGGCAGGTCATCTTCTTTATTCCAGTTCCTCTTTCTCTCGGCCATTCTCGCTGTCCGGATCTCTCTCTCTATCTCTCTTCCTGCCTCCCACTTCTCTGCACCTTCCACTATCGGGATAGGCTGTTAGTGACCATAAAAATGAATGGATGGATGCAGCAGTGGCGGAGCTGGGTTGGCTGGTGGGATCTTTCCCTTAGGGAACTGCAAACGTTAACCTCCCTCCCCCCACTCACCCCCCCCCGAAAAAAAAGAAAAAGAAAAAGAAAATAAAGGAAAATAAGAGAGAAAGAAAGAAAGAGAGAGAGAAAAATAAATCCGAGCGGGATTTAAAAATAGCCGTGTTAGTAAAGAGCACGTGAAAATAAAGTACAAAGAGCGGAGCGGAGAGGGTGGCAGAGGCAGGTGATTGGAAAGCCCCTGACGAATGGGAAGAGCAGCAGCGATTCCCCGAGCAGGGACCGCAGTGCACAGCTCCCCCGGTATAGAATGATCCGGGGGGCGGGAGGCAGGGGGAGGAGGCAGGGAGGGAGCCCGCCGCATGCACACTCGGCCGGTGCTAACGGGGTCCTGCCCTGCCGGCGGGCGGATGCCGGTCACCCGCTGCTGCGTGGCTTCGGGGCTGGAATAAAAGGGAGGCGGAAAGAAAAAGAGAAAAAAGAGAGAAAAGCTCCGAACCTCCCCAGCCCCCGCGGGCGAGCCGGAGGGAGTTTCTCCCACTTTGCTCACTCACATTACCCCCGCCCCCCTCCGCGGGAGAGGCTGCGGCGGAGCCCGGGCGGGGCGGGGGGCGCGGCCGCGGCAGCCCCCGGTACGGGCGGGGGCGGGCCAGCGTCGCTCGGGGTCGGACTGCGGCCGCAGGGGGAGCGGCGGGGAGAAGAGCGAGGGGTGGCCGGAGTGTGGGAGGAAGCAGAACCAGCCCCAGCCGCCGCGCAGGGGGGCCGGCGCTGCCGCTGCTGCAGCAGCTGGTGCCCGCGGGGATGGTGGCGGCTCTGCTCCGCCCCGCCGCCCCCGGCTGCCGCTCCCCCGCTGCGGCGGCGCGGACAGGGCGCCCGACCCTTTCCCACGCCGCGGGGGCAGGGGGCTACAGCCGGGGGGCTACAGGCAGCGGGCCCCGGCCCTGACACGGAAGTGATCGCGCCGAGCGCTGCCTGAGCCGGGCACGGGGTGTGCGGCCCACGGCCCCTGAGTGTCCGCCGGGCCCCGCGGAAGGAGGGAGCCGGGCGCGGCCCCGCCGATCCCCTCAGAGCGCGGCGCGCCGCCCGGAGCTGTCCTTTCAGCACCCCCGGAGGCTCCCGGGCCGGCATGGTGCTTGCCTGACTTGGCAGAAAGAGATAAACCAGGGAGGGCTTCACTGTGAGTGATCCAAGTTCCCAAAACCAAGGGCAGGAGGACTGGAGAGTGTGCTCCCCTCAGGTCTCTGTACAGCCTGCTTCAGAAAGTCCATCTTTACAGCCCTGCCTTTAAATCATCCTGAGATTTGGTGCCTGAGATCATCCATCAAATTCACAAGTCCTTGGATCCTCCTCTCCTGCACATACAGCCAGTCTCTGGCAATTGTCACAGGCTTTGGCTACGCCAGTAGTTACATAAGGGACATTTTCTGTTGCTCTGAAATAATATACTGCAACAAACTGGTCTGAGATTAATTACGTGACTAAGCAAATTTGAAGCAGTGGATCAATGACAAGGCCTGTTTACTGCTCATGTACAATGTGCTGTTTGAATACAAGCCCAACCACACTGCATTGTTGTCTTTGGTCCACGGGCATACCTGGTGGTCCTGGCACAAGAAAAAATGCAAGTTACCAATTGCAAATCAGGAAAAGCAGTAGGTTAGAGAGAGAGGTCCCTGGGATTTAATCAGAAATTAGTCCAGACAACCGTGTTTCTCATTAACAACTGCCCATGGACCCAAACCATGTGAAAAAGCAGTGATGTGACATACCTGAACAATGCCAAAATACATCCAAGGAAAACATCTTTCTTTTCCACATTTATAATCCAGTGGGATCTGCTGTCTTAAATGCTGTGTGTGCATTCAACACTATTGGTGTTGTTCACATAAGGGGAGTTAGTAAGATAGTAAAAATTTCATTTATTATTGGTTATCAGCACACTGATTTTAGTCAACTGACATTTCTGAGCACATATCACCCAGGATTCCACAGCTCACTTAATAAAACGTATTTCCACATTAACAAGTTCATATCATATGGAGGTTTCACTGGTGCATGTGAAAAATCTAGATATAGCTTGTAGGACATTGCTTTGTTGCTTCCTTAAAGTCTTCTCTTGTATGGGCAAATATTGATTTTTTTTTCCTGATGGTAACATTGAGATTTATTGATTGTGTTGTGGGGAAAAAAGTCAATTTTTTCCTCCACAGGACACCAAACCCTATCAGTTAGTGAAATATGTAGATGGTACATGGACTGTGATGTGCAACCTGCCTGTCTTTGCAAGTATTGGAAAAATATTATTTTTATGAGTTATTTCTTTGCAATCAAGAGATTGATTTGAATTTCCAGAATAAAAACTTCTGAAGGTCCCACAGTAGGTCTGGTATGTTGCATAGTACATACATCTGTTAAATGAAGAGCATCTTTTATTTATCATCCATAAAGCTAAGAAAGATGGACCCTGTTTAGACTTAGGATCTAGTTAGATACTGTTCAGGTTTCCAGAGCACTCAGGTTTTTAAAAATAAAAAATAAAATATTGCTATTTTTTAAGTATTAAGCCAGGAAATTCATATTCATTCTGATACATAAGCAGATGACAAGACTCAGAGAACATGTCAGATCAATGCTTTAGAATTAAATGTTTGGGGATTTTTCATATCATAGCCCTTCGTTTACTAAAAACTATTCTCAGCCACCAGATGCATCCTGTTCCTTTGTTCAGTAAGAGATAAAATTGCAGTTTTAGTTGCCACAGAAGCAGACCCAATTACTTCCTGATACCCTGGCATCCTTTAAGTTTACCTAAAAACAAGTATGCAACTTTGGAGAAATATATTACTTCAGTATATTCTTTTGCAGACAGTGCATCTCGTCCTGTTTTGACATTGCTTGATTAAAAGAGGACTGAACTTGATTGAGAGTGCACCCTCTTCCTACAGAACCTTTATTCCAAATAGACTAGATTAGTGATAGCAGAAAACTGAGTGACATACTTGCTTCACACAAAAAAACCTACAACATTTTGCTGAAGAAAAGCACAAGAAGGGTATCACATACCTGCTTGGCTTTGGTTGTAGCTGAGCTCTTCTTGCAAAAGTGAGTTAGAACAAGACTTCCCTGGTGCAGGGCCTTAGAGAATGTGCAACGTACATTTTGCACCTACTTTTTGCTATTGTGCATTTTACAACAGAATCATCAGACCAAAAAAGGCACAAAGGGTCCAAAGGGAATGCATGTGAGAGGCACGAGTTCTCCTTCCAGAGGAGTGACTGGAGTTGCCAAGTCACCGAGTCAGTGTCCCTGTCTGCTCTGTGGGACTGCTGTGTCTCTGCCAGCAGTGTCCTCCTCCTCCCACAAAACCTCATCCCATGGAGTGGTGATTTGAACTGTCTCTTGACATATAGGAACTGTGAATCCAAAACACAGCTACAACCTGGGGATGGCTCAGGTTACCCCCTTCATGAGCAGTGATACAGCCCATAGTATTCTGCCAACTCATATTAATTCCACTAACTCAGTAGAAGCTGAATGGCAGCTCCTCCACCATCAGGAGCAAGTGCTCAGGTGTAACAATTTCCTTACCCTGTTAAAAGACCAGGTAGCCCCTTCCTCAAAACTGAGACTTCCTGGGTTGCTATCCATGGATACAGTTGTATATAAAACTGTGTTTCAGAAGCTCTGCCACCATTTTAAAGTGAAAATAATAAAATTATAATGTTTTTAATTTAAAATATGCATACATTTAATATACAAAATTATACAAATTATACATTTAGCTAACATAGAAAAATACATCTTGTTAACAAGATAAAATGTCAACGTATCTTACATAATTTGTGAGAGTTACAAATCTGTGATCATCAGTAGACTTTGTGACTTCATTACAATTCTGTATCCTCCTAGTTACACTGAATATTAATACATATGTACAGTTGATATCAATGGCAAATGTCTTAGAGTGGAAATCTTTGCTGAAGAATTATCCAGAAGGTTTTAATGAAACAGTTAAAATATGAGTGGCCTCTTTTATACTATTGAAGTTTCTCACATAGCCAAAACTAATGTGATGCCCAGTGACAGGGTGGTCATGGGTCAGAGTTTAAACTTTTTGCATTTATTTACAAACACCCCTCCCTCCTCAGTGTAACTGCTACACCTGATTAATAAGTATCACACCATAAATCCCAGCTTTTTTGTGCATTCTTTGGTGCCTCTTCAAATGGATTCAAATTTGTGGCCCTTAAAACTGCTCATCATGACTTCTGGCTACCACTCCTCTGTTGGCTGTGCAAAAGTGTTAAATAGCTGTACAGCACTAGAGCTCAAAAGGCAAGATCTCTGTACATTATTCATCCAAGATTACTCATAAATACCTCAGGAGGTGGGGAAATACTTTTGTTTCAGTCAACAAATGTGTGCAGTAAGTCTTCACTCCTTATTTAATTTACATGGTTTCCTTTTCCAAGTTCCAAAAGACAGAAGCATAATTTATAAATAAGCTCTAAAAATCTGTTCCATGCTGGGCCTTGTCTTACATACTGTGAGCCACATAATGATTTTCTTTTGACTATTTACAAATTATTTAAAACTTGTTTGTCATCACAGGGAGCAAAACAGAAGACCACCACCAGTCTGATTTCTAGGCCTTCCTTTTTCTTTTTTCTTTTTTTTTCTTTTTTTCTTTTTTCTTTTTTCTTTTTTTTCTTTTTTCTTTTTTCTTTTTTTTAAATTTAGCTCTGTACCAACAAATTGTTCTTAATTCCTAGAAGATAAAATTCACTCATGAGTTAAAAGCTTATTCAACTTTTCCTAAGAGCTGCTTAGGACCATCAGTAAGTGATACATGAACTGCCTCATGCAGGCTTTCTTGGCACTGGAGTGGTTTTCATCTGTTAGTTGCAGTTTCCCTCTTTTTGAAAAAGACCACAGTTCAGAAAGTAGAGAAATGCAGTTGTTTGGCATTGGTTAGCGCACACTGCTCAGTAACCTCTCACATTGGAATTTACATTTGCATATTCATATTCCCAAAGCAAGACATTACGCAGAGAAACAATAGTGAACAGAGATTTATACCACAGATCCTAGCAACTCCAAATCAAGGCAGGTCTCCAAAACTACTACTCTCTCTTTTCCTCCCCTATAACATTAAAGAGAAGATGATGCCCATATATCTATCACATGTGAGAATTTCTTAAGCCAAGTAGAAGCAAGCATGAAATGTTAGTCCCAGGAAAGCTTGTGGAAATTTGCCAGTCACTTCAATGATACAAACATTTAATCCATTATATTTAAACTTTTTTCTTTTTTTTTTCTTTTTTTTTCTGCAACTTGCAACTTTCTTAGTACACATGGATCCCAATGGTAGAATTTAAGTTAGCTATATTTTTAGATTATATCCTATACAAGAAACAGTATACTCTCTTTCCCAACATTTCTGCAGGGGCAAAAATTCCTGTCCATAATCCCATGGCTACTGATTTCTAATGCAAATATACTTAGAGGCAAAGGCACAATATATTTTAAAGGAATTCTAAAGCAGGAAAGAGGTTTGAACAAGTTTCTGTAATCCTAGGGCCTGTTACCCCTCTGCCTCCTTAAGGCACTAAAGGATTTCCAAGGATTAGTGGCAAAACCCAGCATGCACGTCTCTCCCTCCACCCCATAACCACAGTAAATTCAAATATTAAAAATCTTCATATGCAAGTGAGAAATACAGGTAGATTCATGAGACACAAAAATCAGAGTTTCCACTTTTTAAAAGGCCACAAGGACAAACATCAGCTATGCTTTAGCAGGCAGTTTATCCTGGGAACTCTGCTGTGTATGTGACACATTTCCCAGCAACTGCATTATTCTGAATATAACGTGATTATCACGCCAGAGTCAATCATTGTACTTGCAGCATTTGCCAACCATAGTGGTGTGAAGAACAGAATTTAGAATTTAAAGGTCGCTTAAGGAGTAACCTGTAAGATGTATTTTCAATATCCTCCAATGCTCTATACGGTGAAGTATACATAAATAAGTCAACTGCCAAAGAAACCATATTTTCCATGCAACACTGCCCATCTTGTCTATTTAAGGTGACAGAAGGAGATTGCATTTACTTACAGAACTTAGCAGCATTGTAATTTTGACTAAAGAATTTGGCCAAAACAATGTTGTGCATAGAAATCAATCAGATCAAAGCGCGCAATTTTTCATTCTCTGAAGGTTTACCATGAAATTACAATACATGTAAAGCATGTCCTGGCAACTCTACCATAGATAGCACATTAAACAAGTTAACTTCTGCTTAGTGAAAAAAACTCAGACACTCTAACAAGCAGATAATACTTTTCACCATGCGGCAACTAGAAAATAATAATAGCTAATCTTTCTGTTTTAGCTAGCAATCTCACATTAAAAGTTTACTGCTTTCTTCCAGTGATTTGAGGTAAAGTTGGGGTTTTACTTCCCAATTCTCAGCCATATAAAAGACGTCCACTGGTCTATCAATGTAATTTATAAGCAGATCTTTCCAATATTGGTTGGACAACTTCCCTATGAGGAGGTGGTAGAATTTCAAGGAGATCAATGTGGTACAAACCACAAAGAATCAAGAGTGCTCTACATTCCTTACACTAATTGTTCTAAAATGAAACCAAAAGGCAGAAAGCTTAACATGTTACAAAATGGACAGCTTCATTATCAACGTTTATAATTTATGGTAGGAGATTTTGCATAAATACTAGGAAACAGGCCTGATATTTTAGTTCAACACTTAATTCAGAAGAAAGAAGTAGGGTTTAATTTCCTGAGTGTTGTAGAAATTATGTGTGTTTTCATGTGGATAGTATGCAAATGGATAGAAACTTACACATATGTCATTGCTTTATTTTAGGAACTTGTAGTTAAGCTTCACATGTTACCATGACAACATGTCATCCTGTTACTAATTGTAATCTAGAAATGCACATTACATTAATCTGATTTGGGATTCCACAGTTTATTCCTCTTCTGCTTCCTTTCAAAGGATATCTGTAATTACTGGGCAACTACACATTGTAAAGACAGCACAACCTCGCAGCTAGTTCAACATTAAAAAAGAAAAAAGAGAAATACAAGTAATAAAACAGTTATCAAAACTGAAAGTGCATCACAATGTGAGAGTCTGAGAGCAGCTGCTGCCATTCAGGTCAGCACAAGTATTGCCACTGACTCAAGAGTGCTCTGTGCCTTTAGGTACAGAACGCATGGAGGCACTCACAGGACTCCTTATGCACAGGTCTGGTGCATTCACATCTCCCTGCCTTCCCAAATGGTACTCAGAGGTGAACAGGGGCTGTGGTGTGTAATCTGTATTGTGCAGCATGGTTGCAAAAGGTGTTTGCATCACGTGCACCAACCAGAGTACACAAACACACCTGTTTCAGGAGAAACGTGTGCCTGCAAGTGCTTCATCTGAAAGTTAAATTCAGTGTGGCCTATTCATGTGGTTGAAATACTCAGAGTATTAGAACTAGAGTACTTTGATGTTCCAAGTGCCTCACAGCACACATGAAGATCATTCCCAATTCCAACTCACCCTTGTAAAAATGCCATTCTGTCTCATTTGCTAAACAGTTTGTACCCTCAAGTATCACATCCTCAGATATACCAAACATCCCAACTCAGATCAAAGACTCTTTCAAGAATGCTCAAAGCCACACGAGGCTGAAGATATCACATATCCACATAAGCAGACCCATGAAGATGGAGATGGTGCTTAACTTGATAATTGCTTTAAAATATAAATGCTGAGATCCCAAGAAAATAAAACTCAGACTCAAACCACACACTGGGTTGGCGTGCATGGCCAGCTTCCACTACAGCAGGTGGCTAAAATGGTGCAGATGGTAACTTAGGGCAACTTCTCACTTTTTCCCATAACAGAGCAGCTGCAGTCACCTTCAGGCCAAACCACATTTCATCCATCCTTCAGAGCTCTACTGCTTCTTCTGTGTGACTGATACATTCTTCCCTGGACAAGAGGAAGGAGGAGGAAAAAAAAGGGAGGAAAAAAGACAAATGCATAAGGTAAGTATCTGTATTTTCACAATTTCAGGAATTATGTGTTATTTGTTCGAGGTCAAAACATTTGGGAAACAGTGTGCCCAGGTGCTTCCATACAAACATAACATAATGGCAGCACATTTTAGAAACTGAACTGTCCAAAACATGTTGAGACATTTTCCCATGATTTACTGATTTAGGTGAAAAGCACTTTCCATGCTTTTCCCTTTTGCTAGTCCTTCTTGTACACAAGACAAATTTCCATTCATCACTATGGAAATAAACATTCTCTGCATCTTCCCAACACCATTCCATAACCCACTTGGCAGGGATCTACAGAAGTCTCATGGATAAAGTTCAACTCATGGGATGACAGCCATCACAAACCCAACTTTCCAAGTAAGTCCTATTTCTATGACTCTTCTCAAGGAAATACTTACCATTTGTGTCCTTCCTCAGATATTAAATGTCAAAGCTGGCAAAACATTTTATCAGGCCTTACAATTTGGAGTGAGGCTGTCATTATTACTGTTAAACATCACCAGTGATGCACTGCCTGCATACTTAACTCTGACTAAAACTTGATATCTACCGGAGAAACACAAATCTTAGTACATCAGGAGTACAGGAAATGATAATAGCATAGAGAATTTTGTTAAAAATATTATATTGCAATTACTATAATAAATGGCTGGTGACAGTAATTAACTGTCATTACTAAAATGCATCCCAGTCACCAGCATGCCCCTCAAAAGAGAAGAATTAAAAACTGGGAAAGAAGCCTTTATGGCTTCTACTTCAGGATGGAAAGATTTTTCCAAGCATGAAGAACAGAACTGAAGAAAAATCCTGCAGAACAAGGCAAAGTAATAAAGGGGAGGACACTATTTTTGGAGAAGCAGCTAGATGGATTATTGTAGGACACAAAACCAGTGAGATATGCAAGAATCAGTCACTGATCCAGGAAGGTGTCAGCTGGGCAGGAGGACAGTGATGAGAGGTATTTAGAGACCTTGCATACTCCCTAGTTCAGCTCTCCATCTTGGATCAGAAACTGGTAAATGTTCAGACTTGCTTTTCATTCAAAACAACACCAGAAGCTTTCTGCAGCCTTTGTAAGACATTACACATTAATTCTGCTTCTGCTGTAGGTGCATCCAAACAAAACTTGTTTTGGAATTCCTTCTCTTTGCATCATCTAGTAAAGTCCAGGCTGTACTGCAAACAAAGAAAATCCATTGCAGTTCATTCTTACCTGCAGGCAAAGAAAGGGTACACTACTAGAGTCTCCACAGATCATCTTTTGATTAATGTCTTTGTAGCCTAAGTGCAATCAAAACAACACCCAGACAGAACACACTTTCAGCCTTCACTATCCACACCTTCCAAGGACTTTTCAGGACATCAGGTACTTTTTCATTTGCAATTAATATTACAAAGAGAATTATGACTTAGTACCAGCAGAGCTGGCATGGTATTTTGGGATAGTCTGAAATATATCCCTGTCTCTCCTCTTCTAGTCATACATGAAATCTCTTTTCTGGATCCTATCACTGTGCATGGGCTCTGGGGAGGATCAGGAGGGTGAGTCTCTAGGTCCTCATGAAGTTTTATTTTAGAAGACAGAGAGATTGCAATTTTAGTTCCTCAACTGGTTGCAGAGGAGCTACCCCTTGTTATCAGCTGTCAGTTTATTAACTTGTTCAAAAGGAAGAGTGTCCCTAAAGTATCAGGGATAGTTCTCATGGAAAACTATGCTTGAAAAAACTATCATGGAAAAGTGGTGTGGCCAGAATAATGGAAATCTGATTCAAACTTTATTAATTCAATGAAGTTACATTTTTTTTTGCACTTCGGTGATCACATCTTTTGTTATCCATCAATTTAAATTTAAACTAAGTTCTCTAATTTTACAAAATTGGGGTTAAAGAATATTTGTCAAACATGCACTGCTAGACTAAGAGCATTTACAAATGTGAAAGTCATTATTTGCATAATATTTCCTTCAATTTTTATTATATTTTTCTTGAAACATTAGCTGCCAATTATTCTGTCTCATTTTGTCAGACTCTTCACTTTCTCTTTCACATTCTTTTTATTCTCTTTGTCTGTCCTTTCTCCTTCCTATGTGAATTATTCACCTCCTCCTTTCATTTTCCACTGAAGTCTTTATGAAACTTTGTGCTCCTGCAGTTTTATTACCCTGACAAATTTATCCTCCACCTTTCTCTTATTCTTTTTCTTCATACCACTTATCTACCTAAGAAGTGTGGAACATAAACCACTACTGAATTGTTTTGTAATTACTCTATTAGGAAGGAATTCTCTCTTGTGAAATGCTTGAGGAAAATAAGAAAGGTCTTCATGATTATACTTTACCAAAAAAAAAAAAAAAAAAATCGACCAAGGATTTCCAGGGCTCAAGCACAAAGTTTCCAACCATGTATCACAGAGATTAAAAAGCAGCTGCGCCTTTATCAATACTGTACCTAAGAGTTTCAGCATGGATATCTCTGATGCTCAGAAATTTGCTGGCCTCCCATTCTTTGGTAAGACTAAAGCTCATGGTTGAGCAATGATGTGGAGGCTGGGCTTGTGCTCCTTCACATTCCAAGCAAAATCAATTTTAGTCACCAACACAAAAAAACTGCAAATGTAGAAGGTCATTAAACAAAACTGATTTTTCTGTGACATTGGAAGCTCAAAGGAAACCTTGAAACATAAAAGTGATGACTGTGCACTGCTGTCTAACCCAGAACCAAATAATTTCCAGCATAACAAAGATCAGTGATCCATATTCATGCACTCACTTCATGTTCTCCAACATTTACCACCTCTGGGAGCCACTAGCATTTATTTGTTTTAGCTGCTCCCAGTCCATCACATCTGTACTTGTTCATCCTGTGCAAAGTATCAGGAAATTGTAAGACCGCAGGAAAGAACCTCAGAAAGTCATTTAGATCAACCTACTTAGAGCAGTCAGTTCCAAAGTCAGAGCAGTTTGCTCAGGGTTTACCAAATCGAATCTTGAAAAATTCCTGGGGTGGAGAATGCACAGCCTCCTGGGCAGCCTGTCCCACTGCTGGGGTGCCCTCATGAGGGAAATGCTTTTCCTATATCCAGCCTGAACTTCACTGTGTCTCACCCTTTCACTGTGCATCACTGTGAAGGGCCTGGCTCTCTCTGCTCTGTGGTTCTGTGTTTCTCAGTTCCTTCCCCACAGTTTCAGGAAGACTGTTCTGAGGTGCCCCCAAAGCCAGCTCTTACCCAGCCTAGACCCCTTGGCCTCCTAAGACAGCTGTTCTCCTCTAGTTCCATCAGCTCCCTGGAGAGCAGAACTCTGTGCCCAGTGCCAGGGTCCATGGCCTCCATCCCCTGCAGAGCACAAGGTGGGTGGAAGTCATCTTCCTCCCATTAAGAAGGTACAGCAGTAAAAGCTTTGCTAAAACTCTCTGAGTGTACACCAACATCGGAAAGGAACAAGCCAATATAGAGACTTTAAAGACAAACAACATCTGGAAGGAAGAAAATTAAGAGCTACAGGACTGTACACACAATCCTAAAAACTCTATGGTATCTTCAGAGTGCCTGTGCTCATTTAGATTGGAAAAGACTTTTCAGATCATTGAGCCCACCTGTAATAAATGCACACAAAGGATTTGAAGTTAAATAGTTCCTTCCATTTAGAAGACAGAGATAGTAAAAGGAGGATGTTATTTTATTTTGGTCATCTGAAAGAAGACATGAAACGTGGTGATATCACTGTAAAAGTGTTTAAATAATGTCTGATACCTGAAGTCGATTTGGTGGGTTTGCTCAAGTGTGGCTTCAGAATATCAGTCAATGCATACTGGGGACATTTCCCCAGTGTGTAACCCAGCATTAAAGATCTCAAGTCAGCAGTATACAGTTGCTGCTCAGTACCTCAGCCCTGATGTGCAGGACCAGAAAAAACACATTTCCATTGGTTTGTAGCACTGGAGGTATTTAAAGTGAAGAAATTGCAAAATTCAAGGAATTAATACAATTTGTTTATATCCAACAAAGAAATGCATATTTTTACTATTTGTGAAAAAATATTTGAAGTAGATGCCATGCAACACCTTAATAGAGTTTCTGCTGTAAATATAAAAAAAAGTACTCTGCTGTGCCTCTGCCCTTATCAAGGGTCACAAATTATCCTTTCTTTAGAACCACTGAAGCACCACTGGTTTCTATCACTCTGCAGGAGCTACAGAAGTACAAATGAGAGAAAATGCCAGGCAAGAGGGCTTGTACCATTCTTTAATATTTTATAATGAAATTACAGATGTTTTACTTGGTCTTAATTTATATAATCATGAGCATCCCATCATTTTATAATTTCTATTAATTACTGAAAATCAATGTGTCTGTGGCAAGCACCCACTTTAAGAAAAAATTATCTACCATGAATTGTTTAATATTTGTTTTATAATACCTTGTTTTAAAATATAAACATCTTCATTTAGAAAAAAAAATGTTACTTGCAAATAGAAAAAATGGAAAAAAGAGAAAGTGATTACAAGAAAGGAAAGGTTGTAAAGCTGCATTTTGCCATAATACACATGGGATCCCTTAGCTGTTTGGTAAAGAAATGCTATATAACTAAGAGCAAAAACATTTGATTTCTGTGCTTGGTAAAAAAAAAAGAAAATCGAACAATATTCAACGTAGTCTTCTCATTCACAAATTGCTGCTTCTAAAATGCATTTCTACTTAATGGATCCACTTTGCAGCTCAAGAGGTGTGAATCTCATTAAACTCTCAATGAAGACATATCGATCCCAATTGTAACCAATGGCCAACAGAGCTTGCCTGTATCTCAGAGGAAAAGAATTGCATCCAAGGGAAAAAACCCAACAACCAACTAACCAACCATGAATGCTGAAAACCACAAATGAATTATGTTCTCTTCTGTTAGAAAATGATATTATGTATTTCTACATTCTTGTGCTTAATAAAGGTATTAAATACTAGAAAAGGTTACATATATAGATCTCATTCAACATCATTTCTCTGGCTTTATGTCAGTTTCTTACTTATGAAAATAATGGCGTAATTTTGGAAAAATGAATTAATGAATGATAAATGAGCCTTGTCTTACTCAACTCCATGGAAAATACATTATTTTCATTAACAGTAGAATATGGGCAATATACAACAATACAAGCAGTGCTGTTATTTAATGCTACAGAGTTCTTCATAAAAATGTCACACAGAGACACTCATTTTCACACTGCTTGGAGAAGAACAACTTAAGAGTTTCAATTAAGGTTGGGTAACTATAGTGAAGAGGACTTGCAAACGTGAATCTTAGAAATGTGCATGGACACTTGAACCCCCTGTTGTGCTGAACATCATTCTGGGAGTTAATTTCTTCTGTTAAAGGCTTACCAATATATATATAATATATTTGCTTTCAAAAAATGGCTTCTAGAACAATATCCCTGCAATCTTTTGCAGCTCTGAGATGCAAATGCTTACAGAAGATCCCTGATGTCTAATCTCCCGCTCATCAAACATTCCACAACTTTGCAGGCAGGCAGCAGTAACATACATACACACTTTTGACATCAATTGCTAACCCAAAATCCCCGACATGCAGCCAAGGATAGCTAGCTTGCCAAGAGGCTTAGGGTGAAACGTGCTGATATGAGGCAGTTCAGCAATTTAAAATGACAGACTAGGAAACCTTGAAGACTGATCACAGATTGTTGGAACACACACATAAAAAAGGAAAAACCAGCTGGATTTTTTTTTTAAGATAGCGTTCACCCAGTGCTAGTCGTTATTAAAGAGTGGCCTTATTTCAATTTAAAATAAGAAACAATTAAAACACCTTTGTATTCAAAGGAACTTCCACAGGACTCCATTTACTTTGCTGATTTGATTTCCCTGTAATGGCACTGCCTCATTTAGACAGCTCCAAGCCCTTATTAGCCTTGAAGACCTGACAGCATTTATTAAACACAGGTGCTTTTTTTGTGGTAAATTATGCACATGAACTTAATGTTATTTACATTTCTCCCATTAAGACAATCATAATGATTTAAAGGCTAATGTAAATGAGTTTACATCAGACTATAGAGAGTAACAGCATGACATGTCCAAATAAGATGGCACAGTGGCACCTTCTATGTGTTTCAGGCACATTGGTTTTGGAAAGTATCTCACAACAATAATGCAACCCAGTATAACAAAAAAGCAAATTCCAGAAGGATTATCTTGTCAAGTCAAAAATGGAGAAAACCTCCATGATGTGCATGTTTTGCTGAGGTTAAAGAAGTGAGTGTTATCAAGAAATTATCTACAGCAACAGACAGTCAGAACAACTACAACAAATACTTCACATCTAATATAATTCACTGTGTGCTTTATATAATGTATACTATAATAATACTATAATGGATCCAGTTAAGCCTGGTACACACGGTGTTCCTTCCGGAGCTGAAAATATATCAGACAAACTGACCCACAAGAGCCCCACAGCTTCCCTCCCCTAGAAAAAACAAACAAACAAAAAAGCCCAATTTTAATGTGTTCAACTTGGTTAATTTCACACCCTTCCCCTTTCAGTTTCTCAGGGAGGCACCCTTAACATAGAAATCATCATGATCAGATTGTGCTGGCACACCACTGGAACAGATATATCTGCAACAGGTAGCAGCCAGGAACCTTGTAAGTACAGCCATGATAATTTGAAAGACTTGCTGGGACTGAAGAGCACAAATTGTGAGCAGGACAAAACAGGCCCTTGGAAGTGGAGGCTGTTTGAGCCCTTCAGTCTCTGGAACATGCTATCTCCTTCCTAGGTGACCCTCCCAAGCAGGTCTATTCACATTTGCATGGTAACAGCTGCACACAAGACCCAGGGCTGTATTCATCTAAGGCACAGCACCCTTTGGGCCAGAGAGTCTTTATCCTGGGGACAGTGACGCCTGCAAATGCAGACGTGCCCATTGTCCTTCAGGAATTTTAATGATCTGAAAAGCACTGCAAATATCCTACAGAAAACCATTAATTTAAATTATTTGACTTAGGGGAAGTCACAGACTTTTTTCTTTTCTTTTTTTTTTTTTTAAGTCAAGGTCATTAAGAATAACTCATTCAGTATGAGACAAGATTTTATGACTCACAGGAGACTGGAAAAATCAGCAGCAACACTGCATATTTGGAGTATAATGTTTAGTCATCAAAGACACTTTCAGAGTTATTGCCTCCTCCTTAGACACATTTTTTTAATTGCTACAACAGAGCTGCAGCAGTAACAAAGAAATATCATCCCCTAAAATGCACAGTCATAGGAGTAACTGATCAGCAGGTCTCCCTTGCTGCTATCAGCCTAAGAAAAACAGGCAAGTGAAATTTCAGCAAAGCAGTATCATTACAAGTCTGTGAGCAAATAGTAGGCTTTCTGTTCCCAGATGAACCCAGTGCAGATTCGTGTATCAGCCTGCACAACCTTGTCAGACAGAGACAGAGGATGCACAGCCCTGGTTCCAGGATCAGGAGAGTGATGGTACCTTTGAACACCCCATGGCAGAGCCAGAAACACCACTTGTCACGCCCAAAGTCTCCAAAACAACAGTGAATCTTGCCCAGCCACAGAAATCTAAACACTGCAGAGTTTAATAACTGCAGAGTTTAATTACTGCAACACATTGCAGTTAAGTTGCAGTTACTGCAACATATTTTAATGTACCACTGACAGTAAAAGCCTAGATGGTTTTAAAACAAATAAAGCTCCTTGGAAATTATTCGGTAAAAGAAAAACATCTGCTACTCCCATTGATAGTTACAGAGGCGAATCAAGTTTCCCTGGTCCAGCTTTACCCCTGTGATGGAGGATTCAGCATGCAGCATGTGACCTACATAGCAGGAATTCAAACTTTGTTATAATCCTGTCCCCCTGAGCACTGAAAAATTTGGAAATCAGACAAGATGAACGCAGTGGCCCAGATTCTCTCTGTCATTTGGGCAATTTTGCATTGCATCATTAGTCCTAATTCACTCTGCAGGGGCCACAGTCATGACAGCGAGCCACAGGGCCTATCATCCTCCAGCACTATTACTAGGAAAAGCAAGAGGATGCTCACCTTCCAGGGCTCCCCAGCTGCTAAAACATCACTCCATGGCTGTGGATTATAAATATAAATTACAGCAACTTTTAGGATGCTATAACTGACACTGGCAATATCTACTGAATTTTGAGTACATGCTTGGGGCTCTTGTGTGCCCAGAAAATTCTCCTGTGCACACTGTTTGGACCAGAATCTCTACTCAGACACAGACCTCAGGGTCAATCCTAAAGCAAGCATGGAAGGAAGGGAAAAAACACAGGGTACCAACACGTATTTCATCTACTTTTCCAGCCCCATCATTCTAGCCACTCTGTCAGTCAAGAGCCTTACTGGAATAATCACATCTTCCAGTACCTTCAGGACAATTGGGGTTTGTAGGCCATCTGACTACAGGCAGGCTAGTGCTGCATGAAGAGCTGCAGGTGACCCACATCCCAACTGCAAAGATGCTGGAAGGGTGTAAATATTTCTTTATCCTCTCTTCTGCCTCATTGAGCTTTGTACCCATGATATCCGCAGCAAAGGGATGCAGGACCTGCAGGATCAGGTGCTGACACATTCGGATTTCTGCCTGGGGTTACTGAAAGTGGTCAGAAACATTTTTAAAGGCACACTGGACTTTGATGACACTGCAGAAATCACACCTGATTTCCTGCCAGGTCCTCTCCCCTGTTCTTCAAGTGTATTCCTGACAAGTTGACAGAGAGTGGGAGTTAGAAAGAAGTTATTGCTCCAGGATTATCTCAGAGATTGCAGAACTCCTAAGCTGCTGGCTCCTCTACAGATCTCATTAGGCAGGATGCCAAGAAACTCAGAGCAGAATATCTCTGCCCATAAACTCCAAAGCTGCCAGCTCTCTGTTAGCTCACCAGGCAGAAAGAAAAGAAGTTCTGGAAATGTGCAAGTCCTTGGCACCCTAGGCAGCCGGAGGACCCAGACAGAATTCCTCAAGCTGAGGACCCCAGAGCCTGATGTCTCTAGTTCTAGATATCATTACCTTCACACTAGATGATTGTCATACATCCCTTCCCACTGAAAATATTCTACTTTTTTCATTAAGAATGGAAAAAAAAATACTAATTTTCATTTCAAATCAGAATACAATCAAATTAAACAAATCCATCAAAATCCTCTGCAAATTAGCATGAACTTTTTTCCTGCTGCATCACTTGAATAATAGGCTGTTATGGCTGGTGTACAACATTCTGTGGTCCCACTCCCCAAAGATACAGACTGTAGCATTAGTCAGCAGACTTATCTTGCATCCTATTAACCGCCTCCTCTCCCATCCTCATTGTCCCAAATATGTGAGCCCTCTCAATTTAAATTTAAAAACCAAGACCCTTAGGGAATAACATGTTTTGTGGCGCTTCCCATTGTAAACATACCTGGATTTTCTCTCTTCATGTAAGCCAAATTAAACAGGATTTATTTTTCTGAAACTCCTATTACCACAAAGCTCTATATACAGGTCAGCAGGCTTATGTAACAGTGATGCATCTGGCTTTCTGTCCCACATAAGTAAGAGAGAATATGCTGTGACTGCTACCTAACCTTGTGCACTGTTCATCAAAGGCTCGTATCCTTTTTTTTTTTTTCCTGTTAACGGAGACCCACCGCAACCTCAGTCTTCCAAAGACCAACTTTTCCAAAGACCTGTAATTGTTACATGTTCCCCATAGGATGCATCCAAACAGACACACTGGATCATTTTCGTGAGGCTTTTTTTTTTCTTTTTTTTTGTAAAAAATTCACTAGTGCTCATGCATTCAAGTTAGTTTTGTTTCTGGAAAGAAGGTATTTTGATTTAATCCATATTATTTGTATTTTAATATAATGTTTTAAAATTAGTTGTTATTTTGTGAGTTTACTCCAGCACATATTCTTGCAGATGCTTCTTGCTCTGCATTTTCCTTTGACCTTTTCCATTTTGTCACACATCCACCAGTCACCCCAGTGAAATGCTCATGGAAGTGGTCAGGGATTCATACATGTATGTCCACAGGGCACAGCACGGAATAGCCTATCCAGTCTCAGATGTTGTAAAAATATTCTTTCCATTAAAACTAGGTCAAGGTATCTTGCAGGGAACAGAACACAAGTCAACAGCAAGTGCCCAGCTCTCATGCTGAAAGCACAAAAGCATGCACAGATCCATGACACACTCATACATACTTGAGAACAGCAAATTTGGGCTACTGCAGCAGGGACAGTGATGTGTTTTATTCAGCTATCAAATACATGTAGACATCTATGCACATCCCAATTCTAGATCAAGCACATAACTAACTTGTAACTCTAGCCTCCAGCTAGTGTGGAAATGAAATCACTGACTTTCTACAAAGATGCAAATATGGTTAAAATGCAAGGTGATCTACCAGGAACAAGGAGTGCAGCCCACACCTGCAGAACGGTGGATGTGTCCAGAATGGCTCTAAAGAAAGATCAGAGGCTGTTCCAACAGTCAGCACATCTAACAAGCACAAACCAGAAAGACCAAACAGGACTTGGCATGTAAACCAGCAGGCTGATTGACAGACAAGCTTTTGACATCTCTCAGGAGTACTGATGCTGAGGAGCATATGTGAAGGAGGATTTCCCTCCCATTACTCCCAAGTCTGAGACTTTTCAGAATAAATGGTCTGTTCTGCAGATATGATATTTTTTGTCTAATTCCATTTTTACGAATAATATATCAACACTACACCAGGACAATAATTCAATACCGAGTTCACCAAAACCAGTGGTTTTCTCTGCAGAAGTGTAATTCCAAAATTCCCTAAATCCACATCTGTAATAACATCCACACCATGGCCTGTTTAGTTCATGCACAGAGCAGGCTCATCCACTGAGCAATTTGATGCTTAGTTAATATATGCAGTGCTATACTAAGCCCAGTTAATCAACACCCTCTATTCTAAAAGCAGCAAAAAAATTCTGTATGTCTATCACACTCCATCAGCTTTCCCCACTCACTTTAAGCAATTCATTTCAAAGATTTCCTGACTAAATTTACATAAAATGCATCCTTCCCTCCTACACTTTGTTAAAGCATTAGGCTATAATTTCATAAGGTGTTCTTGGACATCAACAGTGGCGGACAAGTACCAGAGATTACACTATGCCTCGAGTGCAGACCCAGGAATTTATGACAGCAGCAATTTCCTGGATCACCTCATCACCTTCAATTGACTTAAATGCTTGTGGAGCAAGAATATTATTTATTGTCAGAGATTTTCTGGGTCTGTCTGCAGAGAGATGGCTGTGGTTGCAGATGGAATAGGCAGATGAGAACAGCTATCAATAGATATAAAGCTGCAGTTGAAAGGTCAACAAGACTCATTGGAAAACCTCGGAAAGAACAAACTTCAGTCATTTGCAAGGGGAGAAGGTGGAATGACCTATCTGGGTTTGAGGCCCAGGCTTCTGATGGTCAAAATGTTTGGTTACCAGGGTTTTGGGTGTTTTTAGCCAGGACTCCAGCTGGCATAACTTCATGAGCTAGCTCAGTTCTAGACTGATGACTTAAGCAGGTGGTGATGTATTTGTGGCTTTCTGTTAACGACTTGGTCTTGCAAAACCTCCTCACACAGATCTGTTCAAAGTGTTGTACTGGGAACAGCATATTCAGGAGACTTAGAAGATGAAGCCCAAAGTACTAGGACACAACAGTTGTGTTGGCAATAAGCTACTGCAAACAGTTGCATAAGCTGAAGAGAAGCAAGAGCAATAGTTCCAAGCGTCTGCTTTTAGCATTATATTTACAGCTTCTCCCTGACTGTGCATATATTAAGCAGATTGCAAACTTGTAGTGAGTGGAGGGAACAATCTGGGTATTTATAAGGGAGTTAACCTTTGGGAATGGCCTTCATGTTAAGATTTAACAGGTCTGTTTCACATTCAGAGGACCAGGTTTTTCATCATTTGGGAAAATGAGATAATATCTCATAGCTACCTGTGGAGATAGCCAGAAAGAAGATTTTATCCTTGCACTCTGAAAGATCTTGGCTGATAGCACTACATAAAGCCAATGCAAACCTGGGACAGCGACAAAGCACAGAGAGCTTGGCAGAGAGCAGCGACTCCAGAACACATGCCAGGCTGAGGGAGACTTTTCACCATGTAGTATTCCCTTTGACCTTCTTCTCATCAAAAGAAATATACTACACCTATCTTTGTTCAGAAGCCACTTGCAGTATCAACTATCAGCTGGACTCCTCAGCCACATCATTTATCTAGTGTTATGATGGAACCAAAGAAACCGAAACAACAATGGTTGGTGGGACGCTTATTTTTCTGACCTGACTTCAGTGTTTTCTTGTTTCTAGGGCAACTCACAAAACCCATGTAAGAAAATCCCTGTCATAATGAGAAAATAAGATTTTATTTTTAGATTTGGTAAACTCATCCATTAAGAAAAGGAAACAAAATGAAATTGAGACCTGCAGTAACACTGCCATAGGCTAAACACAATGTTGTCATTGACTACATCTGTGGAAACAATTAACTGAAAGTACAAGACACTGCTGTTTACAGAGGTCCAGGGCTGATTTATTTGGGTCATTTTCAGCTTAGCAAGCAATTTCATAAAAATATTTCAGATATACTGTGCATACTGTACTCTCAAGATACGTTCTTTAATTTTATCGGCTGATTCAAAATTTTCTTTCTGATAAAGGACCACAGAAGCAAGAACCTGCCTTCCACTCATCTTCAAATACAAAAAAACAGCAAAGCAACTTTTGGTTTTCTCCAGGGAGAACTTATGATGGTCCCTAATTGCTTATTAACACCATGAATTATTCAAAACCACAGCAGGTAACAACAAACATTCTGTTAAGTGTAATGATACAGCTAAACATAAAAAACCATACAAGGAGTGTAATTAACAACTAGAAAAGCAGAGTTCAATTAAATAGCAAATCCCACTGTTGCTTATGCACTTCATTGGTGGATGGTTAATGCCACTAACTTCAGAAGTGCAGAACTGCTCTTGCCCCAGGAGACACAAAGGCTTCAAAGATTCCCTCTTGCTCCACGGGAAGAGAGACCAGGAGGTTTACAAGGACACCCACTACAACCAGTCCCACTTCACCTCAGCAAGAGAGAGAAGTCTCCATCTGCTTTCAGTTTGCTGCACTCATTGGGAATATTTGGAGGGGAATTTGAGGCAGGCCATACTCCTCTCCCTCTGTCATATTTGTCCAGTAAATCTTGCCCCAGATGATCAGAATTCACTACATCATTCACTGTTACCACCAGTAATTCCAGCCCTCTTTTCTAAATGTTAAAAATGAGGCTAAAATTTAAGAAACATGTCCTCTGCCATTCAGGAAAGCACAAGGGGTACTTCCTGGGACCATTTAGGACCTTTTCTACACTGTTTCCTGACTCAGTGTAATTTAAGGTGAGTTGTAATGACGTATCTAGAAGAAAAGAAAAAATCAATTGCAATCCAGGAACACAAAAATAAGCCTTAATATTTTCAGGGTTTGAATGTTTCAGATACAGATTGTACAAAGTGATATTTTTCAGAAAAGAAAGCAAAGGGAAATATCTCACATTTCCAGAAAACTAGTGAAGATCAATCACTCACAGTACAGATCCCCTGCATCCAGTCTCATAAACGAAAACAAAAGAATATAATTTAGGCAATATAAGAAGTCATGGCATATGCTTCCTCAGAATAGTGTTGCAGTGGTTATGAGGAGAAAATTCAAATCAAAAAAGAGGCAAAGTTAAAATATAAGTACCTGCTGCAGTGCTCTTTAACAATTACAGATGACCTTCTCTTTTGACTGAAGGCCTCTGGTTGGAGATAATGCGTCTAACATATTACAAGCTATACCTCATTCACTTTCAATTTACGTTTTCTATCTCCCTAAGCAATCATTATTTAGTGATACAGAAAAGACAATTCAAGTCTTCCTTACACCCAGAAGTCATTTTATTCTAAGTGATACGAATTAAGGGATGTTGGCAAGCTCACAGGGAGAACTAGACCTTCGCTGAAAGCATAAACTAATGTTTAAACAAAATGGTTTGTTCACACTTTATTTCTTCCCACCCTTCCTCACTCCATTATAAATAGATTTTTATGCAATGTCTTTTGAAGATTCAGCAGCAGCCTTGGGATGAACAAATGCAGCTGGTATGTTGCTCTGATGGAAAGCAGCTCCCCAGACCACAGCTTCTTCCATTTCCCACATCTGTGCACAGGCTGCAGTGAGGAACAGAATGACTGTGCTTTCTCTCCAGTCAGCCCCAAACCAGCAGTTAACTTCAGCATTGGACACCAGGTTCAAAGATCAGTTCTCTGAGCCATTTTTAGCCAAAAAGCCAAAAGGAGATTGTCCCAGACAACTATGCAGACATTCTGTATCCCACACCTCTGCTTGAACATGCCAAGTCGCTGGGATTGTGTGGCTGATTATCCTGCATATTCCAAAGGCCTGAGACTGAGAAAGGGCACCAAGCCCATAAAGATGACACTGGGGAACTTCACTAATGCCTCTGATGGAGGCATTACACATTCTGTCTTCACTTCAATATATGTAAACCACCCTCTTTTGCAGAAGCAAAAAGACATACACAAATTCCTTCAAGCTTCCTCTATCGTTGACCAAGGGATTTAAGCACAGAGTTGGGCATTCAGTTACCCATCTGATTTAGTCCCCAACTGCCTTGGATATAAGGGCCCTATCTATCCTCTTATTGCTGGAGCCTAAACCCTGAAATGTGCTCAGCCTTGCTTTGTGCCAGGCTACATTTTCTCCAGACTAAAAAATTCACACAAAAAATTCACACAAAAAATTCCCTAATCTTTGACAGGAAGAAAAACAATGTGGATACTTCCCTGATCCTGCAAATCCTTAGTTACACAAGAAACAAGCAACATGGATAAGATCTTTTCAGGGGCAGAACTTATTTTGTCAGCAGAGACTGATACACTATATGAGTGTATATGTCTATTGGGTGTACACCAGCAGGAACTACTGGGAGAATTTTCATTTCCAGCAGTCTAACATTATTCAGTCTGCTGAAGTAATGCCCACACTGAGAAGCCTAATTGGGTGTCAGCTGCAAAGAAAGTGCTTGTCCCCTCTCCCACTTTTGGCAGCAACAAATACTCTGAATTGAAACAAATACCAATGTGAGCAAATCACAAATACCCAAATATCCCCTGTGTCCCACCGACAAGGGGGAAGCACTTTTTCTTCCAAGTTTTTTTCCTATCTAATTACATCACAGAATAAGAATAGAATATTCCAACTTAATAAATTACTTCTTCAAGGATTCAAACCAGCTACTGCTGTCACACTGCCCTGCAGCTGTGTGAAGTAAAACAACAACCAGCTAATGCAATCACCATGTCTAGCCCATGACCTGGAGGAGGGAGTGGGTACAAGTTTGTGTCTGAAGCTGCATGTTACGTGTTCCACCCCTTCCCCTTTCTCCAGAAGAGAGCTCATTTCATGGCCAAACTTTTTAGTTGGTTCTTGAGCACAAACAAAACCACTTTTGTGCTGGGAAGGAGGCAAGGAAAGCAATACAAGGGAATTTCTGATGCAGAATCTTTCTTTCCCTTGCTCCCCCTGCAGAAAGCTGCCTGGCCAGCAGCAGCCTCTCGGCAGGAGCGGGCTGACAGTCTCAATAAAGCAAGTAGCAAAACTGATCTGGCTTTTCAGGGCCAGACAAAAAGGAAAAGAGTTGGGACCCTTCTAAAGCAATGAGAGGTTTCCTTTGTAGGACTGAAGGCTGAACAAAGACTCAGAGGAGACCAGAATTTTAACTCTTCCCTTATTTCCCTGCTTTAGGCTCAAGTGGTATTTTACAGGCTTAGCCAGCAAATTCAACTGGTAGCACAGATGAGCTGTGGCTACAGGAGTATTTTTAAGCTTGGTTTCCAAAGAAAATGGAGTAATCATCATTACTTCATGATGCCTACACTCACTACTGCCTCTATTTATCTGCATTACTTTTGAATCCAGTGGCCATACTTAACTAAAACAAACAAACAAACAAAAGCGCCTCAAACATCTTACAAGAATTTCCTACAAGAAGGAAGTGCTTTCTTAGAACTCAGAGGCATAGTAAAAGCACAAAACTCTCACAGGAAGCTTCCTCACTGTACAAAAAAAGTACACAAGTTAGGATTTTCCTGTCTGCAGAGTTCACAGGAGTCCTCTACATACCAAAATACTGCAAAGCTTCTTCAGGGGCTCAAGCCCATGGAGTAACTATCAGAAATATTCAACTCACAGGCAAATCTGATTCAGGATTTTGTTTCTCACTTGAAAAATTCTCATTCCTTTGTCATCAAGACAGGTTTCCATGAGAGACCAGCACTAGCATTTAATGATGCCTCTAACAAACCACTCTGTAATTAGGTTGTTTGTCCTGTAAGACAGTGTCTGATGCCCAGTAGCACTGGGCTGTGTCATCAACAACTGCATTCAACAACATGGGCTTACCTCAGCTTCACAGAAAACACCTTTTCTTGTTTATCAAAATATCCAAACATCTGCACCTATAGAGCAGGTTCCACACGTGGGATCCGTGGCAGTCTATGTTTTGACAATGTGATCGACGAGTGGAGCCAATGAACATCATCTGTGATGCAAATCGTGGGCCTTCCCAGTGAAGAGCATCTCTCTAATTACTAACCTGTTTCACAGGAAATTGCCTTCAAGTGCCAACCTTTCTCATACTCCTCAAGTCAAGGCCGTAATCCATTCAGGACCAAGTGCTCATTCAATGGATCTAAGCATTAAATTAAGCAGAATGCTGTTGCAAGCACCCCTCAATTATTTTATTTATCTAGATAGCCAGATCCTTCACTGTCTTTGCATTGGTAAGGCAAGGTTACTATAGCAACATCTGTGACCTGCATGATCAAGATAGCAGAGAAGAGCCGATGCCTGGATTAATGTATTTGTAGGCTTAAATAGGAACTCTAAAGATTAAAGATTAATAGTCTTTGAAATTCATATGTACTCTGTGCATGATGTTATATTTATCCCATTTCCTCTCCTTTTCCATAAACACATATTTCTAAATACTACAGTATGTGATGCAATATATTAGGACAACACTATTTAAACTTGCTGTTTGTTTTCTGTTTTCAGTTTAGCACACAATTGAACTTCTTCATGAGGTCCTAAGATTAATGTATATTTTATACTATGGTTGCCAATTTATTAGCATCTTGTAGAAACTAGAGTTCTTGACCAGATTTGCAGATTATTTAGATCTCCACAATATTTCAAAAAGAACATTCAGAAAAAGTTATCCAGCTAATGCAACATTAAAACAGACATCTTCAAATTAGTTTTTATTTTCTTGTACTTAATAAGTTATTTTTAAGAGTCAATGACTTTCATTCAACTAGAGACTTGTTTGCCAGCAGTCTGCCACAAGTTCATAACAGATCAACACACATTTAGAAGTTTCCTTGACAGCCCTTCTGTAGACAAGAGAAGACATTGCTCCTGAATCCAAGGCTGGATGAAAGCTACTCAAACATGGATGGTGACACGAAGGAAGTTAGACATGGAGGGAGATACTGGGGAACTAAGGTAATTTTTTTCTTTTCTTTTTCTGGTTTGTCACTAAAGTACAGGCTTAGCTCCTGTAAGAATTTCAGGCAGATAACAGTTTTACTCTGTGTTTCCTCTATTAATGCTGCACAAACTGCCCCAGTGGGTACATATCAACATAGATCAGAAAAACATGAGTAGCTCTATCCAGTTTTAACTGGTTCAGCTGCAGGACAGGCAAAGAATTCTCATTCTAAGTAATCATTCAAGAAAAAGAGACAAAACAGTGAGCCCTCAAGTGAGACTTCAGCAGCATATAAATCATATGGTGATCTTCCATAGAGTCACAAAATGTCTCCATGAGACAGCAAATTCATTCATTGTTCTCTCTCAAGCAAGTCTCTTCTTCATTTTTATTTTTTTTAATGTCTCATGCTAATATAATTCTTCTCTGAGCCAACTTCTCCCAAAGGCAACAGGATTACTCTTCTGTTTCAAGGAAGGAGGAGAACTGAGCTTCAAAGTACAGTGCCTCAAAACCATGCACTAAAAAACCCTCCACCAGTATCAGTGGAAGAACTGATGGGGATGAACTAAATTCACTGTAAGAATATTCCATCACTGCAGTCTTGACACAGAAGGCAGACTCTGTTTTGGCCTTGGAGCCTCAAAGAGCAGACAGCTTAAGGGATTCTTGGACTGAAAAGCTCTGTCATCATATGGTCAGTTGCATTTGGGGGTTTTTTGTTGCTTTGTTGGTTTTTCAGCTTTGATTTCTTAATGTTGGTGGTTTAGCTAACAAAGAGCTTTTGTATCTCTTGCATTTTGCCTTTTCTTTCTCATTGTTTCAACTGCAGCCTGTAGACAGAATAGGAATGATAGGCCTTCACAAATCCAGTAAAAATTGTTAGTGCACAGCCATTTTCCAAAAAACCCTTATTTCAAAGATATCCAGTTGAGACTGCAGAGGGAAGAAGCTGATTACATTGGGTCCATCAACGCGGTTTCCCACTATTGTTAGAGTTCTACTTAATTCCAATCAACCTGCATAATTGACATCAACCTAAAAATCATTGCACCATATGTCAACTTCACACTTCTAACTTTTAGACTTACTTCCCTTTGATATTTTAAGGCTTTTGGCTAAGATTTTTAAAACTCACCTTCCCTAACCTCCCAGCTATAATTAAATGGCCTGGTTTTATAAAAGTGCTGAGTGTGTCACACTATCACAGAGGCTTGAATGGTACTTAGTGTTTCTTGGTTTCAGTCTCACACATCACAAATTAATCTTCAGAAAGTCTTAATTGCATTTTCTTGCAACACTCACATCAACCACCAAGGAAAAAATCTTCCTATGCTCCCAGCATAGCAGGAAGAAGAGAGGAGGTTTTTTTTTGTCCCATCATCATTGCATTCCCTTGTGTCTTTGCAAATGAATATTACACCTCTCCAGCTAATATGACCATACATCATTTCTTCTCACCTCTTTGCACCCTCCTGTGTTCTAAGCCTTTTATTTTAATTCACTTAAGAAAAGGTTTTATCAAAGAGGACAGCACACTGGCTAGCAATTAAAATCTATCAGCATAATTTCTGCAACCTCCCTTAAAATCCTAGCCCATATTTCTCATCTTTTGCAGAAAAGGGTCAAATAGTCTCTAAAAACAACACAAAAATAAGGAAAAATACACATAGATGTACCAAAGGGATGACTGAAACTTTGAAAAATTATTTTGTGCTAAAAGTTTCCCTCACTTTCATTGATAAAACTAGCCTAAAATATGTTATCCAAAACATCTGTCTAAAAATATGTCTAGGAAAAGCCCTTAGTGGTACAAAGACTGTATTTTTCCCCCATTCTACCAGGAATTGCACCAACAACTAGCAATGTTGACACCACCTGCATTTTAAGGTGATTCTGTAGGTCATTCTTGAGTCTAATCTGGGCTCTAAAGCACAAGAAAATTTGTCTCAGCTTCTTTCTTATACCCAGAGTTCTTGGAAACTGTTGCAGAAATCACTCGGGCTCTCCGTGTCTTGACCATCTTCTTGTAAAAACATGTAGGTTTATGTAACAACTATTCCAATATTTAAACACCTGCCTAACCCCTCAGTTTATCTACACCTTTAGTGAACTGTCCTCTGTTATTGAAGACCATGAAATTTCCCTAAACATACACTTAAGCAGTTTTGCTAATATGGCACCGTAGTGTACAGAGCATTCTCCCCTCTATGGTGATATTAAAAATAACTGAAGCTATATAATAATGTATATTTTATGTTGAGGATTATTTATACTCATGAACCAAGTCAATATTTTCTTTCTTAAATCCCAAGCAATCATGTTCTTCCTTTGTTAGAGAATCCATATGGCTCTGTGTGTCCAAATTGAAGCCATTAATCTCTCCTGTTTGTCACCTCCAGATTAAAGTAGTTTTGCAACCAGAGACAGCGTAGCATGCTCCTGCTGCTGGAACAAAGCTTTCTCTCAGGAGTCTCTACTTACATACAAAGGGTGAAAATTAAATGTTTTATGAAGAGCATCATAAAGTAAGAAGGCAATCGTATATTCCTTCAAGCTTTTATCCTGCCTAACTGAACTGCATTTCACTATTGACTTTAACAGGAGCTATTTTGTGCTACTAAAAGCATGAAAATAAGTATTTAATATACTGTTAGCATCAAAAAATGTATATGTCTTAAGTTACACCAGCTTTTTCAAGATTGTATGATTATCACAAGACCATATGTTTGCAGCAAAAAAGTATCTGATTATGAAATTCTGTTTGGTTTTGGTTTGGTTTTTTCCTTAGCAAATGTCTGCTTTTAAAGGCATTTCCTATTTTGTGAAAAATATTTGGGAGAAAGGAAATATTCTTCTTTGGTAGTTTTTACATCTTTTGGTAGAGAGCATTGCAAACAAGTTTGTATCATATAGCCTGACCTAATGAGGTGTTTGTAGTTACCTTTAGTGACTACAAAAATAGCTAAAACACAGTAAAAATGTAAAATTACCATCACTATGTTGTGCTTTGTCTAAGTCAGCAATTAATGAAGTGCAATAGGAGCACAGAGAACACAAAGCTGATATTGAGGACTCAGCAGACACACTGGACAAGTTTTGGGGCTTGATTTTGGAATAGCTTTAGTCTGATCTGATGAACTGAAAACCATCAGCATCTGGAAACCATTTTCCAGTACAAAGTCACTTAGAAGAAATTAGTTTTGCCTACTGCACTATTTTATCTATAGTGCAGCAGAGGGAATGAGCAGGGGATTAATATCAAAAGTGTAAACTAAACACTCAGGTCAACACATGCAATCTGAGTGCAATTTAGGGATTAGAATGCGAGTCAAACACTTCCTATTAAAAAAAAAAAAGGAGGTAGTGTCCATCACCACACACAGAATTTCTGATTTTACCCAAGACAACTGATTTTCTTCATCATTAGATTTCTCCTCTATTCACCACAGTATGGTATTTGCCAAGGCAGTTTTTCATTTTACCTGAGGTTGATCGAAAGATACCTCTGTTAGAAAAGATATGTTGTTAAACTATATTAAAGATGTTCTAAAAATATTAAATTTCCATCTCTTGAATAAGATATTGAATATAATCAGAGACTAAAGATTTTGTGTGAATAAATTCAATTTAAGCTTTACATTCATTAATTAAACCAGCAAATGTGCAGAATCTACTGTATGGCAATAAACACATAACAATCACTGCTTTGTCATTTAGATAAGTAAAATTATTTTGCCTTAACATACAGCATAAGCAAGGAAGATACTTTCTCTTATTAGTCTAGATCAAGATTATTTCCTTTTACTTTTTCATATCTGTCATCAAGACTAATCCTTCCAGAAATTGTGTGAAATCAAGATTTTCCAATTTTTATTTCAAAGGTAAAAAAATTAAAAAAAAAAATCCCAAAGCAAACAAAGGCCTGTCTCAAATGAGTAAATTTGTGTTGTGTTTGTCATCCAACAGGCTGAGTTGTGCCCTCCCTTGGACATGTACTCTGCAGGGACACTTGATGTGGGAGGCATACCTTGGAGTAATAAATTGGCAGATTTCCACCCTGGAGACATAACAGCAAAAAGGGAACATTACCAAGCATGTTCACACATGAACATTTGTCACTCTGATCTTGGTGAAAAAGTCACCTTTAGACCTAAGTACTTATGTTACAATATCGTATTTATTATTTTAAGATGGGGACCTGCCATAGCCCCTGTGCTGAAGGGCTGGCTTGGTGGTTTGTCAAAACCACTACAAAGCATTTCCAAAAGTGAACCAGTAACAGCATTTAAACGACTATCATTTCTTACTGAGGTCAGCATGCATGCAGGGGCCTGTAAGAGCAGGAATTTATTATTTCCACTTGCTTTCTAGGATGTGTGTAAGACAGAACTGCTCATGTCAGGGACATCTCTCACACCTTGCAGAACAGGCATTCTTGGTGAGAAACTCTTTTCCTTCATGCAGTGTAGGAACCTGCCCTTTAAAGGCATTTAGATTACCACAGAAGGACATAACTAAAATCTTTTTATCAGAGACCCTCTCTACAAGCGTTTTTCTTCACTATTCACCAGGACTGTCTGCCTCTTACTCTCTTCAGAAAGAAAAATTGTAAATTTCTTAATCAAGCTTCAGAAGATCCTCCAAACTTTGGACTCCCTGTATTTCTAACCCATAAATCTTTACATTCTAGTTTTATTAAATCTTCAATGCAAACTCTGTCACAGCTGAGTACTCTTTCGCTGTGTCCTTACTAACATTTTTTCATGTTATAGTGAATAAAATCAGTTCCTACTCAGGTGATCTGAGGTTGCTCTTTATCTCCCTACAGTAATCTTCTTATCAATCTGTATCAAATCCAAATATCTCAGAGTTTACTACGGCAGGAAGTTTGATTCTTAAAACTGAAACAAAACCACCCTCAGCTTTCACTTTCCTTAACAATTAATCCCAGCTCCTACTCCATCTGCTGTCACTTGGAGTTTGGTTTTAATGAGGCACTGAAACTCTGTTCTACTCTGATACATGATATCTACTCAGGATAAACAGATGCTTCAGGTTGGTGTTTTGTTTTTTGTTTTTTTTTTTTTTAAAAAAAAGGCACTAAACTACTTTGTGCATTTCTGCTGAGTAACCAATAAATGAATGTAGTAGTGACCCTTTACAGGTTCTTTGCCATGAAATTGTCTCTGTATTAGAACGTGCCTATATTTAAATTAAAGAGACTTTTTCCACAAAGACAATAGCAAGGACTCAGCACAGGGATGTTGTGGGGATAAACACTGGCATTTGCTTTCCCATGAACAGGACGACTGCTGCCTTACAAGAGCTGGTGACAGGATGGTGCTTTTCAGAGCAAAACTGAGCTTCAAGTCATTGGGCTGCTCTCCTGCAACTGGACATTTGTCTTCTCAGACAGCAAGCCAGAAACACCAGCAGTCTGAACACTGATTTGAAATGGACACAGAGAGAGTGAGTTTTCTAAGACAGCCTGGAAAGAGAAGAAATATTAATGGCAAAATAAATGAGTTTTGTATAGCCTCCTTAGCAATACTACTCACTGCACAAATTTTTCTGATACAATGCTAGACCAAGCTGGTAAATGAGTACTGATCTTTTGCTCTGAAAGGAGTTTTACTTGATTGCAGCAGCAGAGATTGCAGTACTTTGTGTGCTATGTAGTATACCTATGTAATATGTGGTATATGAAATGAGAAAGGAATAGCACTGAGAAATGAGAAAGGAATAGTTCTTTTAACCTATAACACAAGAACACTTGTGAGTAAAGTAGGTTTTCTTAAGTCTTTATCATTTAAAGATTTTATTATCTGCTTTAGAATTTTTGAAGCATATTCACTGCATTTGAAATATATTCACTACATTTTGGCATCTGAACTTCTGCTAAAGACCTCACTAAAAGTCAATAAATTGTTTATAAATTAAATTAGTTATTTCACATAAACATTATTATGGTTTCAAGTCTATGATCTCAATCTTTTAGGGAATTAAGTGTCTCTTTCCTGTGGGAGAGAATACTGTAATATCCTTGACATAAAAATGCTTGTATTTAATAGACCCTGAGAGAATCCTACTCCCTTCACAGCACCTGCAAGGGAGCAATTAGCATCTGTGAGAATTTCACATGACACAGAAAAAAGTGATCTTGCCTGTTGCAATTTTTATTGGCAGCTCCTAGGTCACTGGTGTGGGGTGCTGGAAGAGACGCCTGCAGCAGAGATCAGATGGACTGGGAGCAAAGGGACAAGACAAACTCATTTGCCACAAGGCTATACAGGTTTCCCTATTTTTTCCCATACTTATATCACTCACACATGCAGAATACAGAGAAAGGAACCAGTAACTGCAGTGGAAGAAGGTATGCTACTGAATTTCCAAGGACAGATGCAGGGTGTTGACATGAGAAACAAAGGGTCAAATGAACATTTTTAGATCACAGACTGAATCAAATAATTCCAGATGATTAAGACATCTGGGAAAAGGGACACACAGGCAAAGCAGCACAGATAATGACCTCCCAGAATTTTTTTCAAATAATATTCAGAGTTAACTCTAGCTCAGAGAAATGAAGCGAATCTTGGTGTACTTAGAGTAATAACTGCAAATGATGCTCTTAAAGAGCTGCCAAAACAGACTCAGAAGCTGCCTCAGCATTCAGAGAAGGCTGAGCAGGAGCAGTGCTGCCAAGGGCAAACCCACCAAGTCTCACCCCACTGCTCAGGATGAGTAACTTGAGGTCTGCAGGGGCTCACTGCGGGGAGAACCACAAATCCCAGCAGAAGCTAATGTGTGCCTGAGCAGGCACATCACACACTGTGTGCTGGGAACCCACCTCAGTGTGCCAGGAGAGCCCCTGAGCAGCCAGCCAGCTCAGAGACACTGGTGGGCCCCCAGAGGAATCTCAGAAAAACAGAGAGGAAAATTGATGTGCAATACCAAGTACTCTTGGCTTGTTTCACATCTTTTTTCCACAACACAGTATTTGGTGTTTATTTGTTTACATTCCTTCTAAGAAGTGAAGAAAGCATGAGAGTATTAGAGGTGTTCAGGGAGCAGCTCACCCATCTCTATCAAATTATGCAGGTCAGTGGTTGCTCCAGGTTAAATATTATTAGAATAAATAATGTCTTTCAGCAAAGACTTAGGTTACCTTAGTACTTGCTGAACTCATGGCAGACTTCCCCAGTTCCTCATCTGAGTATAACCATGGCCAAAAAAAAAAAAAAAAAAAAAATTAGAGGGGATGTGAAAAACACATTTATATGATTTAATAAAGGATAGATAAATACCTTTGGTGGTCATGAAGCTGTAGCTGGTTATTAAAGGGTGATCTATGTTTCATAGCATTTACTTTATAATGATTTGATTAGATGGAATCAAGGGCAAGTAGATCTTCTGTCAGACTTGGAGACAAACAACATAAAAGCCTCTCTGACCCTGGCACAGCTGTGGTATTCAGGTGGCTGACTAGAAATTGTCTTATTAAAGCTTTCCAATATCTGGTTTCAAGCTTATTCTCTGATTCACATCCACCAATTACCGCAGAAAGGCTACAAAGTGAGTAATATATATGTAAACAAAGACAGTAATATATATGTAAAAATCGAAAAACCCAGGCTATGTATATTAGGCCAAATCCTATAGCCATTATTCTTCTTCCCCTCCTCCCCACATACATATTTAGGTAACTGACTTGCTTAAGCATCTTTAAATAATTAAACACCTTTAACATTCAGGCAACTCTCAGGCTAATTTCAAACAAAAGATAAATTTCCAGGCTTTCACAGGAAGTTACTAGCTTGGTCTGTGCTACAGAAAGCCACAGAAATCCCTCCAACTTGACCCAGTATTCGCTGCATAAATGAAGTGGCACATATTCCTGCCAGCTCCCCCGTGCTTGGGGCTGTGCAGATATATCCAAATTCTCTTTTAAGTTGGTGTGTACATCTTCAGTCCATACAGCTAATTTGGATCATCTGGATTTAATTTCAACTTTGCATGGAAAAGTGCAACTTAATCATCAAGAAGCAGTGGATTTCAAAGGGACTGCTCAAAGAATCAGCTCTTAGTCAATGCTGAGCAAGGGCTTCAGCCGTGAAACTGAAATTTCTGTTTGCAAAAGGTTCTCCTGAGTACTGCAGTATAAACATTGGCCAAAAAATCTGCATACAAACAGCAACTGCGAGCAAAAAAATTCTTCAATTACTATCTTAGTCTGATGGCACACAAACAATTTAAACAGCCTAAAGATCTGTTCCTAAATGCACGTATCTATACTGACATCTTAACCCACAAATTATTGTATGAATACACATATTATTGTAAGAAAAACAGAGAAAATGGGACTACTATTATCATTATTGAGGCAGGACCAAGGCCTTGATAAGAAGACAGAAACAATGTCCCTTTGAAAGTTCATAAATCATTTCAGATAACACTTGCATAAATCCAAATGACAGGATGACTAGGAGCAGTGATGTTACACTCATGGGGACTGTGTTTAGAGTAAAGGAAAGGGCAACAAAGATGCATATTTAAAATTAATGTGCACAGGAAGACGTTGAAGAATTGCAAAGAGTACATAATTTTAAACCAGAGATAACAGTAGCTGAACACCCTGTGTACCCTTAATATTGCATTTATACCAAAATAGTATAAAGAAGAGAATGTACTAAATTTATATATTGATAATAGAATGCATTTTCAATAATTAATCAGAAATTTATTTCAGTTTTCATAACAAAAAGAGAGACAAGTGATCCTGACTTAGTCGGCACAGATGTGTTGGTTAAATGAACACATACAAATGACCCACGTGAGCTGCAGCAACCACTGTCTCCTGTCCAGCCAGTTGCCAGGAGCTGTGAAAAATGGTTAACAGCACTGCAGGTCTCCAGAGGGAGGGAAATGTGGAAGGGGCATAATGGGGCAGACAGAGGAAACACTGAAAGAGAGGAAATTCTGATTTGTGAAAGGGGAAGATGGATCAGCAGGTACTTGGAATCTCATAAGGAATTCAGTAGGAATTAGTTTCCTCCATGAATAGTGATCTAAGCATTCAGGCAACCAAAGGATCAAAGTACACACTGAGAACTCTCATTTTTGTAGAAAAGCATCTCTTTCAAGCCCACACAAGCTTTCAGTAACTAGATCAATATAAATTATTGTATCTATTAATGAATATAGGACTTCTGCATGTCCCAGGTAATCAGTCTGGCACCTTTCACAAGTACTAAATCGATCAGAATCACAGAATCATTTCAATTGTGGAAGACCTTTAACACCATCAAGTGCAACCATTAACCCAGCACTGCCAAGCCCACCAGCAAACAAACCATGCTCCTAAGTGTCACATCTACACATCTTTAAAATACCTTCATACTCCACCACTTCCCTGAGCAGCATGTGCTTGACAACACTTTCTTGTGGGAATCTTTCCTAATGTCCAATCTAAACCTCCTCTGGTGCAACTCTGAGGCCATTCCTCTCCTCCTGTCACTTGTTACCTGGGAGAAGAAGCCATCCCCCACCTGCCTACAACCTCCTTTCAGTAGTTGTAGAGAGTGATAAGGTCCCCCCAAGCCGCCTTTCTCCAGACTAGTTGATACATAAATCTATCTCCCATTAAAATTACATGTCAGCTTTTAATACATTTATTTGTATTGGGTAAAAATGTGTCAACTCTTCCTTCTCGACATAAAAGAATCCAATGCTTGGTGCACTGTCCTTGGATTTTGATCTGTTTTGCTATAGGTTGTGTATGACTTTGGACTTTATCTCTCTGTACCTCAGTAAAGGATAAAGCTGTTGTATTTCAAGGGCATGGTGAAGTGTGCAAGGTCAAGACTGTGTGGATCTTGAATGCAAACAAAGAAAGCATTACACAGCTCAGAGAGGCAGGTGAATAGTTGATACAAATCGGCTGACTCAGCAACATTCCACAACCTGAGTCCTGGCCAAGTCCAAGTGATGGACCAGAACCAACGTGAGCAAGAAACCCAGCCTTTTAAAGTGAAAAGGAAATATAAATAAACAAGGTATTTTAGCTAAAATATAATAATTACATTAAGACTCATTTTAAATAGTTGATTTTAAAACTATTATGATGACATGTATTTCTACTTAGTTTGCTGGTTTCATTTTTTTCTTTTGGTAAGGCAACAGAATAGATTATATGTCAGTGACCATTGTGCAAAAAATGACAGATGTTGGTTGGTCACCAGAAATGGTTCTATTGACTTTATTGAGTGCCTCAAGGTCAATGTGGTGGATTTGAAATTTAACACTCCTAAAAATTAGCATAGAGGGTTTTCTCTATCTAAATGAAAAAAAAAAAAGCATAAAATTTAAATAAAACATATTTACTGTTGAGATAAATCTTTAAATGTTCGTTTTTACTGAACCTACCTTGCATTCTGCATTGTAAGTTACTGCAACATCCTAGTTCATCTCTTCTCTGAATTGAACATCAGGATGCCTCTCTCCACTGTTAAATAATACAGACCGAACCAACTGGTAAACGCCTCCCTGGAGAGAAAACAAAAATCATAAAGCAAGAAGAGTGTTTTCATTAGCTTTTTCAATCACTGGCACTGTGTAAAAGCAGGCACGGGAGCTTTTGTTTTAGTGAGAAAAGTCAATTTAACAGCGTCCCCAGTTCAGTACATCTCATCTGAGTTCATACTATTAAGTCAATTGTTATCCCCCTGGCCAATACAGTATTCCAGTTACAATGCAGTTTCAGATAATGCTTTAAATGCTTTGGTTCAACAGGAACACAGCTTTCTAGTATCAACCACTCCTGATCAACACTGGGATTTTTCCCTATTAATTCTGTATTTTGGAGATCAGCAAAACATTACTTATCTCAGTCACTATCTTCAGCATTAGATAGGCAACCTAATAAAATCTGCATTAAAATATGTGATGGTACAATTACTTTAATAAAAGGGAACTTTTATTTAACAGACAAAATAGTGAATGAAAAGAAGCAGGTGTAATAGAATAGGATGGAATAAAACAACAACATCTGAAATAAAGAGCTGCTGAATTCACAAGGCAGGAATGTGAGAATCACAACACCTCAAGCAGAAAAGGCTGACTGTCTTTCCTAATATTCAGCAGTAGAACAAGTGAGAACTTGGAGTAGAAATGTGACTTAATGACATAAAGACTTTGGCTTTAAAAGTTCTGTCAGAATGGGTAGCAACTGAAAAGGCAAGAGGAAGTCTGGAGATGCTAATTGTGTGTATACAGTTTAAAAGGGTTGACAAGAAAAGACTCTCATTCTGTTTTTCCCCTTTACTTTGCCCTGGGCTGTAGTAACCTAAGACAATATGCGAAACTGAGGATTTCCAGAGTGCAAAATACTTTGGAGCTGTAAAGGATACAGAACATGAGAAATGTCAAGTATATCAAATGGAAGCACTTATCTGAAATTTAAAAAAAAAAAGGTGTTTATTTCATAATTTAGTTCACCATCCCACTACTTATCCTATGTTCCCATGACAGGGAACACAGATTACAGTATTAATCATACCTCCAAAATTTTCCTGTGGTCTGGAATTGGCCCAGTGAGTAATCTCAATTAAAAAAAGAAAAACAGTAAGTGACCATTACAATAAAGACTGTAATTTTAGAGGAGAGAGGTTTTAGGACTTTGCAAAAATGTTTACCCTATATATTGACACGAAATGGCTTTGGAAATTTGATTCCAAAAGTTAAGAGTAAACTAAGATGTTGTTTGCTAGATTGATTCTTGTGCAAACTTTACACTCTATAGTGAAGACTGATTCTTGGCCAAGACTACACCTAAGTGGAGAGGGACACCAGGAATTACAAGATCTGGGAAGCACTGACTAGTTAGTAACAAGTTCATAACAAAGTGGTCCTTAACGTGTAACTAAATGGTGGGACTCCTTCCCGTGGAATACTGCCAAAAAGAAAAGTTTATATGGGCTCAAGAGAGCCTTGACAACTTCAAATCCATCAAGGTTCAGTGAACAAATAGAAACCGACTCTGCTGCAGGAAGTCCTTGAGCAGAAAATGATGAAAGCCCTGGAGAGAACCAATCTGCCCCCGTCTCTTCTCCAAGGTATCTCCTTTCAGCTGCTAGCTCATTTTTTATGGATCTTCCTTTTCTGACAATAAGCATATTTCTATCCCATTCAAAAACAAGTTTCCTACCTCTAAGCATAAGAAACAAAACAACAATCTGGATATTTGACTTCACTAGTTGTGTTCTAATATATGCCTGTAAAATACATGAGGAGGTAACTTTGCAAGTAAGAATGAAACCAGTTTTTTAGGAAATTATGCCTTACAGTAATTTGAATGCTGTAATTTATTTGCTCACAGGATGTCCACACCACAGTGCCAGCATGTGTGGGGGTGCCACACAGGCACAATGTGCACAAGCCCTGTCCTGCCATGACTCAGCAGCAGCAAAACCACTTTTGGCAACAGTAGCCACTGTCATCTCATAACTAAGAGGTCTGAAAAAGGCCTAAAATAATTTTTTAATGATGCTGCCAACTTTAATAACTATTAAGAACAGAGATGTTAGCCAGATCCAACTGTTACACATCACCAGGACTGAAAAAGCCTTGTCTGGAAAAATTCTCAGAGTGCACTAAGTGCTCTGGCAAAGGAAGGAAATTTCAGCTGGCTGTTTAACTTGTGTTAGCTAACCAGACACTGCTTCTGTCTTTTTTAAAGATACTTTCAGAAGAAGAAAAAAAGAAAATCCACAACTGCAACTGAATCGCCACAGAAGTAACCAACATCAGCTCTCTCTGTGGGAAACCAGGTGTTGCATTTGTCACAGCTAATCTTATGACAAGGCTCTCAGCTGAAAACATGTTGTCATAGGGTTTCTGTAGCAGCCAGGTGACCAAACGACATGAATGGGAATTCCAGCCTAGAGAACATCTGTTTCTTCATTCTGACCCATTCCCTCCCTCCCCTCCTGAAGTCATTCAGCACCTGGGCTCAGGCATGCACACGTGCTTTCCCATCTGAGTCAAGCTAACTGAAGATTTCCAATTCTGGCCACTTGCTGTGGAGGAACAAATGCCTCCAGCATGGTGAGACTGAACTTCACATGAAAAATGTTTACACTGACTGTCTCAGCCACGAATTCTTGAAACTCTGGGGAAGAGAAGGAGGCTCCACTCTTCCTCATTTTCTCCCCACTTTGAAGAATAGCCTAATACATCACATGACATTTTCTTCTTTAAATGCATCTCTAAGAAATCTAATAAAAACTTGGTTTTCTCCCTTTTAATTACTACATGAGCAACATATACACAAGATAATCCAGAACTAGGGTTCACCCTGAATATTATTTCACCTGTTTTGCTGAAAATGCTGCATGTAAACACCAGTTTGGAGAAAGAAAAGCAATTACAGTACTTATAATTTTTTCTGATATAGGTCATTTAGCAGTATACAAAGCCTTACACCCCTGAAGGAAGCTGTTCATATCCTCACCACAAATCATAAAGTTTCTGGTTTTAACTATGCTTTAATGAAGAATTAAATGTGTGCTAAGGAATTAAGTATATATATGATTTATAAAGCAATCACCAGAATTGAGAAACAAGGATTCACGTGTAAATTTTGTCCTTCCTAACACACATGTGCCTGTTTTTCTCTTAGTGCTTCTGCCTCAACACAACTTCATCTCTTTTTCCACCAGCCTTTGCTTCTGTTCCTGGATAGATTCTTGTTTCCATCATTTCTGCTCTTAAATCTTTTTCCTCTGCCTCCTCATCTCCTTTAAAATGAGTATGAAAGAAACTTCTACCCAACTCAGCCCACTAGCCTTAAATCCTTCATAATTTCACTGTGGCTTGTGGACTACATGAATAATGAACCTCCCTGTCACCAGAAACCTGACCATCATCTTTCTTCATCACCTCCTGTCACATGACAATTATGAGCACTCCTGAAGGAGACAGACAGCCAAGCCAGCATGGAATCCCTTTTTTCCAGCCAAATCCTTTGTTTCCAACCACAGGAAATTTCAAAACCTCTCAGCAGAAAGAAGATCTGTATCACCTTAGTGGGATAACCTTATGTTTGGGGCACTGGTGGGTGAGGTCTGCCAGGGCCCCCCTTCCCACATCAGATGCAGATTGTGAAAGTGGCAAGTGCCTTCCCACCAGCTGCCTGTGACATGGCTCTGCTCACTGGTGCAGATTGTTATAGGTCAGAACATGGGAAAAATCCTATTTTCTGGAAGTTAGGAATTGTCTTTTGGATTGCACATCCCAAACATGAGTGCTATGGTCTGGACTCACTTCAAGTCCACCATATAAGCAGGCAGAGCTTGCTCTCTCTCAGATTACCAAGAAGTCGACAGGAAAAGGGAAATTTTTAAAAAATAAATTGAAATCCAAAAGCCATAACTCACCGATTAAATAAGTGACTGACAAGGCTCTGAAATCCTCTGAGGGCCAGACCCTAACCAAACTTTAACTGAATCAGGGTAAGCCTCTGTTGAAACTGGAGTGTAATCATCCTCCAACTTCTTTAGATCACAAGTACCTGCCAGCCGGAGGTCTCAAGTTACAGCTGTTTGATCAATATGAAAATTAGTAAAAATTCCAGGTGCAAAATGCTAAGGAGCAATTGCTGCTAAAATCACAGCTCTGGTACTGAATTAGGGCATTTGGAAGCCATCTGTGCTCTTACAGATCTGATTACAGGTGGCAATTTTGCTGATAGTGGCATATGATTATCAGTAGCAGCAAAAAAGGCTGTTTTAACTCTGAACTGTTCTGTGGATGAATTTGCAATCAAGCTGTCTGGGCACAGCTACCACAGCAGACCATAAAAGAGAGAATAAACAATATCCATGGCTTAATAGTAAGAAGAGGATGAAGGGGGTGTGGCCCTAAAACACCAGGCACTGGTTCATACCCTTTTTCTAAGTTCTGCACCTTTCCTCGGCTCCAGGCAGTCACAATATCCCATTTCTGCAGGATTCCATCACATGGGTTTGGCAACGGAAAAAAATTTCCACATTTGTTTTTTATGAAGAAAATAGGGTTGTCCTCTTAAACTACAACTGTTCCTTCCCTGCTTTTATGTGCAGAGATATTGGAAAGAGATTTCTACACTTTTCCAAAGATTTTAGACACAAGCACTTCCAAAACAAAATATGATGCTGAGAACAGAATGACTTTTCAAATAAAAGTATTCCAAGGAAAAAGCATCAATGCCTATGTGTTTACTGCACTTGGGTTCCTCATGACATCTGGGGAGGGAGGAACTCCTGCTGGAATGACTGTGCTCAGTGAGGGGAGCAGGGTACAGACCTGTCTGCCTGCCCAGGGTGCCAAAGCAAAGCAGCTCTGATGTTCTGCCTGTGATACACAAGAGTTATCAAAATCTGGTAAAGAATTATACAAATGCACAAGACCCAGTAGTCCCAGGGCAGCGACAAAACCACAGCATTCACCATTGTCACCTCATCGTACTAAGAAAACAATTTCTCTTTGGTTAGCCAAGGTGACATTATAATAATCCTTTTAATGTTTAGAACACTTCCCTGTTCCAGAGGGAGACTCCTGAAGTGGAACTTGCTTAATTCACGACAGAGATTGCATGACTTGGATCCCACAACAGCCTAGAGTCATACTTGCAGACTTCCATTCCTCCAGCATGCTCAGGCCCAGAGGAACAATGATAATTCTGGTCTCATTACAGCTAACTTGCTTTCTGCTCCAACAAGCAAGGTTTCTTTTGGTTTAGTAGATTAACTAGTACCTATCTATACAGAATAATGGCAGTCTTTCCCCTCTCTTACTGATTTCTGGGGAAAAAGAACCCAACAAAAACAAACAACAAAACAAGAATATTTGACCCATATACTAACCCACCTAGGAATAAAGGCTTCTTAGAGGATCTAAAAAAAAAAAAAAAAAGAAAGATGAACAACATGTTTGTAAATGTAATAATATATGTCCATATGGAAGGAAAAGCTCAACTGTCCTTTT
This sequence comes from Brachypodius melanocephalos, assembly GCA_013398615.1. Taxonomy (NCBI): domain Eukaryota; kingdom Metazoa; phylum Chordata; class Aves; order Passeriformes; family Pycnonotidae; genus Brachypodius; species Brachypodius melanocephalos. Next base: position 10,023,043 of record VZSR01003371.1, on the reverse strand, counting down.
TTTGTAAAAGAAACTCAACAGATTGCCTAGAAATAGGCAGCTCCCATTCCCCTTACTGAGGGAAGCAAATGCCATCCAGATGGAAATTATCAAATGGATCAAACAGCTACATTTTATTCCCAAATGATCTTTGTTCTACTTATCACTCATTATACCAGGAAAATTATTTTTCCTATAGCCCAAATATAGTAAAAAGAATTTTATTTATCATATGCTCATTCAAAATACTCAGTATTGAAGGTTTCCCTGATGAGATATCAAACTTGACACACAAAAAGGGTGAGAAGAAAAGCATCCTTCCTAACGAGAACATTCCTTTAAGATCTGTGGAATCTGTTAATTCCCAGTAAGCCCACACTTTCCTAGCAGCAGATGAAATGCCCCTTCAGCAGCCCTGTCACTTGCCAGGTTTTAAAAAGGGGAATGCTACCAAGTCCCAGTAACCACATTGAGGTTCTTCAGCTAATTTTATTTATGTTGTCCAAAGGGTAAATACTTCAACTGTAAGTTTGTATTGAATAAGACCTAAATTTGAAAATCACAAAGAATCCTCACTTTGGCCCTAAGTGATTATGTAGGACATGTACAATTAAATTCAGTATTTTAGGGGGCATTTTCAAGGACGTAAGAGGCATTCGTTACCATTTAAAAGAAAGGCAGTGAAATATGAACTCTAATTTTTTCTTACGATTTTGAAAAATTTCTGTAGCATTTTATGTGGTAACAATCATATTTGTTTAAGCATGTCCTCCTATAAAGTTATGATTATATATATGGATAATTACCCTATTCTCTTACCTAAGTTCTAGCTATTTAATAATAATATGATCTTCTTTTAGCCTGAAAACCTACAGCAGCACAAGTGCAATCTTATATGAGGACATAAAATGTTTAACAGCTGTGGCTGACTGACAGGATTAGATCAAGAGCATCTAATCTAACTGGGCCATGTAACACCACCTCTTATTTCACATTAATCATTGAACACGAGTTCAGCTGTGTCACAGGTCGATCAAGTGGGCCTATAAATTAGGCAATAAATTAGAAGTTGATTTTTTCATGGTGTGGTCACTAACAGGAAACACTGGGTTCAGGTGCAGCAATCCAAAAATATAAAGGATCCCACAGCTCTATGATCCCACAGCACTCATAATCAACGAGCACATCAACCAGCAGTGTCAGATATTTTGTACAACTCTGTCACTTGGTAATTAGTATCAAAACAGTCATTCTGAAGTGGGAAGAAGCCTCCAGTATTAAGTTTCCAGAGCATGCAGTTGAGACATGCAAAACAATGTACTGCTATATCCTCGGTTCCACTGAGAACTCAAAAGTAGTAATTCATAGTAAGTTGTATATCATGGCATTTCTAATAAAACTTACAGACAGGACAACCTCTTCTAATGGAAAAGCTAGGCTGGAATAATAAAATATGAATGTTTTTACATTTTAAAAGGGTCAGATTTATCCACAACAGAAGTTGTTACTACCAATAATACTGCTAAGGCAATTGTCTTATTCATAACCTATTTATCTATAAAATTTACAGTGTAGTCCAGTAGAGCAGAAAACTATATTTATTTCAAAACACACAGGGAATGTTTGCTTTCATGCTAGAGTTTAGAATTTTTTTTCCCCCAAGAATCACTATTAAATTGAAGCAAAGCCTTCTTTTCAAAATGGTTTATTAAAACGAAAGATATGTCTTGACAATCACATTATTCTTTCCCTGGTATCCAGTTTGCCAGTACAGAGAGCAGCACTCATTCTTAGCTGACATGTCATCTTCTATAGACTTGCAGGAGTCTGAGCAATTGCTTTTAATTTAGGAGCAGCAGAAACCATTTCCCTCCTGTACACTCTGCAAAGCTCCCAAGGAAGCATACCAACAAGGAATAGTTTTAATCTTAGGACACAGAAATTAAGAAGAACAACACAAAAGAGGTCAGAAACCCTCTGAAGGAAGCACTTGTGCTTAGGTGATTTCCCAGGAGAAGGGCAGTGCTGCAGCCACTAATCCACTGCATAAAACTCCCCACAGCTCAGGCTGAATCCATGTTTGAATACTCTGTTTTACAAGCTGCTGCCGTCTGTTCTGCATTGTCCTGTTACACTATTCAAGAGGAAGCATGCACAAGTGAAGAGCAGTGCACAGTTCACAAATAAAGGACAATGAATCTGCCTTATTATCATGCAAAAGCTCCCAAGTATTAGCACTACACCTGGCACACGCTCAATGCCTCACTTGATGAATGCTGCCTCTGATCTCCCGAGGCTTTGGGAGAATCTGTCAGGTCAACAAGGTGTCAAGTATACATGCTCATTTTATTTCTTCTTTAATCTATTTATAAATGGGTACCTAAACATCTTACAGTGAATCCAGAATTTGTGACCATAAATGAAGACAAAACTATAGAGTTAGTCCAAGCTGTAAGTACAGAGGAAAAGTCCTCAGGCAGAACATTAAAAAAAAAAAAAAAACAGATAGAACAACACAAAAGAGAGGTTCCCGAGTGTTAATGTCCCTTTTCCCTTCTATGAAGACTATTCTGGTGTGAGGAGCAGTCACCTCGGACTTGGGAGGAAGACTGCAAGTCTTTGTCTTGCTAAGCACAGCCAGGTCACCACAACCAAGGACCAAGTGACCTTGGTCACTTCACTACTGAAGTACTTCAAGCAGGAATCACCTCCCCTTTTTCCTGCACTGTACACTTGACATCTGAGGTAGTTCCATTCCACCCATCTTTATAGTCAATGAGTTGAAAAGGCATCTCTAGAGTCCAGATCATCTTGCCTATTTTAGACCTACAATATGATGAGATGAATCCTGTCTCGTAGACAGGAGACCCGGGAAATGTTGAATCAATTGTCTGTCCACATGAAAAAGTCAGTGCAATTGACAGTCTCAGAGTCATCTCTAAAGGGTACAACAGGAATTGCTGTTCTGGGAAAGATGCAGATGTCAGATATATCAGAATCACAGAATTACACAATATTTTGCATTGGAAGGGACCCAGCAGGATCATAAAACTCCAACTCCTGGCCCTGCACAGGACAGTACAAAGAACCACACCACATGCCTGAGGAGGCTGTTCCAGTGCCCAGCCACTCCAGGTGAAAAACATTTTGCTGCTGTCCAATCCTAACTCTCCCCTGACACACCTTCAGGCCATTCCCTGGAGTCCTGTCACTGTCACCACAGAGCAGAGATCAGTCAGTGCCTGTGCCTCCTCCTCCCCTCACAGGGAAGCTGTAACAGCCATGAGGTCTCCCTCAGTCTCCTCCAGGCTGAACAGACCCAGTGACCTCAGCTGCTCCTCATACAGCTTCCTTTCAAGGCCCTTCATCATCTTTTAGCTCTCCTTTGGACACTCTAATAGCTTTATATCTTATATTGTGGTGCCCAAAGCTGCACACAGGATGTCACCTGATTTGCTTCCACTGCTCATACACCCTCCTTTTTCACCTTATCTCCCAAGGAAAACCCCTGCTCAGCCAAGCCAGCCTTCTGCCTCATCTGCTTGACTTGAGACATTTAGGAATTGCCTGCTCCTGAGCCCTTACAAGGTCGTGCTTAAAAACTGACCAGCAGAGATGGACCCCAGCATCTGCAAAAGCTTATTCTCAGCAGACCTTACTCACTAGGTCCCTGAGTAGCCTGAAGTCTGCTCTCCTCACATCCAGGGCTGAAGTTCTGCTGGCAATTGTCCTCCTGTTTAAAACCAGAGATTTTAAACTCAGTCACTTAGTGGCTGCTGTGGCCAAGACAGACACCAATCTCCACCTCACTCAAGAACCTCTCTGTTAACAAGCAGCAAATCAAGGAGGGCATCTTTCTTAGTTGCCTTTCTTATGATTTAGAGGAGTCTCTTAGTTCCTCAAAGAATAATTTATCAGTGTCATTGGCCTGACCACTCTATAGCAGAGCCCCGTGACGATATCCACGTAATTTGTTAGCAAGTAGTGGGTTTTTTCTGGCTCTCCTGAGCACAATCACACAAGGTACTTTCTGCATGGACCCAATTCAGTCCATGCAGCAGATTGTGATTCTTGTCCACACCAGCTGCAGCTTTGTTTCTTAGGTTTCAAAGCCCTGAAGAGGTCATTGCCTTCAACAGGCACTCCAACACTCACTCAGGGCCAGCCACCTGCTACCCACCACTAATTCTCCAGAATTACTGCACAGCTCCTTCTGTGGTCATCTGCTCTTTAGCAGGTTCATTGTGCCAAAATGGTTTCTGTTTATGCCCACCAGCCATTAGATACAGAGAGTATACTTCAGCCTTGCAAAATAATGAATCACCAGATCATCTAGGAGCTATATAAAGTAGATTTATTATTTATTTCTGCCAAGACTGGGTACTTCAAATGAGCCTGTCTTCTCATTCATAAACAGTCATTTGAAAAAGACCTTCCACCCACAAAAGGTCTCTAATTAACTGTCAATTCAGTAGCCACATTATATTGGTGATTATAACCAGCACAGAAAAGGCACATAAAATTGTAAGGGTGGTAGGGATGAGCAGAGCCTGGTCCTTTGCTGTCCACAGAGCACCTACACTATGGAGTACACTTTCTCCTACAAATCAGCTCCTCCAAGAGACAAGAACTGCCTGCTGGCCCCAAGCAAAGCTCTCTGTGCAAACAGTAACAAATTATCAATACCTTTCAGCTAGATAACCTCACCACGAGATTTTAAAGGCCATTACCAGAAGGGACTGCCTGCAGCCAGCTGGAAATAGAGATGTGGCTGCTGAGAGACAGAGTCCCCAGCCCACAGATGGAAAGCAGGGAGGCAGCACTCAGCAGATGGTGGGGGCAAGGGACAGCCATGTCCTCCCTTTTTAGCTTCAGCTTTCAGTGAGGATGAGAAAGAATCACAATTTTCAGCCTTGGAGCCACATGACAAAAATCAGCAATGTGCTCCAGGTGCTTCCCCTTAAAAGAAGCTTTGCCATCCAGCCACATGCTGACAAGCCACAGCACTTCAAATTCCAATTTGTCCAAATACAATTAATACAAGCACAACCAACAAACTCCCAGCAATTCTTTACTGAAATTCCCCTTTGCTTCATGTTCTCACACCATAATCAAAAACACAGCAAATAGGCAGAACATCTTAATGTCTGAGTAATCACTGATTAAATACTTCCAGTAAGCCATGAAAAAAAAAAACTCTCTCTCCATCCTTAGATATTTGACCTGGTTCACTAATGGCTTGAACAGTCTCAGTGCCTGGGAAGCCAGGCTCACAGCTGCTCTGGATCACCAGGCTGAAACTGAACTGCTCTTGCACCCTGCTGAACCTGACCCATCTGTAACAGGATCTTCTAGCTCTTTTTCCTTTCTTTTTCTTTTTTCTCTCTCCTTTTTTTTTTTTTTAAACCTGCTTACCTCACAAGTCACAGCTTTTCCTCTCAAGAACTTTCCACACTACATTAAGATTTCCAAAGGCAGGTAGTCTACATCACATGAAATATGACAGTGGCCACAGCTCAAGAGCCCTTTAACAAGGGTGCAAGTCAGTCTGGCTCCCACCATGAGAGCTTGACTCTTTCCCTGGTGGTGCCTAACTCCCACTCAGAAAAGGTTCAATGGTTTATGCAGATAAAAGCAAAATTGTAGCAACAGTATTTTAAGCAACCACTGATCATTTTTCCCCCGGCTCTTTTCAGCAGCAAAAGAGACCACAGGGAGCTAAACTGCTACAGGACAAAGTGTCGCTGCCTGGCCTGGTCCCACATTTGGGCTGGCATGTGGGGCACACAAGTGAGTGTCCTTCCCAAGCTATCTAGTTTATTTGGGCAGAAGACAGATTGATACATACCTGGATTCTTAATCTGCAGTGTAGTCAAAGTACAACCAGAACTTCCACTGCACGGTCTTAGTTCCCTCTTAATTTAAGGTTTAAATTCAGTCTTTAATAAGAATTAAAGAAATCAGTCTCTTCTCTTGTCCTTACTTGCATTTGCAAATCTCAAGAGAGAGGAAAAAACAAAGCCTAAAAAAAGAATGATCTGCAGAAAATCACTTCTCCCTGTTTTTTAAAAAATATTTATTTATGCCAAACTGCATGCAATTATACACATATATAGGTATATATATGCACATAAATATTTCATACACATTTATATGTAAATGAACACATTATTCTATGGTTCACCATTATGCTGACTGATGGGATGATCAGAGTCAGACAGACTGCAGAAAGACTATATTCCTAGCTAAATGTAATAGCCATTCTTTCTGAAATATCTGATTTTCTGTCCCAGCCTTTGTTGTTCTCCTTATTCCCAAGAATAAGGTATTGTGAGAAGGACAGACCTAAGTCAGTGCTACCAGGTGCCTGACCTAATGAGAATACATTTGCGCAAACAGATGTGTGAGGTTTTTGGTTTAATCAGGCCTTAAAAGAAAGGTCTGAACTCTTAAGGATTTCTCTTAAGTAGAAATCTTTCATGCATTATCTGGTTTTAATTAGGCTTTAATATCTATCAGCTTACAGGCTCAATGAAAAGGCTGTTACTAAGAAGGCACTAGATAGTGCTTTTACAAATCAGAATTGTTACTCAAAAACACCCCACTCCCCCCCAAAAAAAAACCAAACCAAAAAACCAAAAACAACCAAACTCAAAAAACCCACAGCACAACAAAAAACAGGTATTCTTAGAGACTAGAGAAAACTTGAAATTGGGCAACTTGGTTCTGGCTCTTACAAATACCACTCCTGAGACCACAGACTGAACATAAGATCTGATTCCCAAATTTCCTATGGGCAGGAAAGCTTTTCATAGCACAAGGCAAGTAATACATGGGGAGTGGCAGGAGTCATGAGCAACCTTTCTGCATTTTCTACAAATGTTTAATATACAGGACAACCTAGGATCCTGGCATCTTTTACCTGAAAGACACTGAGTTTTGCCATCTTTCCTAATTTCCTGTGCTTCCCCAACCTTCTCCAGCATATCAGGTCTCAAAGAGGAATGCAGAACATGTTCCTTCCACTGATTCTGATCAAACCACTTTTGTTGCGGATATTCCTAAGATGCGATGGGCAACTTTACCTTTTCAACTCGCATGATGAATTCTTTCTAGTTAAGTGAGACTGCATGCACAGCTGAGTGTAGATAAAATACAGGGCAACGTACCATTAAAAAAAATACTATGAATGCTGTTTTCCTGAAAATAAGACAGTCTAATGCAGGAATTGCACTGACTAAAGAGAACTCTTTTAAAATATGCGTGATCAGCCATTCTAGGTGTTCTTTGCATCTGAACATAAAAACTGGCATTACATTACCTGCTTATGACTTCTCCTACCAGTGAAGAGAAAAACAGGTAAAGCACAACTGCAGGGAGATGATTAGTTTTCTTTAATTTCAGGAAAATGTTCATTCAGTGTTGGAAGAAACTGATGGATTTTTTTCACCTCTTACCAGAGAAAGGCTACATTTTCCAGTGGGTTTTGATCCTCAGATTCCAATTCCTCCCCCCTAGTGAGTACAGACTACTCTACAGTGCATTTTTAGTCTCAGATACACCATGAGTTTCCTTTTTAAGTTTATCTATCACACAGCCTTTAGAAAGCACTATGCACTATTTCAGGTTATCGCTTCCATGTAATTCTATTTCTAAGTAATACTTCTGTTGAAACTAGAGACAAAAGACATAATTCTGCTGCTAAAAAGAGGTATTTTGATTTCAGTATTAGGGAGCTCAAATCTAGAAAAAAGAACTGGGTAAATATTGCCTGTGTATATTAATAAACACTGATTTGATACTAACTATTGATCCTAGAAAATAGTTTCCTGTGCTGTTTCAAACAGTATCTTTGAGAGTGGAAGAGTCTGAATGGGGAGCAGGCTCAGTGAGCATCAGTCAGCAGGCAGCATGCTGTCATCCAGCTTCCTTCCAAGTATCCTCATTATCCAGTCAAGTACAGATAATGCCATTTGACTCATGCAGGCCCATGGATGGCAAACAGCAGGGCACAGGTGACTCAACACAGGCCAGTTCAGATGTGCTCTGCAAGCACACTGCTACTGATCCCCTCAATATTGAAAAAAACCACCAAATAGCTTACAGAATAAGGGCCAAAATTAAATATCCTGTATAACCCACTGAGCAAGCTGAGACTCCCATAGGACCTCAGCTCAGCAGAACACCAGTATAGGAACCATCTGGTCTGACACTGTACATTTAGGATCAGGTTCCTATAAATGACCATGTTTAAAGAATCTGAAGGGCTTTGCTTGATAGTGCAATGTACCCTCTCATCTTCTTGTAAATCAACTAGTGCACAATTATTTGGTATGATCTTACTATCACTTCTCATTTGTTCATTCAGTAGTGGGAAAAATGAAGACAGAGGTTTAAAAGGGAAAACCTTTAGCTGACTCACCTTTTTCAGTGCTGCTGCATACAGCTCTCCAAACTGATTGCTACTAATTTATTCCCATTCCTTCACTGTATTGCCCAAACTAGCACATTTTTAAGTAAGAGAAATGAAAAGCAGTTGAAAGAGCTGGCCAAATGATAACTGTGGTATCTGCACATATTTAAACAATGCTTTGTAGTAAGAAACATGGATGTCTTAAAAAATTAAAACCACAAGGAGCTACAGGATTTTAACTGAAATCTGTGACTTGTGAAGCAAAGCAACGAAGTGCCAGCACAGAATCCATTTTCTGGATGAATTGCTTGAGTCCATTTTGAACTATAGTGCTTCAGTGCAGGTAATATCCTTGCAAATGTCTGTTCTTCCATCTAAATCTCTGTGTCTGCGGCCCTTGTTCAGGAAATTATTAGTTCCAGCAGGAAGAAGAATGGGGCCAAATAACCTAATTCGCTTAAAATGAAGCCTGAACACTTAAAACAAACCATGCTTCTCTGTGGTAGAAAGGGAGAGAACTGACAAAGGCTTAATTTCATGGGAAGTCACTATAGCCCCAAACACAAAGTAGATCGCTTCACTAGGATAACAAAGACTTATTATCATATTATCACAGAGTATTATTATTAATACCCTTATTATTAGCACACCTCATGCATTATGATCTGACCTCAGACTCAACTGGCAGGCTCTGTATTTTACTGTCAGTAAGATAAAACTCCAAAAAGTTCTCACGATGGTGGATTCTTACATGTTGTTTTATCAACATAACAGTTACCATGTTCAATATTTACAAGTGGTTTTGCATACCAAATATCTTAATACTTGACAAGGCAGCTGATGGCTGGATAGCAGGTATATCTGTCTTCAGAAGTTCTTCAGGCAACAGGAAGAAGATAAAGACACAAAAAAGCAAAAGCCCACATTTTGGAATCTGACTGGTGCCTTCTCCTTAGGCGGCACTCAACAACATCCCTTCCAGGGACTATTTCCCTTGGCATCTGGTGTGTGCTTTGTAAAGATATGCTGGATGAAGAGCAATTCAGTTACTGCTGCAAGCAACTGCACTGCTACCTTACGGAGCAATTGAAGGCAGGTTTCCACAATAAAATGTGAGTGTGTGCATTAATATTTCATCAAAACCAGGCATTTTATTACCAGCTTCCGAAAAACAAGTAATAACATACTACGAACCAACTGGGGTAATCAATGGAGGCAGAAGAAAAGCACAGCAGCTCTGACATGCAGTACTGCCCTTTTCTAATGAAAGTGATGAAAAATACAAAAAAATTATAAAGGTGTATGAATAATGGATGCTTTCCAAATGTATTAACTCTGGTGAGATCGCAAAATAAATCAGTATTTTGCAGAATTTACAACCATGCTCAGTTAAAATTCCCAGAGCCGACCAGCTCTGCACTCCTACACCTGCACAGACACACTATTCCCTCCTTCTTTTCATAGCCAGGATCCACCCAAAGCTCCTGCAGCCCATGCCACAACTATTTCTGAGCCAGACTGTGAGGAAGCATTGTCCTGGCAGCATCAGCACAGGTGGCCACTCCATACCCTTCTCCCTATGGCAGGGGTTTGGCAGCACAGGGTGCAGTCTGCATCATCCATTCAGATATTTCTGTACCTATGATGCCCATGTAGTCCCATAAAGAAAGTGGCTGTGGACATGTCCAGTGAAGCTACTCAAGCTAAGCTGCAATTTGTTACTTAAAAGCAACAATTGAAGGATGCTATTTTACAGATACTAGCCCCTACAGCAATAGACTGAATGTCCTGATGTAGCTGGGCCTAATATATATAAAAAAAAAGTTAATTTTTTAAAAATATCCCAAGAGTAAAGAAACACAGCAAAATTACCCTCTAATTTTTTGAAAATTAATTTCTAGGAAGTCCATGACACTACATTTCCTGAAATCCCAAAGGAAATGGTCACACAAGGGAGATGTTCTTTCAGAACTTGCCACCACAAACTGAAGAAATAGGTGATACATAAAGTAAAAGTGATTTAATAGATTGTTTCAGAGTTTCAGTAAATCACAAACAAAAGATGAAAAAAAATGGGGAGATGTCCTGGCTAATGAAAAATCCATGTGTTTCAGTGATCTCAAATGTTCTATGAAATTTTGATCATAAAAATATCACAAGTCTTTTCCATGTCAATTTTCCAGTCATCTGAAACTACTTGCTAGGCCATGTTAAAATCTGTGGTTTATCATGTAAGATATCTGTGATTTTAAAAAAATTATTAATACTTTTGTATCAACAGGAAAAATCACATTGCTAAGATGTTTACCTTGTTTTATTTCTGCAGGTTTTATTCTTTCCCATGCAGCTGATTTCTCCCCACAGGATATCGACCTTTATTACTTGCTGACAACACGTCTGGCAAATAGCTTTCTGCTGTGGTAGCTGAGGTTGAGCCATCTGTTTTTTCTCTAGAGAGCCATGCCTTATTCATAATGGCATTTTTGTGTTTCACTCCCTGGGGAATGGCACCTGCATGCTGATTTCCTATTTGACCCCAAAATACATCATCAGGTTTCGACAACCGGTCCCTCCCCTCCGTGGCCCAGAACACGCCACGCTCCGGGGGCAGCGCAGCATCCTTCATCCCTGACAGCACATGCCCAGGGGCTTCCTCGTGGGTCATGGCCAGGCTGGGACCAGCCCACGGGCTTGAGCTGGAGGGGACAACTGAAGGTATCTGAGGAGGAAAGAAGAACAGAAACCGTGACCTAGGATGTCCCAGTGTGTTGCTGTATGTTTTTATGGAAACAGGACACTCTTATGCATCGTGGCTGATTTCAGCTGCAGCCTCCCATATAATTGTACAAGAGGCCCATGTCCTGCTTTCACTGAGATTTAACTAAAGCTCATATGATTTGTATAAAAATATAACTTCTGAGTTCACAAAATCAATCAAAGATCTACTTGCATTCTGCTTTTTATAATAGTTTTCTTTTATGGCCATACTTTCATTTGTATTTTTAATGTGTGAGTATGAGAGAGAAAAGGACCAGGAAACTTGACTTGAACTGTTACATATATCCCCTGGATTGAGTAACATGTTATCAGAATTCTGAGTCACCATTTCACTGCATAATAAATTACTTAACTAAAAGGAAATCTCAGTATCTTGCATGTTCTTTTCATTAATGACAAAAGCAAAAACTCTGCTTTTAATTGTTTCATTGCATTTTAATCCAAGATTATAAAGGAAATTTGCTGGAATAATATTTTTAACTGCTCTACCTAACTGGCTCCAGCAACTGCATATTTGAATTTTGTTTCCATACAAGTATGAAGAGGTTATGTTGTCTCAGAAGGGCTGAAATCTCTTGCGTGTTTAGTTTAGCAGCAGACTGTTACAAATGCAATTGCAATTGATCAGCTCTGTTCTTAACAGGATTCCTGCAGTTAATGGAAATTACTATAAAGAGCTTCAGGGCATAGGAATAATTGGATCACAAAAAAAAAAAAAAAAAAAAAAAAAAAAAAAAAAAAAAAAAAAAAAAAAAAAGAGGAATTGGAGGGGAAAAAAAGTAAGACAAGATCAACATAACATCTTTTTTTAAAACATCCAACAATTTGCAAGGGTCATCTTACCATAGAGTACACCATGATGAAAACAAAATCTTTTAATTATATTTACAAGCCCCGAGCCCCTCTTAAACAATTGGGGGAAAAAAAGGCATAATGAAAAACATTAAACATTCATTATTGTCAGCTTGTCTAAATTAACAATCAACTGTGCTTCTCTGGAAGGAAACATTCAAACATCTATATCTTTTGCCAAGAATAAGAGATTTCACTAAACTAAAAACAGTAAGAAAACTTTTACTGACCTGGCAATGTTTGTGATGGTTTTCTCTCAGTTCTCGATGCAAGGCTGGGATCCTCCCCGGGCTCGTTACTCCGACAGAAGAACCAGCACACACATTTGGGGTGATGGGAGAACTGTGGGGGGCATCCATCCCTAGCTGAGAGTTTGCAGACACTGACCCAGTCATCCTATTCCATTTGGCACGTGCCACACGATCCTCTGGTTGTCCATCAGCCTGTGAAATGTCTGTGGAGGAAGGCAGCATCTGCAAGAGAAAATAGCATTTCAAAAAATTCAAGACAGATTAAGTTTGATCAGTGCTGCTCATTTTGGATTAGTGGAGGCCATTTGGATGAGTTCAGTAAAAGAAATAATCATAGAAATTAACTGTAAATAAAATACATTTAGCAAAATAAGGGGAAAAATAACATACCAATTATTTCAGATGTGGAGCATTCCTGCACCTCTCTAAATAAAGAATCCTGTATTCAACAAGTCACCCTCAAAACAAAACAAAAAAGATCTCTTAGTCTGTAACTGCAGCTGAAAATTTGTCTTGAGATATTAAGAAAACTAGATAAAAACTAGATAAAAACTAGAAAAAGATTCCTAATTTTAAAAATTATCTCAGTTCTCTTGAAGAATCTCAAAAGTTCTAATAGGATTCTTTTACACACGTATTTTCTCACTCCACACTACACAACTAATTCAGGTTTGTCTACCTATGAATGGTCAGGAAAGTTAAGCTGAACAGATTCCAAAAGTGTGTTAGTTCAACTGCATGAACTCTTAGGCAGACCCTCCTATTCAAACCAAAAATAATATTAATTCAGTTGATTTTATTTCATCTCCAAATCAACTTTAACACCACAGCAAACTATCCTTTTAGAATATCTTCACTGAGCTGCAGACAAATTTAAGAGAGAAGTGGCAGTTTAATTATGCACATGTTCATAACAGTTGCAAGGAGGAGCAGATCTCCTTGAATCCTAATTACTACTACAGGGCAGCAGCATTTTATCATTCAAACCCCAATTTATTATAGGTACCAGATCACTGTTGCATTTTTTTTTTTTTGCGATTGCAAGCCTTGCCATTTCAGCCTTTCAGCTTTTGAAGAGCTATTTAACTTATTTCTAAAATTAATACACCTCATTATGCATTAACATCTCATTGCCATCAGCCTTCTTGCAAAAGCTCCAGAAATGCAGATACAGATATGCACCAGGTCAGGAAGAATTACTCAAAAGAAAACACATTTTACTTCAAATAATATATTGTTTTTGCTCTGTGCATCTTTATTGAGTTTTAATTACATCACTTGTGTCCATTAAAAAAAAAGAAAAATCAAAGGACTCTGAAATGCAATAGCAGGGTAAGATTGCTCTGAAATAACCCAACAGAAAGATGAGTATTTATTGACAACTTCTGGCATCTAAATACATTTCTATGATGACATGAAGAAGAACGCCCAGTGTTTTTGTTGTTGCCATTTCACCTCCTGTTCTTGGCTCCCCATCATGAGCAGTGGGATCCAGTTCTGATGAATCGTCGCCTTTGCCCTCCTGAAAGTACCCAACACAAGCATGTGTGGCCAGCTGAGACTGCCCAGGAGCAGCTCCCACCTGGATCCTCTATTTCAGGCTGAACAGCAGATCAGGGAACAAGGCAGGCGCATCCAGGAATAGAAGGGCCACTCATTGGTCAATTTGGGGCACAGAATTTAGATTGCTCCTCTTCCTTAAAAGATTCACTTTCTCTATGCTGATTGCAGAGGGAGTCTGTGATACTATCTGCATATTGCATTTATTTAGGCAAGGTGGCGTGAATACCAAACATACTCTAGCATTGCAGGCATAGATCAGTTGGAAAGTGAAAGCTATACATTTGGATGTTCCCCTCTAAACATAGGAGCCCAAGGCATCTCCAGAAGTCCTTGGTTTCTAACCAAGGTTACAAGTTCAGTATCTCCCCCCATCACTCACAAAAAATGCCAGCCAGCTTAAAGCAATGAAAGGTCAGCCCTGAAATGTTTTGAGGCATGAAGATATTGGATCTAAAACTATTTGATGAGAATTTCCTCACTACAGGAAGCAGAGTTAGAGGCATTTGTGGTGACAGATGAGAGTGAGCAGGAGCAGAACAAGTTCTGGAGCTCAATGACCCATGCAAAGGCAAATCACTGTCCTATTCACAGGCAGGGGAGCTGGTAAAGCTGCCAGAAAAAAACACACACCCAAATCAAAGCTGTGACACTGGCACAAGTCATTTCTAGAAAAATAACCTCCTTGCAGGGTCATTCCTTTCCTTCAACTCTTTACCCCACAAACCCTTTTGCCTCTTGGAATTAGCAAATTCTTCTGCAGCCAATGTAGTGACATTCAGCAGAAAGCAGGGTTAATGCAAACCCCAGTGAGTGAAGATGCTGCTACCCTGACAAAGATTTTGTAGTACAGTCTGCACTATATTTGAAAGTTGGTATGATTCCCTCAAAAGACTCATCTCTGGTGTGGCATAAAACCAGCACTAAAGATTGCATTTCCTATAGCACTAAGGATGCAGCTAAGCAAAATTCTGTCTGGGCAGACATTAACTTGTTCTTTTTCAGTTGGTTCTTTTGTATTGTTATTATTATTTCCTTTTTTTTTTTCTTTTCTCTCATTTTTCCACAATTAGCCCACCTAGGAAGAAATGAAAATATTGTGATATTTGACCACACTGAGAAAACTGTAAACTTACATAATGTCAAGTTCTAGAAAGGATTGCTACTGAAACCAAAAAATACCAGCTTCCCCCAATACTACAAAAAAAATGAGACAGTGTCAGAGAGAAGATGAAAATGTTTTAATTTATCTGCATATTTTTAATTGTACATTTTATGTTAATCTAAATTCTATTATTTATCAAAAAATAAAGGAAGGTTAATTTTTAAAGCTTTTCTTTTTTTTAGTCATGGCTTCTCCTTTACTGGCATGTGCTACTCTAGAGAAATGCATGCTGTTGCCCATGAATTACAGTAAAAACCACTGCTAAAATATCTGTATGATGCAGTCAGGAAATAGATCTAAATCTTGTCAACTAAACCAAATTTTACTTTCACAGGACACTAACCTTGAGTAAGAACCTTCTCCTCAGCCACCACAAATGCTTGAGATCCCCTCTATCCACACAAGCACTTACATAATTGAACAGCTTTATCAATTATTTCACTGGAAAGGCCGGGCTGCCACTAACTTTTTTAAAATTTGTATTTCATTCCTCTCAGTATTTTTAATAATTTCTCTAATGGTCAAAAATAACACATCTCTCAGCAACGGACTTTACCCTTCTTCAAAAAAAATTACTAAATAACTAATTCCACTCCTTCATCCACTTGGAATTCCAGCAATTCAAGGCATGTTTTTTGTACTGTGAGGTAAAAAAAAAATCCTCTTCCTGCAAAAAAACCTTAGCCTTGAAAGATTCCTTGCTCTTGATCAGCCTTGTCCCAAAAAGACTGAAAGTCCAAAGTTAAACTCTTTCTCCCTTCTGAGGGTGGGACTCATTGAACCAAAGCATATCTCTCCCTGGCCCCTTTGACAACCACTGGAGCCCAACTTCTACAGCTCTTCCCACCTTATCACAGAATCACAGGTGGGTCAGGCTGGGAGGGACCACAGTGCTCATCTGGTCCACCCTCCCTGCTCAAGCAGGGCCATCCCAGAGCACATGGCACAGGATTGTGTCCAGATGGTTCCTGAATATCTCCAGCGAGGGAGACTCCACAACCTCTCTGCAAAACCTGTTCCAGTGCCTCAGTCATCTGCACTTACCTAAAGCATGAACATAACATGGGCAGGATAATTCCTTGGAAGTATACCTTTCTCTGCTTTAACTATGAAAATAAATAGATAAACTACCACAGGCAACTGTCAGAAGTACAGACATCACACAGGAAATGTATCTCACCCTCAGTTCCAGAAAAGCCTCTGACCTTAATAGCCACACACAAACTATTTTAAGGAAAGCATCAGGGAATTTTATTACAGGCCTATTATCTTCAAATATGATTCACTGGACAGCAGTAAGTGATTTCTTGCAAAGTAATGAGTAGAAATAAAAACTAATAAACAAACAAAAAGCATTGTTCTACCAAAACGTACCTCAGAAGAAATCCCTTGACACAAACAAGAATTAAGTTATGCTGTTCTGCACATTTAATCCCTATTCTGTAATACAATTCACTGCACTGGACACATTCCTTGCCTGGAGCTTTCCATCCATAACGTTTAAGATGACTGCATGAAAAGCATTAAAAAGCACTACCATTTATCCCTACATTCCTTGCACAAATTCCCTTTCAGCCCCAAGAAATGAGGGCAAAAAGCCACAATGGCTTCAGATCCACTATGGAAAGAATACATAAAATACATCATCAGGCCAAAGTGTTCCAGCACAAGAGAAATTGGATGAGCAGCATTTTCCATTACAGACATCCAGACAGAGGCTGTTGGCTCAAACATTTGAGGGAAAGAATCAAACATACTCCTTTTTCTCCACACCTAGCCCAAAAGAGAGAGAAAAGGCCCAAAATATTGCACAACTGTACTGGCTGGGCTGAGTCCATATGATAGGGGAGCCAAGCTCACTTGCTCTTCTGTGTGGTTCTATGATCCATCAAAAGCAGCATGGACACTGCCTCATGTTCAAGCCAGCCAGATTGGATAAAACCTGGTTTTTAAACTGCAAGTAGACACCTAAACTCAGGAAAATATCAAGCCTCCTCTTTCAGTAATGTCCCATTACTCATCTGGAACATCTCCTGCTTCCTACTTTTACCATCCCGAGTAAAGCCGCTGTTGCAAAGCCAAGTCCCAGTCCTTTTTTGTTAGATGTTTTGTGAACACAAGCATCCAAGATCAGTTAATGAATGCTGTCCTGTGTTCTTTTCACTGGGAAAGGCAGAAAAACAATAACTATTAATAATGTCCATGAATGAATTCTACAAAAGCAAGAAAAGAAAGATGAGGGCAAGGTCCTTCCAATTAAAAAAAAAAAAAAAATCAGCATTCAAAGGGAGATGATTAAAATGGGACATGACAAAAGGCCAAACGTGGACACATATTCTGTGTCTGACACTGGGCACGTGAATCCCAGCCATGGCACTGTGCCGAGTGCCACGGGCACCCGCTGGAGGCAGCCCTTGTCCCAGGAATGTGTCCTCTTCAGCCACATGCTTTTTATTTTATTTATTTATTTTTATTTATCCAGACACAAAACAAGGTTTTAAAATATTTCTGTTGCCAAAATTTAATATTGCTCCACTCTGAGGAGCTGCAAAGGTTTCTCAAGTCTTTTAAAAAGAGAATATATCACAAAGCCTTAGAAATCAATTTCTTCATGCCTCCAAAAATTTCAAGTCCATATTAGATATAGATTGTCATTCCAATGCCTGCCCAAAAGATGATTTTTTTCCAAAGCTGAGAGACAGCATTTGTTCACTATCCTGCACAGAATTTTTGCTTTCACCACAGTGACATAGGTGGTAGATGAAAAAGAACTAAAATAAAATCCCTCCTGTGCAATCATATATGTGTATTATGATAAAAACCCACTAAAATAAAATTAAATTACACTACATTGCTCAATTAACCTAAATTACAAATAAAGAGCTTCATGATGTACAGTTTTGTTTTGAGGAAAAGTAATTCAAAACCTAGTCCTCTTTACAGGGAAGAGAAGAAAAACTACGTTTCTTTTATGAACATATTACTATAGCAGATATCTGACCTCACTGAAGAGTGCACTGCTGGAACAAAATTATGAGATACTACATGATTCAAGCAAATTCTCTTTCTCACTCACAAACACTTGAATGTAATGCTGGGCCATGAAAATAATCAAGAATGACAAGCCTCAAAATGTATGCTGCTCTGCTGAACTGATGGAAGCCTTGAGTTAGTCAGCAAAATAAAGCCATAGGGACAACAAGGGATTCACCATGTCTGAGAGGAGAGCCTTGAACACTGAAAGGGAAGTCTGAGCAGAAGCTCCAAAGACAGTGGGTTTTGCACAACACCATCTTCATGGTTTAGTATTTTAATTGGGATGAAAATTAGGGAGAAAATACTTCTGGCAAACAGAAGGAAATGACCAACCATGAACTGTGTCCTGAATAAGTAAAGAACTGAAGTTTGCCTTGGTCTGTAAGCATGAGCAACTTAGTGGTGCCCATAAGTCCCTCACTGAAGCTGGGGCATCTCAGCACCCAGCTGAAGCAGCTCTATCCCCTCTACATGTACAGATGAAAAAGAAAAAAAAAAAGAGTTCTTAATAGAACTATGAACCATTTTTTTTCTCTGAGAACATGACTCAAAGGTTTTTTACTGAACTACAAAAGGCCAGGCACCGAACTGAGTTCAGAGTTACCCTTCAAATG
Source organism: Brachypodius melanocephalos (assembly GCA_013398615.1). Lineage (NCBI taxonomy): Eukaryota > Metazoa > Chordata > Aves > Passeriformes > Pycnonotidae > Brachypodius > Brachypodius melanocephalos. The sequence goes on along the minus strand of VZSR01003371.1, from coordinate 10,004,395 downwards.
GGTCTGGATCAGCTCTTCATGCACCACTGCAAACTTTGAGCTGAAATTCATCAGTAAGTCAAGGCACAGAGGTTTGCTGCCAATGTGTGACAGGCTTCCATTTGTTACTGGGTCCAGTAATGAATAAAGTCAGTTGCAAATCTTTAATTTACAAAGGAATATAAAAGCAGGGAAAAAAAATCCACCAGGTTTTTTATAGCAGAATTCAAATGTTAGGAATGCTGTAGGAATGAAAAACTGATGGGGAAGGAAGGAATGAGCTTTCAAAGGAATTTTATGTAAGTGGATCTTGGGCATAGCTCTAAAATCTTAGATGTGAAGTCCAGTGAGAATAAGAGCTGAAAGCACGAATAAAACTTACGAGATGAAAAGTCAGTTCACTTCAACATATGTCTACAGAATTCAGTACAAGATCTTTTAAATCAAAGGAATGTATCACATGAATATGAAACAGTCTCTTTTTCTTTTCTTTTTTAAATTGTAACTCTTATTAAATTAGTAGTAGTGAAAGTTGGACATTTTTTCATTGAAGTGTCTTCCATTGGAAACCTGATGCATAGAAATATACGTTTTTCATGGGAACATACAACTCTTCCTTGGTAGGAAACTTTCCCCGTGTTAGATGTGGAACTGCTTATCACAGACCAGAAGAGCCTCAAGTTCAGTGTCAAGACATCCAGCAAGAGCCAGTTTGTTCTCTGCATGGTGAAAACCCCCAGGCTTGAATCCTATTTGTGCCTGAGCCTAAGTGAGACCTCTGGCCACTACAGTGCTGGGCTTGTGCTCCACTTAGTATGAACAGCTAAATATCTACCAAAGCAGGGGATTTAATGTGGGGCTCTATGCTGCAGATAGGTTCACTGGCTATCAGAATATATATTTAATCAAACTCTCTCTTGTTGAACCTGCTAAGTTTTGTGATAATTGAACATTTAAGGAGACGATGTGAGTGTGAACAGTATTTTGATATTTATTGGCAAAGCTTTACTAATGCTCATCTATCACAGCAGTGTCTGAGAAAAAGTCTGAAGGCAGTAGAGTCCCTCTCCCTTCTGAGAGATGAACTCCTGGCCACTGTCACGCCAAACACTCCCGTGCAGTGGGAGCTTGGGTGAGGCAGTGGTGGACCCACACACGAGATACTCAAAGGAGACACAGCCAGACACAGAGTCCTGTCCCATCCTGCAACCAAGAATCAATCCACCTTTCCCTTAACGTGCAGTTACATTGCTTTTTGCCAAAAAAACAAGTATAACTGAGTGATAGCTTGCAACACTTAGTAACGCTGTAAGAATTTGCGCTATCAACATGATACAGAATACTACTCAGTGTTTAAAAATGCAAAACCATCAGAAAAATAAGCCTGTGGATTAACTATATTACATGCCCATTTCGAGCATCTTCTGCTGGTGAAAATGTCAAGTGTTGTTAAGATAAATTTTTATGTATTCATTTTGCAGTGCATTGTGTCAGCTAAAATACCATATATAGTATGAACCAATATTCTCTGTTCTGTTGTGACAAGCATACACTATTATATAAATGTGTAACACACAGTATCTCCTCCCCCTATCCCACTTTTAACCAAAAAGATTCTACTTGAGTGTACTTGACACAAACATTACCAAACTTTGTTTGGCTACTTTTACAGGCTTAAAAAACATAAGGAACAGAAAATCAAAAGGAAAAAGAACTTGTTGATGGACACTGAAGTACTGCAAGGGAATTCCTGTTTCTTCAGGTTGCCAGATTGAGATTCCCGTCCTTAAGAATGTCTTCAAGTAGGTGCTACTGCAAAATTAGGAAGTTTATTCCCAGCACCCAAGATATTAATGACAATATTGAATAGAACCAGGTGTGAAACAGGCTACTTTCCACTTTTGCCTTGCCAGAGGAACACAAGTGACTAACTCCCTTTCAAATACACATGTTGACTGAGTTGACTTAAGTCTTAAAATTTTCACTGTTGACCTTTTTTTTCCTGACTTCTTCAGAAATCTGAAACAATGTATTCTGGAGGAAAGAAGTGCAAAATTCACACTTAAAATGAAATTAGGTAATAATGCTGTATTATTCATCACATACTTGGTGAAAATATCAGGGGAGTGTTTCTTGCATGGAACATTGATGCACTTTGCTTTAAGTTCCTGAAATTTAGACCCTGCCTACAACAACAGTAAAATGGCCAACTCCATTGGTTTGTCTGTAGCCATACTTATATTAAGCAGTGAAATATATTTTATAATTACACATAAAGTCTCACTAAACACTTTGAAAACCACCATTTAATTCAACAGTGTAAACATGAGGATCCTACAAGGAAGTATGAGCACTTACCTCTTGAGCACACATTGGTGTAAAAGCAACCACGTACTCTGCCAGGGTCGGGTCATTCACCAAGTTCTTCATCTCTTTATCAAATGCAGAGTTAATAAAGCCCTGTCTGTGGAATTCGTCGTGCATTCTCCTAATGAAGCTGTTCCTTTCCTGGCACTTTTGGGTGAGGCAAGCCAGCTTAGCCTGTGTGGCATGAACACATAAACATTGCATGGTTCTGTCATTTCACTCCCTGCTGAAACTGCAAGGTTACATTTTGTGTCTGATCTGTAATTCCACACGTTTTGACCCAAAGCTGTAGATTGTACTCCTATGTCTCTACACTATTAGATGCCTCCACACACCTTCAAGAGGAATATATCTAAGAAGAGATAAACTGGAAAGAGATATATGTGCAAGGTTCCCCTTTTGACAGGCTGAATGTAACCTTGCAATAATGTCAGTGAGCCCTTGCCCAAGGTGAAGGCCAGCAGCATCCAGCTAATCAGGGATAACTGCAGAGGGAAGGCACAGACACAGAAGCCTGTGAGCAGAGGGATACCCTTTGTGTAGGTCCTGAATCAGTGTTCAGGGAAACACAGTACCTTCAGAGGAGCTAATGTCAACTTCACTTCAGACTTTCTCTTCTGCAGTTCTTTCTCCTGAAAGGTTGAAAAATATCCTGCATGAATTTATTCAAGGATCACTTTGAAATACTCTAGCAGTTTTTTCATAATTTTTCATAATTGTTTTAGACCTGATTTCGAGGTGTACACTTTGCATATCTATGGGACCCTGTATCACAAACAAGATGAATCAGTGTAAGGTATTGGTTGCACACAGATAGGCTCTGGCATACAAACACTGCCCTGCTCACATCAGCATTGTTCTTAAAAATTAACAAAGGCTTTTGGACGTTCTTAGATGGATCCCAATATCAGTGAATTTAAAAACTTGGTATTATGCACTCATGTTCATATTTACTCCATGAATCTACCAAAACATTCTTTAGGGAAAATTTTCCCTTTCCTTATCAATATTGTATTGTGAAATTAGAGAAAAGAGGAGGGATTTTCTGCATGTATATTCTACGCTGAAAAGTAAACATCAACAACCAAGTACTCTGACAGAGCTGATACGTGTCCTCTACAACGAGGTGAAGCAGGGTGGGCCAGATTATTTAGTCTGTACCTTATGATTACAATCTACTGATGGTAACTCTCTTTTCTGATAATGCAGAAAAAAAATACAGCATCTTGCCACATAAAATCCATTACCATAATGAATCAATACAGTATTTTTGACAATAGAGTACAAATTCGTTTGCATTTATTTTGCCTGACAATTTATATTTCTATAAGTTTACAATAAATATATTAATCATTTAAAAAGCCTCCTTTATGAGAACTCAGTTATGCTGAAAAAGGTCACATGGTCCTTAGCTAATAAATTGTGGGCTTAGAAGGAATCAGAGCAGGCAGGACAGGGGAATCATGTCTTTACATTGCACTAGCACTGGGTGAAAAAAGAAAGAGCTGGCAGTAGGTCCCTGCACTGCAGATACTCAATTCTTGGTGAGGCAGGGAGCAACACATCTTGCTGATGCAATACAACAATTAGGATTTGTTCATTTATTTGGACACTACATCTCACACTTTAATCACCTACCATTTGATAAGACACCAGACACTACAAAACAGTTTCATTTTACCAGCACTGTTCTTCTAAGAGGCATCCCCTCTTAGAAGAAAAAGACAACAGTCTCTTGTATTTCAGAGCATAGACAGAGGAGAAGCGTATTCTACTCAATGTATCAGGCTATGAAGAACAAAGAGCACTATTGAGAACATGCAATTTACTAGCTGTTTCAGAGCCTAATAGGCAGTTCCAATTTGGCTCACATTGCAACTATCATTCCCTCCCAAAATACAGTTCCCAATAGGAAAGAAAATCTCAGGGAAAGAAGTCCTAGGAGGAATTTGTTTCCACCCAAGAGTTCAGTAGCTGTAGTGACACTTACAGCAGCAGCTTTGCTGTCACACTGCAAGGCAGCAGCTTTGCAAATCTTAATGGACCTGCTCTGGTTTGCCAGGTGAAATATAATAGACAAGTGTAAAAACTGCTTGTGTAAGTACATTTGTGCATACATGGACATTCTCATCAGAATAACTATGACAAAAATCCAAACCACACACCTATCTGAAAATGTCTTACTGAAACTCCTAATGTGTAACCCTGGCAGATGAACAAAAAAAGTCAGGGAAACTCTATCAAAATTCCATTATTAGCTTGGAGCTTCATAATCTGATATAGTGGAACAAGAGAGTTGGGAATTTTAAAAAGTCCTGACAATTTAAGCCAAGGAGGTGGCTCTGTAAAGAATTCCAGCATGACTGTGTTTGCATTACACTATGGGGATTAATTAGAGCAGAGACTGTACTTTCATGATCATCTATCATTTTTCCATAACATGGATCACTCAGGCAGTTTACAGCTTTCCTCTCTTTCTCTGAAGTCAGGAGTTCTTTTATATGCCTGGAAACCATTAAACTATTCTCAGATTCACTCCCAGGAAAGAAGACTATTTTGCTTCTCCCCTTTAAAAGACAGATGTAGAATTTGAAGTCTAAGCTCACATTTAAGCACACAGGAAACAACCTTTTACCTTTTCACACAGCTGAGCCTGAAGGAGTTCCACTTCATTCTGCAAGTCATGAAACTGATTTTGTAATGCAGTCTGGTCTCTGAGCTGGGCTTTCAAGGTCAACACTTGCTGCTCTAATCTCTTACTGGCTATTTTATTCACCTCTTTTTCCTGGGCATCCTTCAAAGTGAACATAGGCTAGAGAGAAAACACAGATTTTCAATTTAGGTGTATAAAACAACAAAAATATTTTAATCATGTTTTATACACAAAACTTCTCAGTCAATATAACTACCTACCCTGTACATTAAAAAGAAGCAAGCTTTTATAAAATGTGTGATCCCAAAACTTCACTAATAATATTAGCACTAATATTTTGCACTAATTTAAACTCCCTATATGTAAAGAGTACTTGATCCCTGTGAGAACAGGTATAGAATTGGACTTTTACAACATCTCTTCAAGTTAAATATATGTATTGTAATAATTTAATAAATAGGGAAACTGGGCAAAGACAGATGACGTGACCAACCTGTGGTCACATAGTGGGCAAGAAAAAAGACTAAGAAGTTCCCAGTCTCCTGCTTCAACAAGAAGTATAATATGTCCATTGTTTTTCTATATATATTTATCTCAGACAGATAATTCCACTCTCCCAAATATTTACTTGTTCTGGAAGATTATTAATACACTAATCAGATCTTAAGTAAAAATTTCTAAAAAATATATTTTTTACATTAAAATGTAATAACAGTGATACAGAAGAAGTGGAAAGAGAAGCTTCTGAATTTAACTCCTCCTCCCCACTCTCCAATTTCTTTTCTATTCAATTTCATGCACTCAGATTGAAAGGATTAGTGAGAGCTTTAGATTGATGGTCAGCATCATAAGGTCAACTCCTATGAGTGACACTGCCTGCTTAAACATATAGATTTAGAATAAGGAAAACCTGAAGGAGAAGAAAGTATCCTGAAAAACATGCTATTATATTTTAAAAAATATTGAGTTGATATACACAATTGGTCAAGATTTCTGATTATATAAATATCAGTATATAAGCAAGTCTAAAGGATAAAGCTAAAAATTATAGTCAGACCCATGGTGTTCTGTGGTAAAACCATATAACTTTCTGACAAAACAGAATGATGTTTGATTTTAATGGTTACAAACATCGCTACAACTGAGAGAGAAGCTTACACTCAGCCCTGATGCACAACACCACAGTAAATTTTTCCCAGCCTTTCTGACAGCCTTTCTGGCTTTGACATCCTTGACTACAGCACACTGAAGGCACCATTCCATAGGGAACAGCAAACTGAACTGACAGATCACATTACTCTGCTTGCAACCCATCACTGCAACGCAGAGGAAAACAGAAATATGACACTGTCACAGTGTTTGTTATCCCTCGTGAAGAGTCCTCTGTGCACAGCACCGGAGCAGGTCGAATGCTTTGTACCAAACTTTTTGGCTCCCTCTTGTGTCAAGAGAACAATAGGAACAGCTGGACACATCAAGATGGATTAGATCAGGCTGCAGGGACAAAAGCAGGAGGATGAGTCCATGACACGGTATTTCTCTCATCTCTCCCACATGAAAAGTATATTAAAACCAAAAGGGAAACAGTCCCTAACTGAAGATGCTTTATGGAAAAAAAAAGGTGGGGAAATAAAACAACTGCTTGAAGGTTAGAGAGAAAGAACAGTTCCCTTTTTCATTTTGCTGACCCTGTAGCAGTTTTCTGTAGTTTCACTGCACAAATGAGGCATACAAGATCTATATATGAGCGCTCTCTGTCAGATGTCCCAGTTTGCAGTGACCACAGGTTATGTAGTCTAGCTCCAGAAGGATGAAGTACCCAGCAGCTGGGACTGGGAAATAACCGAAGGATAACTAAGCCTAAAATATAGCGCTTAACACACTGCATTCTTGTAAAACCTGGCAAGATCACTAGTCTTTGAAGTTGGTGCCTAAACATTAAAAATAAAACCAGTATCTTCCTCTTTTTATGTGAATTATGTTTGTCTGAAAACTCAGTGGGAAAATGAGAAGGAGTATGACCTTTTTTGCTACAGGCCTTTTTTGCAGACAGTCATCAGGAGTTCACTGGGGAAGCGTGGTGCCTTGCTTACTGTGTGCATTTCATGCAAAATTCTTCATTCATTTTTAAAGCTGTTAACAGTACCCTGCCCCCTTCCTGCTCAGCCCCATATTTCTCTTAAATTCAACCACAACACCACTGCTCAGAAGGCCACTTCAACATCCCAGAAAACTCACCCAAATATTCCTAGGCTAAAGCATATTTCACCTGTTAGCAACTTCACTGAAATAGAGTCCTAGCAGCAAGCTTCAAATATATCATCTTTTACTTGCAATGAATAATATCATGACAGCCTTCTGGAGTCTCAGGTGACAACTAGGATCCCTGGGCAGCAGGGGCTGTAGAACATAAGAAATGCAAAAAGTTCTACAAGATACACTCAAACACAGCATATTTCAAACACTTTGGATTCTAGGCCCAAAGTGTTCACATCTCCACTTCTTTCAAGCATTGCAGCAAGAGATGTTCCAGAAAAATGAACAGGAAAAAGCATAAATTACAGCAATTTACTGTGTAAGGGTTTATTAGTAACTCTGAGTACTGAAAAAGAGTTTTGGTCAAGGGTGGCAAGTAACTGAAAACAAAAACTGGATCACCAGTCAACAAAACTGCCTTCAGGAAGTAACATGATGATAGAAAAGTAGATCATGATCAAAGACAAAAAGTCTTTTTTTTTTTTTTTTTTTAAATCAAGAAAAACTTATCTCATATTTTAAGGCCTCACACACACCCACTATCAACAGCCCAATGTATACCAAAAAGTTTATTTTCAAAGTGAATACTGAAATAAAGTTGACCTTTGTTAAGATATATCTACTCTATTTTCTATTGTACTACTTGCTATATTGTGCCAATAAAACCAATATTATTTGGTCAAAACATAATGGACTTGAGTTACGCAGATAATTAGTTCTGCCATCAAACAGTGCAACTGAAGGATAAACCCAGTTCTGCAATGGACATGGACTGCATTTTTGACCTTGGAATGGGACACCTGCATTCAAAAATTTGACACCAAGCCTAGAATTGGATGAAGAAGTCAGACCTAAATCAAACAGCATCACAGTATTGCATAAATATATACTAGTGATCAATAAACACTGATTTGAAAACATAAGCTGTTGGAGGGATTTAAAAGTGGCAGGGTTTTTCAGTGAAAGGCTGACCTGCACTTTTCCCAGTGTAAAAACATTCTGTTCAGGTCTGTGAATTTTATTCTCTTGTGAGTCCCAGGAATAATTAATGTCTTACTTCATTGACCAACACAATAAACAATAATTGCCCCAGACTGTCCCTAAAAAAAGGATTAAAGCTCCACTTCCAAAAAATGCACCCAAAATCTTAACTGCTAGGTTAAACAAAACATGTGACACATTTCTTTTTATTTTCAAACAATTTGAGAGTTTCTTCTTGCTTGAAATAGATTCTATTCTATTAGGATGCTACATGCCAATACATCACAATGATATGAAAAATCTGTACTTCTTTTTCTTTTAACAGTCAGAATTCAGCTGTCCAAACACCAGCCCATAATGCCACATAGGGTGCACAAGCTAACATGAAATAACTGCCTAGGATTTCCAGGTGGCTACCTACACCCTCAGCCAGGATGCCCTAAGGCCTTTAACTGGGATAAAATGACATCTAGTCAGCTGAACTGATCTCAGAATCCTTATATTTTCCAGAATTTGTTTCTATTTTCTTCTAGAGCCATATCCATCCAACCTGTTCAAAATGAATTTGCAAATACTTGTAGACTGCTACAAATGTGCTTTTCCAGCTGTGTATTTCTTCTTTGCAGCTTACCAGTAAAGGAGGGCAAAAATAATTTCAGGGTTAGCTGAAAAGTCTTTATAAAAGCTGCTTCCAGAAGATTATTCAGTAATTAAAAATCTTTCCATGAAATACTTTATTTCAATGGAAAACAGAAACCTACATCTAGACAGAGAACCATCTGAAAATTAAAAAAGGTTTAATTTATAGCAAAAACAGAATTTCTATGGTATAAATACATTCCAGTGAGACTTCCTCCATGTGACAGAAAGATTTCCTGGATTTTGGGGACACATATTTGGGCCACATGCATTCATTAAATACTTTGACTTTAATCCACACCATCTGTCCACAGTGTTATTTTGCCTGCCCAAATCCAGCAATCAGGGCTACAAGGCATGAAATCAGGGCAAAAAGGCCAAATACTGGAAACACTGCAGACTCCTCCAAGACCTCTTATTAAGGCCACCTGAAAATTACTTTGGCTAAAGAGAGCAGAACAAGAGCCCGCCTAAACAAAAAGGGGAAGTGTTTGTATTGCCCATGCAGAGCCCAGACTCTGGATTGTTCTGCAGACAGATGGTCTACCTAGGGTAACATCTGCTCCTCTTTAAGATTCCAGTGGCTGGAGAGGCTCTACACTTTCTTCAAATCTATTCCCAATACCAATAATGTGTGTTTCTGCAGCCAGAACACTCCCTCCCAAGGAACATGCTTTTCTCCATTCCATTTACATACATACCATCGATTTGCAGTGTTGCTTTCCCTGCATTTTGCCCCCAACTTCTTGCTTAAGGTGGTCTAATTCTGAGAGAGCCTGCATCAAACGAGTTTTGGTTTCTTCATGCCTTGTTTCAGCAAAACCAAGTTCTCTGTACCACTTCTGAGCCTAACAGAAAGAACAAAAATTACTGAGTATAATTAGTCCAGCAGTGGTATCCTTTTACAATAGCAGCTTACAACCACAGCTTTGAGGCTGCTCTCTATATCATAGCTTTTGAATTGTTATAAATTGATTAAAATAAATGAAGTTATACAATATACTACAATCTTATCATAAGACATTAATGCAACTCTAGAAGTATGTCCTGTAGAGTATCTCAGTAGAGCTATGCCAAAAATAATATTTAAATTTATTTCTAAATGTGAAGGTACCATGAATATTCTGAATAAAGTTTAAAAAAGCAGTGGTTTATGCACACATGATTTCAGAGATTACATCTTTGAAAGCCCTCAGAGCAAAGTGAAAGCAAGTTTTTTATCAGCTAGGCAGGGGGAAAAAGTTTTCTTGAGGAATGTGTCCTGGTTTCATCTAGGACAGAGTAAATTTTCTCCTTATTAGCTGGCACAATGCATTGTTTAATTCAGTATGACAGTCAAAACAAAAATGTCAAAAATTAAGAATGTAAAGAAGGGGGAAAAATTCCTCCATATATCCACCTTTTAATTTTTTTCTAGGCTGCCTTTATTCCACTTACACACATTAACTGTAGTTTTGAAAACAAAAGCAAACCCAAACCAAAACCCACAGACAAGCCCCTAAACAGCTCAGCTGGTTGCCTGACAGCAAGCTCTTTCCTTCATATGATATATCATTTTTTCTCCCTTCTGGAAGCAAAGGTTTCACATTATTTTAAGTAAACGGAGAGAAGTATTTTAACACACAACTTCCTTATAACACACAAAAAGATTAGAAGGACCCAAGTTAATCAGACTTTACAAAAGACATAAAAATAAAACTATCTCTTTATGTTCAAAATGCAAGGTCAGAAGTCCTTGTCTAACCATCCAAGTCATCTAAATCCATCCCTTCAGTCCAGTTGCCTCACTTGAAAGCTGGGAACTCAAAGTACAATAATTTCACACAACCACCATGAAAGCCCTGTTGCTATTTCTCTTTTACATACTCAACACACCTGTTGCTGCCAATGGTTTTCCACAGGGCATGTGAGTGGTGCCTGTTACAACCCCATAAACATATACTTGCCATAAAAACAATACATTCTGCTTAGACGTGCATGGAGTGGAGATTGCCTAATGAAAAATAGGAATGTGAATATCTGGTGCATTGGGAAAGGGCACAACACTGAAGGCTTCCTCAGATGGTGTCCAAAGTGCAGATTTACCTCACACAGACACAGAACTACCCATCCACACAAGTCTCGAAGTAGGTGGTGCTGGACTTGGTGTTTGCTACACAGCTGTGGAGAGAAGGGGCAGCACACCCGGCAATGCCTTCGGATACAGCAAACCCCTGACAGTGCCAGGCTGCACACCATCTGGCTTCTCATTCAAAAACTACTTTCAATTGAGGTTTGCAGCAACCCTCAGTGCTTCCACTGCCTTCTCCTTCTCCTTATTGCCAGTGATGTGCAGGGAAGCAGATGCCCAGAGATGGCCAGAGTAGGCAGGTTATTGTGTGTGCCTTTTTCAGGGCATTCAGACTCTGCCACAGTGTGCTGCATCAAGCTTCACTTGATGTTCTGGCCAACCAAAAGTGACTATGACATTCATCACTCAAAGATCAGAGGAATATTTTGGTTCTGTAGATCAGAGACTTCCCTGTTTCGTAAAAATATTAGAGCCTGGCAGAAAGAAGACTGCCATGTAAGAAAACACAAGAAAAAACAAATTTGCTCCTCAGAAGTACATCAGAGTAAAAGGTTACCTCTTTTTTTGATTTTTCTAATTCCTCTTGCTGTGTTTTTAGTTCCTCTTCTGCCCTTCTGACTTGCTCTTTCATCATATTGTAGCTTTCAAACATGCTGCTCTGGATAGACAAAAGACATGATGACTCCTCTCACCTGTACCAAATGGCACACACTCATTTATAGAATAATATATGGTTCCCTCCTAAACTACTACAAAAAACCTGGATAAAATCAAGGTATTACATATAAATAGTTCCCTGTTGACTATTTTCTAGTGAAGTAGTATTTCTGCATTTATAAGTACATGGTAATGTCCACAGAAATGCACTGTGGTGTAATATACACGACTACAGAGGAAAAACATGGATGAGAAATCCAACACAAGTAAAGATCCTGTCTTTAGAGATATGTTTCATATGCATCAAAACAAAAAAAATTAGACTAAATCAGAATAAAAATTAGTAAATGAACATGTCCACACTTTTCAACAACACATGATTTTTTCACCATTATAAAAAGTTTCCTTCTCTTAGGAAAACTTGTGGTATAATAAAAGCTTCTTGTAAAGGCTTTTTACTCTTGCAATAACATAAATAACTTTTTTAAAGCCTGAACAGTGCATTCTTCTAATTATTATTCTTCACTTTGTAGCTTCCTGTATCAATATTCTCTAATACAACATTCCAAAAAAAACCCTCTCTGGCATTGTGCCTTCTATTTCAAAGCTAACTTTAGCACCTCAGCTCATGTTAGAGGTTACAGTTTCCTCCATGACAAATTCAGCTTTGCCCTCCAAAAGACATTTCTATCTCCCTTTCTTTAGAAGATCCTGCTTGATAACATTCCTTACTGTTATTATTTACCTTTTTCCCAGAGGAATAATCTGAAGGATCTATAGCCAGAATTCCCCGATCTTCAGTTGGTATTACACTACATGCTGTTTCAACTTCCTTTGGCTTAAGACCAGGTTGTTGACTTTCTTCTTTTAGTTTTACTATATTTTTCTTTGTTCCTATACATTTTTTCTCTTTTCTCAGCTCTTCACAGTTGAAACCCAAAGAAGACATTAATTCTTTTAAATTTTTATTTTCTAAAATAAGGTTTGCATGTGCTTTCTGAAATTCATCAAGCTGTTCTGAAGCTTCTTGCTTAACTCTGTCTATCTTTCTTTTCAGTACACATTTTTCCTCTTGTAAGTCAGAAATGGTTTGATAACAGCTAGTTTTGCAGTCTTGGAGTTCTGAAACTAAGGTCCTATATTTGTCTTGCTCACACTTTATCTCTGCCAAATGTCCCAACAAAGTTTCTTTTTCACTTTCTGAAAGAGCTATTCTTTGTAAATTTCTCTTTTTCTCTTGTATTAACTCATTATATTTTGCTACATAGTTCTCCTTGTCTCGTAATAATTTGGCCATTTCTTTGAAGCATCTGCTTCTTTCTTCTTTCAGGTCAGAAAGCAGCTGGAAATATCTCATTTTCCTTCCATTCAGGGATAGAACACTCCCATGAAGTTTATTTGATGCAAGTGACAATGAGTCTTTTTCAGAATTCCTATTTTTCTCTCCAGCATATGAGAGATTCTTAGAAAAATTTGCAGCTAAAAGTGTTCCTGGGGTCATGGCGCTTTCTTCTGTAAAGTTATTATAACATCCACCAGCAACTTCTTCCTCCTTAAGTAAGTTTTGGAATGACACAACGTTAGCTTCATCTACTGCTAAAAGATACTGAAAATATGCATCCATCTCCTCTTCCAGGGCACACATCATCTGAGCATATCTGTCATTCTCCTGTTGTAATATAAAGACTTTTTTGGAGTAATTCTCATTCTCTTGCATCAGCAGAAATATCCTCGCAGAACATGCAGCCACTGCTTTTTCCAGTACAGATATTTTCACATTACATTCATTTCCAGCTTCCAGGGGCAACAGATGACAAAAACATTCATAAAAACTGCTCCCAGGCTGGAATAATTTGCTTAAGCACACAGGCCTCTCTTGCAGAGGAAACAGAAAGTTTAGTGGACACCTCTCTCCATCTGATGAAAAAACATTCTGAGAGTATGCATATTGCATGTTTTTAGCAGCTATTTTTTGACATGAGAAATTCTCATTTGGTTCACATAGTTTCAAGGTCTGGTCTTTCCTTTTTTTCAGGCCAATACTGCTGGAGGGGCTTGTTTGGTGAGTTGGTTTCTGAGCCTGCTTTTCTTTTTCTTCCATTTCAATTATATATTCTCCATTATATCTGGTATTCATATGAGGGATGCAGTTTTCTGAAATATTTTTTTCTTTCTCCATTTGTTCAAGACTCCCTTCAAAACAATTTTTAAAGTCTCTAAAATCAAGAGATAAACTTTGAGCATCCTGCATGCTATGGAGACTCTCTTCGGCTTCCACTCCTTGCTTCCCAGGACTCAATAATTCAGTTTTGTAGGAAACTTTAGAACTTTTCTCAAGATCACAGGTTACCTGTTGTTGTTGGGCTTTGTCATTCTGTATTTCTCGTGTTTTAGCTCCTCCTGTAAAGATTTTTTGGCGATACTTTTCCTCAGCAGCATCTTTATCCAGACATCCATTTTCACTCACACTTTTTGGCAGAATTTGCTTGTTTCCCCAATGTTTTTCCATGTTGCGTTCTTCTAGAGATGTGAAAATTTCAGCCACAGTGGAAGGCAGTTTTCCACGAAGAAGTTCAGTAGCTCTGTCATAAAATCCTCCTTTTGCAACAATGCAAAGGCCATCAGACCAAAGATTAGTATTTGTCTCACAGAAACTCAGACTTCTCCCTTTCTTCTCAGTGGTGAAAGCTGTTACGTTGCATCTTTCAGGTCCAAACAAGGTCAATTGGAGCTTCTTCCTCATTAGGATTTCAACCACAGAAGCAGGGAAGGTCCTCATTGGTAGAGTTATAGCATGTTCCTTCAAGAGAAAAAAGGTTTCTTCATCTTTAATTTCCTTACTTGTCTCATCATTGGGTAACTTCTCAGAACAAGGGGGAAGCAGTCCTGCTGCATGATGACTTGGGGTACACCTGAGGAAAGTTAAACTATCCTCTAGAGTATTTGCCCTCTGTGGTCCAAGGGTGACCTGATGAGAGCAAATGAGAAATGTTTCAAATTGAAAAATATATACACTAAAGTACATTACTAATCATAATTTGGTTTTTCCTTCATCCACAAAATACTTGCTTACAGATTGATGAGAAAAAAATATTTCCATACAAAGGCTTTTCAAATTCTTTAAAGACTTGCAAGGAGAGTAATGTTACAAATTAGGTATGAGTAAGTCAACCGTTTTCTTAGTGCACACCTGTATTCACCTTGTAAAGCATGTGCACTAGCTATGATTTAAAGCTACTTTTATATTCACCTTTAAATACACCTCTTCATTTTCTCTCCAATTTCACATGCTCTGCTCCCTGTGCACAAAGATAGCAAGAACAGCAGCAACTTTTCTTCTCACCTGCTCAGTCTCAGCTAGACCAGCAACTTTTGCAAAGGCACTGGAAGTGTATTCCAAAACTGGTACAAGTTCTTTTGGTAGCTCCTCCATCTGCTTTTGTCCATCACAACTACAGGCTGGTGTTTCTGCTATGGTAAAGCACTGGACAAATGTAATGTCACTCCCAGATAGTTACACAAAAAACAAACCCAAAACCACCCACGCAGATGTTTTGAATAGAAAAATATTTTAGAGAGAGTGTGCTCAAAATTACCTTCCCCACCAGCAGCATACATCACCACTGATACAGCTATAAGCATGATGTTAAACATGAAAATGAGCTTCATAAAAACCCCATAAATACTGAGGTCTAAAACAAAGTGTATTTGGTGTTCACGGCTTCCAGCTCCCAAAGCATTTAGAAATGGAAAATACATTTTATTACAGTGGGCAGGTGAAAACTTATGGATTAAACTTACAGGTTAAAATTACTCAGTGCAGGTCTGCATTTTCATACACCAAAATTTGCTGTAAAATTCCCATTAATGTATGTTGGAAGAATTTACCTGATATAATCTGCCAAGACAAGAGTTTTCACATTGTTTGATCTGAAGAGCAAATCTGTCTGCTGCATGGCATTCCCAAATACTATATTTCATCCAGGACATGGATATATGTACTATAGTACATACAGTACATATACATATGATGTACATGGACTATGTTCTATATTTCATACAAAGTCCTTACCTCTGTAGTTTCTTAGGATTTTTTATGAAAGCTCACATCTGAATAGTGGCAGACAGTTACCATTTCACCTTCCTCAGATAGAGTTTACAGATTAGGAGGATTCCTAAAGGATTTACACCTTCAAAGTCATACACACCCCATGAATTAAATCATCTTCACTTTAATGGCACAGAAATTAAAGCAAAAACTCATATTTCTTTGCATACCAGACTCTTCATTATGTCGCAGCACAACTGGAGTTTGAGTAGCTCTGCTTCTGAGTGAATCCAAGACTGGTCTCCTTTTCAGATTCTGAACTTCATCCTGAATTATATCTTCATTCTTAATGGGACAAGGGGGAAGAGAAGGAAAAAAACCCACAGGTTATATACATATACATGGTGTTTGTGATATTAAAAACAGGCATATAAATTTCCTTTGCTAGTTTACTTCCAAAAGACCCATTATTTCATCAGAACTGCTATTGTTTCATACAATTTTCTTATTTCAACATTTCCCAGGAAGTTCTGTAATTGTAAACTTTCCTCAAGTTTTTCCTTCATACTTTACAAAGCATTAAGGAAGAAAATCTGAGTCATAAGCACGTAATTTATCAGATCACAGGTGGGTGACAAAATTATATGGTCATCAACAAAGATAAAAGAAAGTCCAATCAAGTAGGGAATAAGACTAACAGTTCAGTGCCCAGCTACAAAGACAGTTGTTCCTAGGTTGGAAGAACCAAAGTGGAGTAATCATTCCAAACAAAATTTTGTTTTTCCATTGATAATTTAATTGCAAATTTCATATTCTGTTCTTGACATTTATCTTAAGTCCCTGATTGAATTCAAAAACATTGGAACTTCCTGATGGAAAGCAGATACCCCTATTGCTTGGTAACAGCAGATCACATTTCACAAGCACTGTGCTCATTTTCAGTGAACAGAAGAATCAGATTTGATTGTCTCAACAAAACACATCATTGAGATGGAAACCAAAACAGCTACACCATGGAAACCAACACAGGCACTTTTGTCTTCTTGCACTGCTCTGCATCAAACACCAGCAGAAAATAAACCTGGTCCTCTTGCACTGAGCTGCAATTTTAAAATTACATATGGATGGGAAAGGCAATGACTTTCAAGTCTTCAGTTCCTAGTGAGTCAGAAAAGGCTGCTGATTTTCCACAGGATCACCAGTGAAAATAACGTTTATTTCAACCCAAGTGAGCTGCCTCATTGTGCTCTATTAAAAGATCTTGACTGGGAGGCAAAACTTTAGTGGAAACCACAACACTTCCAAGATTTCTTCCCTTATTTTCTCAGTAATATCGACTAATAAAATGATTTGGGTTGAAAGGTATCTTAAAGGTCATCTAGTTTCAACCCCCCTGCCATGATCAGGGACACCTTCCACTAGACCAGGTTGCTCAGGCCTCATCCAACCTGGTCTTGAACATCCCTGGGGGTAGGGCATCCATATCTCTGGGCAACCTGTTTGAAACTAATGCCAATTCCTTGAAACACAAACATTCCTTTCCTGCACTTTTTCATTTATTTCTTTACAGATATCAACTCTTGATTGATATATGGGTACTGTCAAAAGAAATTTATACAAAATGATGTATAAGATCCAATGCTCAGGTGGCAGAACATCACACTGAGAGCTCAAGACCTAAGCTGTCATGTGGAAGCTACAGAAAGATGCATCACTTGGTTTTTTCATACTTTTCCCCTCACCTCCAACAGACTCCCTAATGCCCACATCTAGAAACTGCTAAGTCCACACACAGCTACATCTAAACAAGCTGCTTTTTTGGTGTATATTCATTTCTCATTCAGGCATATACTGCAACTGAACATTGCAGACAGGATGCTGATATTGAGTTTGAAAATTCAAACTTTCTACAAGATTTATGTGACTACACTCCACCATAACATGCAGTTCACCTCTTGGTGCTCAGTCTAATTGGATCTTGTATTGCACACAATTTCTCATTTTTATAGCTGTTGATGGAGTATGATGAGCTCAGAGAGGATTTTTTCTTGTAACTATTTTGGCTTAAATCCTACAAGATCGAGGTGATGAGACTGAGAAATTCTATTTTAATACATGCTGGTAAAACTCCAGATAAGGGGGAAAAACCCTCTTCAGTTTTACAGAAAAACACCAGATGTCTCCCTCCTCCTTTTATCATAGATATTGATTTTTTTCCCTGCTATCTCAAGTCATTTTCTACTAGAAAAAATGCAAGTGTATACTTGTAGTACCAAAATAGGAGGAAGAGACAACCAGAAATGCAGAAGGCACAAGATCTGATGCTGCTGATGCTACACACAGCATTTAAAGAATACTATCCACTCTGCAGCAGAGTAAACACAAATTATGGCCTGTTCATTTGTACCAAAGACTGGGTAACTGAGACTCTAACCTCCTATGACACCAGAAATGTTAATTAATACTTAGAAAAGAAATGGTTGGAAAATTTCACGTAGAGGAAAAAATAGGCTTTTATTAGAGTACAACATAAAAAGATTCTTGGATTCGTCTTAGGCAATTAGTTGTGTATCTTGCTTCTACACCTTTAAATATCTCGACTTTTTTTTTCTCCTTTTCTCAATTTTATCAAACCAATAGTAAATCTTCACTACTTCTTCTCTGGCTCTGAAAGCCCTTGCTCCTCTTGATTTTAGCTGTGCAGTGCCCTCATAGTTCATTTGTTTGTTGTATCTGTTTAAAACACAGTGCAAGTCCTTCAAGAAGTATCTTAACATATTTTTAAACCATATGCTTCATTCCAAAGGAAAAGTGAATAAACTAGTTAAAGTAACCACAGCAATGGCCCAGGATAAGCAGTAGGTCTTTCTGCCACCTCGGGGCAGCTACACAGATGTGGGATGAGGTGCAGCTTTTGAGTTCTCTGCAGAGGTCACCCATGTGCTGCTGGTTACTGCAGGACGATCTCATCACTCTCTCACAGTGACAACCTCCTGGAGCTCACTGCCTTGGGACTGTAGAAACACTAATGGTATAAAATCACCAGGCCTGTAAAAGTGCATTCAACTATCAGGTTAAAAAAATTTCTACATTTCCTCTAGCTTTATGGGTACAAGATCCTCTTTAGCTTCTCCCAGTTCTGGAAGAGCTCACAGTCTGACTGATCTCCAATACAAAAGGATTTTATTCATGCCCATTACCTCTTGGTTAACTGCAGTTAAAATCAAGAGAGTTCTTGGGATATCAGGTCACAATCTGAATGAGTGTGAGGCATAGCTGACCTCACTTTAAATAAAAAAATACTTTCCTCAATAAAAAAACCCTGCACCTCAGTGCATGAAGAATAAAACTTTGTTTGAGTCCACTCTGTGAAAAGAATTGTTCCTTGTCAGCAAAATGAATTGGCAGGAGCTGAATGCTATATTACAGCATGAGCAGAGCTTTCCCATGCAGTGCTGGAGTGAAGTGCCTGAAGCATACAAGTTCTATTCAGTGTATTCAGGGCATATCACAATGCTACAAACCATTGACTATCTCAGCTCGCTCCTGGTCATGAACGCTGCATCCATCTTCCCTTGTTTACCATTATCCAGAAAATCTCATAGACAAAATTTATTGTCAAGAGTGCTTTCTGCTCCAGCATTTGGGCATGAATAACACACAAAAACTCATCCAACCATAAGTGTCCTCCTCCACTGAATGGTGTCCACAAGGCAGGACTCAGAAGTTCTTCTGGGCTCTACTTTCAGTGCCAACTGAGACCTTTTGCCATGAGCATATCACTTCAAAGGTTAAGGAAAAAAGGTTTGTTGAGTGTCCTCAATGTGCACCTAACAAAAGCTCTGATGCAACAAAGCTCCAACTACTGATTCTACTGGATGTGAAAGAGACACTGGAAAGCACTAAGGAATAAACTATAATAAGAAAAAAAATCAGGCAAGATAAAGCCTCACACTTGTATCTTAACCGTACCTCTAATGACAGGTGTAATCCAGGATGATACAAAGATAAAAATTAATTTCATTTTGCATTATTTTTACTTACCAGTTGACTTAGCAGGTTAACACTGCTGGCCCCATCCACCAATCTTGTAAGTTCTGAGTCTTTTTCTTCCTTTTTTTTCGATTTCACAGTACTTTGATCTTTTAAAGTTCTGTTTTCTTCTAAAAGCTCTTCCACTTTTTCCTGTAGTTTGATTTCAGATAATTTTAAACTATAGATATGATGGTGAAATTCTTCCAATTTTGTCCTGAGAAAGTCTTCAGTGTTCTGAGAGCACTGCAGTTCAGTCAGCAGGTTTGCCTGTTCTCTTCTAGTGTCCTCTTCTTTTTCCCTCAAGAACTTCAGGTTTTGCTGAAATGCCTTGAGGTGGCTTTTCACATCATGCTCCACATTTTCAGTACAAGTCTTCCACTGCATTTCTTCCCCACCAGGGTGTTTACAGCCCTGAGTCCCACTGCACACTGACAGCAGCTTCTGCTGGAGTTGCTGCACCATTCCCTCTTCTAACTCAGATGTCAAAAGAGCAATATGGGCATTAAGATCCAGGACTTGCTTTTCCAGCCTAGATACCTCACCCTGAAGGTAACAGTCCCTTTTCCTCTGTACCACTGTCTGTTGTCTCTGCCTTTGTTTGTAGTGCTCAAAATATTCTGACTGGCTTTTTATTTCATCCTCTTTTGTCTTCAGCTGCTCCTGAAGCCAATGCAATTTTCCCTTGTGCTTCTTCTCTGACTTCTTTTGGTTTTCAACCTATCATTTCAGTGAGATATATGGTTAACATAATGAAATAAAAAATATGAAATATGAAAGCTCTTGTTCCCTTATAATATTTATTAATTTAGTGATAATTCTGCCCTTGTTTTCTGAAAACTCAGGAACAACACAGGTAGGGTTTTTTTAAAAAAAGCCAGTAAAATACTGCATTTAGAGCCAAAATAACCTGTTTTGTCATTTCTGCCATCACCAAAACATCTCAGTAGGAAACAAACAAAACAAACTCATCCACATCTGCTACTATATAACATACAGGAACTATTTAGACACATTTTACATGTTCTACATTACATATTGAACCAAAATAAACCTTAGAACTCTAATTTATATATCCAGCTCTGATTTATAGAGTAACACATCCTTAACACTGACAGTACTGTGGCACTGGGGTGTTTCAGGCAGAGAAGCCATGGTTCTGTTATAGAAAACAGGACACACACTTTCCAGAGCCCAGGACTTTTTCCCTTTGCTCTTCACCATACCTGTCATCTGTCAGCTCCTCTTATAAGACTCCTGAAAAAGGAGAAAGGAACAGATGCCTTTTGAAACAGTTTGAGAGAGACTTTGGTATTTTCCTTTGCACTACAGTGTGTTTGAACACAGAGACTTAGAGGTGAAAGATGCCAATAAAAGGCAGAAGAGGCTTTCATGAGTCCTGTACTGCCCTTGCTTTGAGCAGAGTAAGAGCCACCAGCATCACAGGGACATTGCAGCACCTTTGAAGCAAGACTGAAGGCACAGAGACATGAAGGAATGACTTCTGTTTTTTCAAGGACTTCTTTAGATCAGTCATTTTGATCATCAATACTTTCCTGTCTGAAGCATTCAGTGGCAAGGCCTGGTCAGACGGAACACTAGGCTGAAAAGTCAGGCAGATGTGGGCTGATTTTTTTGTTGTTGTTGTTGTTGTTAAATCTTGATGGGAATATATGTCTAAGCTTCCCAAGTCTTGAAAAATACATTTCACTTTTAACTACAAAAGCAGAAACTATTCTTCATTCTCATGAATCTTGCCACATGGTATTAATGTCCTGTTAGAGTATTCAACTTTGACTTAAAAGTATATCTTATGCTAAATGGAATCAAAAGACATTGTTTCACTGAAGACTGTTCCTGAAAAACTTTCATTCCTTCTCCATTTTGATGAATCCATCAAATGAGCAAACTAGGTAAAAATGCCTGTTGTATGGAGCTAAGAAGGAGTACATTGAGTGGGTCCTAGGGGGAAAGTAAGAAGGCAGAGCATAAATTTGATCAAGGACCTGAATGAGAGAATGCCAAAAATAACAGAGAAATAGAAAGCTGGGAGAAAAAAAATCTAAAATTTCTTCTGATTTCTTTGGTAGAAAATGAGAAAGGCTGAGATCGTTTATTGCTTAAAAACAGGTCACTGGAGATGAGCTTGACTTAAATTACTATCACAAAGAGGAAACAAACTGGGTCATTTGGAACTATATCCCCTCACCAAGTTGCTCAGGTCCTCCTGAATGTCTCGCAGTTTTCCTTTAATGCGCACATTGGCATTTTCAACCTGGTCCACCTTCACATAAAGTTGATCCATCATCACAAGAAGTGTTTTGTGTGACAGCTCCAGCTCTTTCATCCTGTGATAGTGAGAATGAACATTTCTGCTAAGTAAATACCACAGTACAGTTCCAGATGGATAAGCAGTCACAAGCAATACATCAATTTATCTTTATCTTTGTATTTGTCTCCCAAAAATAAAATAGTAACAAATTTTTGATCACTAATATAACAAAATTCTTAACAAGCCTACTGGGGTTTGACACTATGCTGGAGAGTGTCCAAATTGTTAAATCTAACACCTTTCTGCTGGCTTAATAAGAATACCATAAGCAAACACATTTACAAGATTTTTGTTCAATGGAGGTTGGCATGCTATATGAAGTAACAATTTATCATAAAGACAACCACAACACTTCAGTCTCTGCATGTATCTGATCATAGGACTATGGTAGGTTCACAGTCAGTGAATTCAATTTTTATGTCAGTAAATGCTTCCCATCAAAATTAGCATTATGGGCAATGTACCTGTACATAAGTACCTACAAGTACCTACATTTTAGGGGCTGAAGTGAAATATCTTACTTCAGTGGGTACTAAACCTACAGTGCATAATTTTATTGGCTTTGTCTGCAAAGATGGGTTTTGACAAAATATAGGTTTGCTTTGCCTGTTGCTGGTCAAATGGTAGTATAAAATTATGAAGTATGATATGAAAATCTGTTAAAAAGATTGTTATTTTGAAAAAAGCCCACTATTAAAATATTTCTGACAAAATTGCTTGATGAATTCACAGCAATTTAAAATTATAAAAATAAGTGGTTTAATGCCATTTGTATTTCCTATCCTTTTTAACTGATGTTGTTTAGAACAGTGCTGTTGCTGACTATCAAAACCTTATTATTCTAGTCAAATGTATAATTAATGTTTAATGGCATCTTCATCTACTGTAATGATTAGAATTAACACACTAAATTAGATGAAGCTTTCTGAAACAAGGAACTTTTTTTACAACATGAAATTCCAAATTAATTCTTATTTTAAAAGGAACAGAATATACTTTAAAAACAGAATTTACACCATATGAATATTTAAGAATGAAACATTCTGAGAAAGCTGCAACAATATGTTAGACTATGCTGTAAATCTTACTTAAATAATAATTCTTTAAAAAATTATTATTGCAGTTCTATTCTGACAGCTATACAAAACACACATGCATCTTGTCCAACACTCTAAAAACACATAAAGTCTTTCTTTTTGCTGGTTCTGCATGTATCATTTGACAACCAGTACACAGGGCAAAGTGAAGCACACATTTGTCACATAATAATAAATTTTAGTGCAACCCCCCCTCTCATTTACCTATTTCTTAGGATGGAATATGACTCCATGTAGTCCTCTAGAACACCTTTTAGTTTTTTCTCTGACTTTTCCAGCTCTTTTATTCTGAGGTTCAAATTCTCTTCTCCAACACTGTTTACTTTTTCCTCAGGTGTGCCTGTATCTTCTAATTCCTGAAAAACCCAGGAAGTAGCAAGTTTAACACTGAAATTGAGGATAGCAAATCCTTCATTACCAGGCATTCTAATACAGTAACAAAACTCTTGTTCTCTTCCAGATGAAGGATCCATGATGAAAAAAAACCCAAATTAGGTTCTCTATGTATTACAGTCTAAGCATGCTATAACAGAATCTAAGCCTCTGATGATCAAATGAACAGTCCTTCTTGACTCTGAACACATTTATTATTTATGAGAAAGTCTCATCTCATTAGCCCCATTAGCCTGTATGAAGGGAGTTGCTGTTCACAACATGAGATCCCCATGAAAGATTCAGTTATGCTAATTAATAAAGGAGTTAAGCATCAAAGTTTTGAAATGAGAATAATTTTCTACTAAATATGGGAGTTCATAAAACTAAGTGTATTTATTTTGGATAAATGTATTACATTATTATTGTTTCAAGACAGAAGACTAAAAAAGGATATTTCCTATTCAAATGACATTCTATACCTATTTCAGAGAAAAGCATTCCATTTATTTAATTGGTATTTTGGAATTCTGCATGTAGTATTTTACTTAAATCTACTTTACTTCTGACAGGCCATGAAACCACAGCTGAAAGAAATTTTCAAATTTGGGCTTGAGAAGGCAAGCTAAGGTCGGTTCTTTTCTTCTGCCTCTTTTAGTCATAAATCTAGAAATTCTTCAGAAACTCACTTCAGTAAGTACAGTCCTATAACTGTGTCCTGGTTTCTGCTGGGACAGAGATAATTTTCTCCTTAGAAGCTGGGAAAGTGCTGTGTTTTGGATTCAGGATGAGAATGATGCTGATAACACTCTGATGTTTTGGCTGCTGCTGCTCAGCAGTGCTCACTCTCCCTCAAGGACTCTTCAGTGTCCCATGTCTGCCAGTGAGGAGCTGCACAAGGAGCTGGGAGGGAGCACAACTGGGACAGCTGATCCAAACTGTCCAAAGGAATATTCCACACCACAGAGCTTCATGCTCACTATATAAACAGAAGGGCATTACCCAGAAAGGGGCTGATTGCTGTTCAGGAACTGCCTGGCCACTGGTCAGCAGGTGCTAGGAAACTGTACTGCAAAGCACGCTTGATCGTCTTGAGTCCTGTTAAATTCTCTCTCTCTCACTCTCTCTCTCTCTCCTTATAATTACAATTAATAGCATATTATTATGGCAATATTTTGCCTCAATTATTAAACTGTTTGTTTCTCCAGCCCAAGAGATCTACCTTTTCTTTCTGATTCTCCTTGTGGAAGGAGGGTCTGGGGGAGCGAGGGAATGGCTGCACAGTGCCTGCCTATCAGCTGGGTTAAACCTCAACAAGCTGGCACCTGTGAAATGCCTGTGATTTTGCTACATTTGTGTTGATTTGGAATTGGATCTGTAACTGGAATTCAGCCACAGAGTTTGGATTTATTACAAGAGAAATAATGCAATTACTTTTTTTTTTTTTTTGTAGACACATGCTGAATCTACAATGCAAAGACTCAAAGAAGATAAAAGTAACTTTTTTGATACTGAGGAGAAGAATATGGCACAAAATCAGTGCAAAACAATATAAAAACTAGTTCTCTTTTTCATCTCATGTTTTTGATGTTTTGTTATGTACTGTTCACAGGTTCAGTCAATTATATAAAATGTTACAATTTTGGTCATTTGTATGAACTCACTGTCCTTATGTCAGTCACACGAGGACCTAGAGCTGAAACGATTCAGCCACTCTTCAACCCCTTAAAAAGCCATGATACTTAAAAGTGTGAATAGACATAAAAGAATAAATCCATGTGGACAACAAAATTCACACCTCTTTGTGATACCAAGCCCAGTCCCTTCTCAGAGACCACGCATCCCTGAGACATGTTAACATAATTATGGCTCTCCCCTGGATGGTATAATTTCCCAAATGGAACATTATCTTCAATTTAGAGTTCCTTGAGACATTAGTATTTTGTCTGTACTTGTAATTCGTAAATGGAATAGACACCTTGTTCTCTGAGAATGGCTATCCCTGAACAGCACTGCAAAAGGCATATATAAGAATAGTTACCTTAGAAAACTGTTAATTTTCTCATTAATAATTTACTGTGGAAGCCAAATTAATATCATTTGCAGTTGCAGCATGAAACCAGGAAAGCTGTTATAACTGACACAAGCAATGAGACACTTACAGTTTCCTTCTTCACTTACACAGCTGGGACAGATGTTTTGAAAGCTATGTCACAAAAAGGGAAAATCAGGCCCAAATTCTGTGATTCAGTCCATCTTGTACGGACTTAAACCATGTCCCCAAGTGCCACATCCACACCTTTGAACATTTCCAGGGATGGTGATTCTGATTCTATCAACTCCTTGGACAGCCTATTCCAAAGCCTGAACATCCTGTTAACACACTGTACCCATTCCCAGCTCTATAGTAAATACCAATATACAACAGAAAGACTGTAATGATCTGTTTTCCAAAAGTACAAATCCTGCTAGCTCAGTGCAGAAAAAAACCATCATAAATGCAATGGAACAGGTCAGCCCAATCAGCCAGTTTTCCTGAGAAAACTGTCACATGCAAATGACAGTGTAACAACAAAACACATAACCAAATAAGGAAATGAAACTGTTCATACCTTCTCTGCTTTGTAAGACCCTCTCCTGTCTGTGCAGTGTGCTTGTTGTGCAGCCACGTGCTCTGACCATCCCATGTTTGTGCTTGTAGTTTCATATTCAAAAAAGTGATGAGCAAATCTGTCTGTGAGAAGTGCTTCTTTGCCAAGTGAATCCTTGTTCCTTCATTGGCACCAGGTTTGATTATCTCAAGCTCTGTTTACCTCCCTTTGTAGTCCTTTGCTTCTGTGATGCCAGAACTCTCTCTTGCAGCGAAGGCCTTATTTTTCCACAATCTGTCATCACACTGCTAAAAGCCTTAACTAAAACAGGAAAAATTTCTATTTGAAAACACATTCTCTAAATGCTTGTTCCTTTTGAACAATATATTGTGAGCAACACCTTCTTTTGGGGATCGAGATTCCAGACTTTTGCATGATCCTTGCTTCCAAGGTAAATTGTGCTTTCTAGCAGGGTTATTCCAACCCTGACATCAGCCACAGTTCGCTGCGTGGGACTGAACTAATCTTGTGGAGTGTCTCATCTCCTTCTGCAGGTAAATGCTCTTGTCCAGTGATTTTTGTGCAGAGTACTTCTCTTCAGAGCCTGATAATTACCTGAGCAAACAGGCTGCTTCTGAGGCTGATTCCTGCACCTTCAACAGCTTTCTTTGTCCTTCCT
Source organism: Brachypodius melanocephalos (assembly GCA_013398615.1). NCBI lineage: Eukaryota > Metazoa > Chordata > Aves > Passeriformes > Pycnonotidae > Brachypodius > Brachypodius melanocephalos. Next base: position 9,977,641 of record VZSR01003371.1, on the reverse strand, counting down.
TAGTTGTTCACTGACTTATGTTATTTCTGTCAATCATAATTTCCACTTCATGTGATGTATTATTGTAACCAACTTATTCATGCTGGAGTTCAGTGTGTCCATGGGAGCAGACTTGTTTCTCTGTGGCTTTCTACACAAATACGATTTTCAAGAAAATGTGAGGGAGGAGAAAGTTATCTTCTAATATTGTGCTCTTAATGTTTTCATCTTGCCTTAACATTTCAGAAATAATTCATTATTTCTTCATATTGTCTTTCCAGTTCTGAAGTATTGATTTGCTTTTCCCTCTTTGAAGGAGTAGTATCTTTTATTTTCTAACCATTGTCTTAAAAAAGTCTTTGCAACTTTCATTTTTTCAGCATGTGCTTCACCCCCAATTTTTCTTGCAGTTCAGGTGGTCAGTGACTGTTTATCTACCTCTGGTTGAGGTTGTGCCATTTTTGCTTCCTGGTAGTGAATGAAATTTTTTTATTTCATCTGACAGGACGCCACGATTTCCAAATAATTATGTTCAACTACTTCTCTGCTTATCACATTTATCTACATGCCCATTTCTCCAAGTCTTTCTTTCTTCTTGAAGAGATAACTGAGCACAGCACATCATGCATTCTCTTTTCCTGACCTCTCAGGCCACCATGGAATCTGTCATTTTGCCAGGGCTGTCTTTACAAGATACTGTCTTACTTTTCAAGAAACATTCAAAGGATCATACTACCCCCCACAGTTCTCATCCACTTCAAAGTTTTCATACTTCAATCTACCATCTTGCCTTTCTCCAAAACCCTTCCTTTCTGCTCCTGTGGATTTCCAGCTTAGGAATTTAATATGAATTTTACCACGGCAGGGATGTAAATGTTTATTTGTTTCCAACTTTGAACAGTTTGCTTCCTGTCAGTTATTTACTATAGACAACTTAATGTCAAACACTTAGCTTTTTTAATATAGATATTAAAAAGGAGATCCTGTGTTTCTTGGGTGAAATGCAAACCACATTTGTTGAAAGCATGCAGTATGGAGACAAAAATCTCAGTACTGTAAGAAAACCATTTGGTAGATAACAGTTCACATAGCAGCCAGTAATTGCACTTGTATTTTTTCTGCTGTTTGGTTGGTGTGAGAGTGTAAGTTCTGTTTATTTTTTTTTTCAGTGTTTATGATGTGCTGGTCCTTATTTGATTGTGAAATCATTCCAGCTTGAAGCCGTATCTTTAAAAAAATCTCTAATTTTAAGTTCAAATATTTTGCAGCTTCAAGTATTATGCAAACTGCTTTATGAAAAAATGCATCAATTTAAAGCTGCTTAATAAATATTTTCTGTATTTTTGCACGTGGACTCAGCTTTTCACTCCATAGGTTCTTTTAATAGCCTGTAAACAAAACAAAAACCAAAATAGAAAGCAAAAACAACACAGAAAAGAAAAAGTCTGCTAAGCTTTAGATAAAAAACATTACTTTAGAAATACATATTGGTATCAAACCCTAAATTCACAGACAGCACAATGCCTTTCCAAATGTTTTATATTTCGTTAAGAATAACTAGAACCAAAGTTACTATCAATAAATCACCTGGTTTGCCTTGAAATAGTTAACGGAGTTGAAAAGTCCAACTATAATTATGTATCTTAATATTTGGCTTTTCTGTGTTTATCAGATTCACCTCTGGGAAGATGAATTAAAGGACATTGCCCATCCCACCAGCACCACAATGTGATGTGCACTCCTATAAATGTCAAAAGCTGAGTGGTTATGTGGCTACACAGTCATTACCCCTGTGTTATCCCTTCAAAATGCTTGTCACCAAGATTGAATTTAATTACTCAAGTACTTACTGTTAACAGGAAGTGTAGCACATCATGTTAGCACAATGCATTTTCTGGAGACTATTAACATTTGCAATTTTTTGTTTTGTTTTGTTTGTTTGTTTTTGTTTGTTTGTTTGGGGGGGTTGGGGTTCTTTTTCCTATTTTAATCCAAGGGGAACCCAGAATACTATCAGTGTGGAAATCTATAGCTCCCTTGAATGCACAGTATGTCAAAATGTTTTAAATGGAATTTTAAAAATGCTGGTGATGTCACTGTTTATTGAATGTTTATGAAGTATCTCTAGACTTGGCAAGTATATCTTTCAACATACTTAAAAACATACATATGCATCCAGATGTTAGCACCTCTAACTGGAACTGGTATAAAAACCTGGATGAAATTCCAAAGACAGTAGTTTGGTGACTCTTTTAACATTACTCTTTCAAAGTCATCTTAACCAAAATAGCATCTGTCTTATCTCATCTCATCCAAAAATTCATTTCAAATTGTGGAAAGGTGAATAGTTACCATAAGGCTTCACCTGTCTTCAAACATCTCTCTATAAGGAGATGCTTGGTTTTTGACAAAATAAATTTCAGAAGAAATCCTGAAAGTATTGAAAAATATTGCCCAATTTCAAGTACTTTTCAACTTCTAACAATCAAAAGAAAGCTCCAGCACTTTTAAGAAAACAGTAATACCCGAGAATTATATTCCACGCATCTGCATCTGTTACCATTTTATTGAAAAACAAAAAGCATACGCAGCACTGCTTGTGATGAAAGCCCAGAGCAAGTTCCAAAAAGCATCAACAGAAGCATGATAACTGAAGATACTGGACCTGAATAAACCCTAGAAAGAGCCCATAATAATACAGGTCTGATTTCTCAAAAGTACTTGAGATCTGGGCAGAAGAAAATATTGCTTCATGCTAATAATATTGTTTCATGCTAATAATAGGGGCTTGGGGTAACTATTGCCATCATTCTTTTCCACAATTCAGTACTGATAGTTTCAAAGATGTTGATTAAACTCCCACTACAAGAAGATTCCTTAAAGATAATTCACAGCAGATTACAAAGAAGAAAAGGTTTGGAAATCTTGTAAAGGCAAAAGCACTGTGTAGTATTGGGTTAAAAAAAAAAACAAAACCAAAAAACCCCCACCCCAACAACAGAAAGTATACAAATACTGTATAATATTCAACAGCTTTAAAGCATAGTTTAATCCTCAAACAGTTAGACTGCTGAGTTACCATCCTTCCTGAAAGGCAGTGTGGAACTTGCATTGCTCCAGGGAAGAGGACTGGGATCGATTTTCTAAATTGCACTTCCCTCTTGTTCTCTGTGAAAGGTGAGTACTGGCAATACAGCTCATGCTACAGCTGAAGAAATTCACTGCCTTTTGCACTGAGCTGAAAGGATCAGGACACTGTGAAAGGACAGTGAGATTGATGGCAATGTCTCAGGGGAAAGGCACAGAGGTTTTTTACCCTCACCCTTTCCATGTTGTGCCATTCATATTGCAACCTTCAAATTGCCTCATAAAAGGGAAAATTTGTTATTATTTCCTAAGTTATTTCATGGCCTCAAGGATCTGGAGGAAGTAAAATCAACTCCTTATTTTGCATGGGTGGTTATGCTTACAGGGCTTCTTGGAAACCAAAACTTAGGCCAAACATTGTTTGCCACCTCTTCACCCAGCATGACAGAAAGGCAGGAGCTGACAGCAATACCTGAAATTTCAGACAAAATGTACCTGCTCTGCAAGAATGGAAAGCACTCACTGCAGTCAGCACCTTTGAATAAAAAATCATTTCTCATTGAAAACCCAATTCTAGACTTCCTGCAGAAATCTAGGAAGGAAAGCATCCAAGTTGGGCTTTACAGATGACTCTTCCTCTCTGTGCAGGTAAAACCAGTATGCCCTTCCTCATGGCTTAAGGGTCTTACAAACAATCCCCCAAACATGGCAAAATCTAGGAGTCAAAAACTGAGTACAAAGAAATATAAAAAATACCAACCACACGTCTCGGCTCAGTTGTGTCATCAAGGCCACAGAATGAATGCTAGTGAAAAAAACAAAAAAAGGAACAAAAACTATAACATAAGATCAAAAGAAAATGAGGAAAAAAGAAAAGAAAGAAGATATAAGATATGTAATATGAAATCCAGTATCATTATAGCAGATATTCTTATCTCATTAATTGATAATTAATTGATCTGAAAGAAAGACACAGTATACCAAAATCTTACTCTAAAAAGCAGTAAAAAAACCCCAGTATTTGAGGGCAGTTTTACAATGGCAAAATCTGTGGGATTTTTACTTCATATATATTAGGCTTGGCTTTGGAATTCACTTAAAGTAGTACCTATAATTACATACACTAAACCTTTCCAGAACCAAGACTTACCAAGCCAAGAGCACAACCTAAACGCAACTGAAATAGCAGAGAATCAGCTCTGAGAAGAGAAGAATGTGTTTAAACAGCATTTGTTCCTAATATATCAACTCACAGATTAAAACCGAGATTTTATATAATTCTTCTGTATAGCCTCTAGAAACAGGACAGTTTGCTGAACAATCTATAGGGCAGAAATACTGTAATCTTTATCTTCTGATTTGACAGAATTTTACACAAAACTTTAAACCTGAATCCACTCCTAAAGGAAAATGAAAAGTCATACTCATGACACAGTAAGTGGTGCATTGCCCTTGCCCACCAGCAATGGGCTCAGCTACAAATGCTGCTGTTGCTTCAAAAGCATTAAACTTCTCTCCACAAGAAATTATCGTGCTCAGTATCAGTAGCACATAGGTGTCAGTCTGCACCCTTTAACACATTAAACCTTGAGAAGAACAATGAGGTAAAATGACATCATTCATTGATTCCCTGACAACACAATCTTCCTTTGGGCCATCAGAATGGTATATAATCCCTGGGAAAAAATAATTCAAATGTGATAGGGATAAAAGGAAGCCCTCCACTCATCCAGAACTGAAGGTTAACAGAAAGAGATGAAGCTTTTTTGAGGTCTCTTGCTAATGTAACATTAAAGCAAAGAGGATGTTAATCATTTTAACTCATTACCAGCTTTCTGCTAAGCTTGTGATTAAGCTCTTTCTTTTCCAGTGCTTTTCCGCCTCCATCCGGCTGATGAACCAGCAGAGATAATGCTATTTTCCATTTCCAAAATTATCAGTCTGGCTAATCCTATACCTGCTCTGTAAACTGTAATGGCAATGGCTTAAAGGCTTACATTTTTGCAATAGCAACATCTAGAGATGTTGATTTTTTTAGAATAGGTGGATAAACAGTAATATTTGAAATTATAAGTATGTACAAGTATTGTCTATCTCTCAACATTTCTCTGCTTTGAGGAGTTCAGTGCAGCCCCTTAGACACCACTGGCTGCCAGGCAGGAACAGCCTCAGGTATAGACATGATCAGGGGCATAAGAGAGCAAAGACATCAAAAGAGACCTTTTAAGGGTGAAGAGTGCCTGTGTTTCTCTGCCAGTGCAAACATGGACACTGCCCTCCTAAAGGACACAGACAGACAGAGCAGCCTCAGCCATGTCACTGTGGGGGTGACGTAAAGCAATAATTAGCAATAGCACCAGACAGCCCAGTTCCTGCAGGCTCCTCTCCTGGCCCTTCCACAAACCCAGATGGGTAACGTAGTCTGAAAAGTGCAGGACAAGGTACAACTGAGGGCAGACATCTACTGTGGGAGCAGAAGAGGCCAAGGAAGATGCTAAGGGAACTCGAATATTTGCTAGAAGTGCAGCTGGGAGGACTGCCACATCCTGAAAGCAGATGAAGGGATGCTAAGATCAGAGAAGGGTGAGGAAGAAACTTCTCTACACACAGTGAGCTGCTCCCTGAAGCCTCTCTCTGTTCTGCAAATCCCACTGACCTCTTTCAATTCCCTCCAGTGTCCTGCAAAAGCCTTCCTTTTGCCCTTTTACCCCATTCTCATGCCAAGAGAAAAAAATGACTGAAAACTCCACTAACGTCTCCATTCAGCCCAGCAGCAGGTTTATGTAGGATTACATACCCATAAATGCTGAAGTAAATGAACCTGGGATGTGACTCAAGTTGGGGTCTAAGCACTGTTTCAGCAAAAGTAACATGACTAAAACACTGCTGGGGCTTAGAGAAAGACCCATTGTTAGTCCATCCTCTGCAGAGCAGCCTAAACTCCACAGACCTGAGAAAAACCTGAATCCATGAACCTTGCACCATCCCTTGCTTGGGAGCCACAGTGACACAAATTCATTTGCTGTCTGAAGCCTTGATCAGAGCTGCTTCTTCAAGAAAAAGCTGGATCCATTATATTAACTTATTTCTTTAGTAAAGCAAGAAATACTCCTTAATTGTAGTGTTTCACAGGCACTTCACTAATTTTATTTTTCAGTACTTGAAAGTTTTGCAAAGCAATGCTACCAAAGAATAGTGCTGAGCTAACCAATTTTTTCAGAGACAAATCTTTGCTCTTTCCCTCTTTCTTGATTTAAACCACAGCAAATCCTCCTTCTTCTAGTCTAGAGTCTCTCCAGACTCCTTAATTCCTTCCTGTACTTGACAGAAATCCTGGATAGGAAATAATTTTGAGCAGATTAGGGACAGAGCTGCATTTCATGCAGCAGTGACTCAAACTTGATTTTATCTTGTCTTAAAATAGATTTTGTGATATTAAGTTAAGTACTATTAACATCAGTGCAACAGAGAAAAACAATTTTGTATGGAAAAAAAATCCACTGGTAGTGCCCAGACATAAATTTACCTTTTCCTCAATTTCTTTGAGTTGCCTCTTTTGAAGTTCTATTTTATCTTCTAGATCTCGAATTCGCTGGAACAGAAAAAGCAAATAGACATGATTATATCTCATTTGAAAAGCATATGAACCAAAAAGATAAGAAATAGGTTAAAAATAAAGAGAACAAATGCCCATTATTAACATAAAACTCCCTTTACAATTATACTAGGCATGTCCATGGCAAAATTTTGCACATTTCCATGAAACCATGGCATTTCAAACAAGCTGCATGTTCAGAACATCATGTTTACTACCAGAAAGTCTACTCATCACCACTCATTAATCATACTTTTAACATATATTCACAGACAATTCCATTTTGCACCAAAATTCTTTTTCTGTGCAACTGCCAGTTTTTCTCCTTACCTAGACAGTCAGCAAATTACACTATCACATTTCCTTTTAACTCTTCATTTTCTATTTCTATAAAACATAACCATGCTTCTAGCATAGTCAGGCTATACCAGACCAAAGAGAACACACAGATTTTCAGTTTATCACAAAGACACCATCCAGCTCTGTCCTATTACCAGTCACCTCCCACCAGAGCCAGATGGAATGTTTCCTTCACTGTAGCTCCCCATATTTTCAAGGATTTTTCTTGTTCAGCTTCATAAGGATTCTTCAAAAACATGACCTGCTGCTGGGTCCACATATCTTACTCTTTTCTGCATCACATATGCCTTTTTTTTTCTTTTCTGTAAGTTACAGGTCTTTTTTCTTATTTTTTATTTTTCTTTTGATGTTGGGTGTCTTATACAATTGAGATGCATTTTATTACACTTTCAGTATATTGTACTTGTTACAGATAAAGTAGGTTCTAAGTTATTTTTTCTACAGGCAGAAACCTGAAACCTACTAACAGTATTTTGTGATCAAGAAACAGCTTCATACAATGAGATTTTTTTGGAGGATTAACTACTCAACCTCAGCCTGGCCTGCAGCAACTAGGGGTGTTAACAGTTCCTGAACTTGGAAAGACAAATTATCATTTCCTCTAATGTGAATAGATAGGTAAATAAAATTAATGCAGCTGCTGCTGCCTCACTCCCAAATTATTTTATGACTCTCAAATTGATGTGAACAATAGTATCTCTTCCAAAACAGCATCCAGTCATCACTTACAAACCTGTGTGTATCAACTGATGCTAGTAGTTGCTTACTTGCATTCAGTTCTAAGACCTCAAATAGGGGTCAATGCTCCACACTCATTTAGTCCAGGACAGCTGCAGCAAGGCAGCAGACTGACCAGACTAGTTCAGAGAAACACAAAGTTTGGCTTGAAAATCACAAACCTAACCTGGAACCATTCCAAAAATGAGATATACACAACCCTGCAGTTCACTTCTCCTCGGGCATACTCCTCCACACAAATATTGCAGACAGGCGACGAGCAAAAAACTTTGTTATCATTGCTCTTGTTCCAAAATGGAAGATATTGCTTACAGACTGCTTTGAATACCATATATTCAGTGTAAGTCAATTAAAATCTACACTACATCATACTGCAGTGCTCAAAGGTTTCCCCAGATAATACACAAACCAGCACAAACCAGATTACCCTCATGTGACACAAGCGAATGCACCTCTGCTGACAATCACAAATGCCTCAAGCACAGCTGTATTAATTTCACTTTTCTTCTATTGCATTTGAATTGATTTACAGTTCATCTACGCCCTGTTCAAGGCAAGCGTATCTCTCAAGTGATCATCCTCATATACTGCATGTACCAGCAATGTTACAATCACTGTAAAAACCATGGGATGAGAAGCAGGCAGATAGAATCACCCCCAAGATCTCTAATCCATCAGGTCAGACTCTTGTTCCTCTCCTATTCATTACAGTTATGCTGATTCCTACTTATAACCACATCCCAGACCCAACTGACAGACTTCACTCCTCTGGGGATTGTGCTGTGCTCTGAGGTAAAATTTGACCGTAGCGAGATAAGTTGAGAGAAGCAATTTTTTAAAATACCATTTTCATCTTCAAGATCTATCATGCAAAGGTATTTTTCAATAACTCCTGAGAGTTTGCCTTTAGAAAAAAAAAGAAAATAAAAAAGCCACCAAACATCTGGTGGATTTCTCACCTCAGGGTTTAGAGCAAGTGTTCCTCTCTAAAAGAACAAGTTAATTAGGATAAGATGGTATTTTTAGGATTTGGGAATTCTGTTAATGAACTAAAATCAAGATGTTATTATTCCCTTATGAATTTTTAATCTTTTCAAGATTATAGCTATCCAGCTCTTTTCTCCAACTATTCAGAACAGTTCTAAAAAAAGGGCTGAGGCTTCCATTTTCCAATTCCCTCCTGTAATAACTGTCAAATTTTGGGAGATGAAAGATAGAGAATAGTTTTAAGGTGTGGAAACACACACCTTCTTAAAAATAACTTAAAACACAAGGACAACCTACCAGCTGAAAGGGAATACATAAAAGATTGAATTTCTTAGCAGTGAAAATCTACAAAACTCCCTCAAAACAACTAGACTGGTAACAGTAAGGCAGATTGTTCTGGTTTTGGCTGGGGTAAAGTTAACTTTCTTCACAGTGGCTGGTACGGGGCTGTGTTTTGGATTTGTGCTGAACACAAGGTTGATAACACAGAGATGTTTTTGTTATTGCTGAGCAGAGCTTACAAAGAGCCAAGGCCTTTTCTGCTTTTCACACTCCACAGTGACAGGGAAGCTGGAAGTGAATGGGAGGCTGGGAGGAGACACAGCCAGGACAGGTGACCCAAACTGACCAAAGGGATATTCCAGACCATGTGACATCATGCTCAGTATATAAAGTGGGAGGAAGAGGGCAGAAAGAGGGGGGACATTTGCAATAGTGGCATTTGTCTTCCCAAGTTTCCATTCACATGATGGGCCCTGCTCTCCTGGAGATGGCTGAACACCTGCCTGCCCATGGGAAGTGGTGAATTAATGTCTTGTTTTGTTTGGCTTCTCTATGTAGTTTTTGCTTTCCCTATCAAACTATCTTTATCTCAATCCATGAGTTTTCTGGTTTATTGTTCCAATTCTCTCCTGATCCTGCTGGGGAGGGAGGGAGGGAGGGAGGGAGTGGCTGTGTGGGGCTTAGCTGCTGGAGGGGGTGAAACCACAGCAGTTCTGTTTGGTACCCAGTGTGGGGCCTGAAGGGTTTGGGATAACAACAGATGCGGCTGAGATGTACTAGATTGAACTCACAGCTCTTAGTGCTGCTCAGCCAGGAATCAGCAGGCTCCTGTTCCTGCCATGGGGCTTGATTACCTGATTGTGTATTAGAATCTACTGCTCAGTAGTGGCCACTTCTTGCTTTCCCTGCTTGCTGTAGTGCTGCACTGCTTATCACCTCACCGCATTGTGCCTGGGAACGTTTTGATAACAGCCATGGGCAGGGCCTGGGGTGGCAGGTGGCCAGGGCACTGCTGCTGCACTGCACAGGGTGGATACAGCCAGCAGGGCAGACACTGATGTGTATAAATGTGTATTCAGAGCTGCTCCAGACTTGCTGCTGAAGGGTAATATGCTGAAGGCAGGTGATTGTTTAAACAGCTTGTATTCCTCTCATACGAGTGGAAATCACAGTGACAGAGTACTTTTCCTGCAAATGAGTAAAATTTTGTAACTAACTTCTTTGCTGCAGAAATTAAAGAGTTCAAATCTAGACAGGTCAAAAATTGTTTTAAAACACAGCCTTGGGCTGGAATTGTCCATCAGGTATCAAAGCTTGGGGTTGTTTGCTCCTGGTTGTTTACTAGCTTTCCCCTGGAAGATTATCCAGGAGGATGAAGTGGGTGTAGCTATTCCCATGAATATCCTCTAATTGCTCAGGGATAGCACTGGAAGATAACCAGCATAGTTCAGCTACTTATATATCCTAAAAAATCTGATATAATCATTTATTTCCATTTAACTGTAGAGAAAGACTTTAAAATATATACATGTAGATGCAATATATTGGCTGGAAAAAAACTAGTGATTTATCCTTGCATAGAGTATTTAACACATAAAAAGAATAATTTTCCCTTATTGTACCTACCTGCATTTACTGCATTATCTTGATCAAAAAGACAACAATTTCCAAAATACAAAGTCAAAGAATACATGTAAGATAAATAATCACAGCTGTAACAAAAGAGTATCTTCTAGAAGTAGCAAGACGTGTTCATCAGTCAAAGGCTGTATTTAATTACTGAGAACAAAATTACAAAAAAGTTAGACATATCAATTAAGACCAAGGCAGGACTGTTTGAGACTCAGTATAAGCCTTTTCCTCTTTATCTACTGTTCCTTTCATTTGCAAGAATTACCAATCAAGAAGCTGTGATTTCAACACTTGATTAGATGATTTCAGTATATTCTGATCTGTTTGTGTTTTCAAAAGTGTGACTGTGACAACAAATCATGCAGAACTATTTCATTGTTATCATGGAATTCTACATACTTTTCTGCTTCAGGGTATAAATTGATGATCATTAAGTTGAGCTTTTCCTGCTATGTGGTATAGAGTTGTAACAACTGTGCTATAAAATATGCATTCAGCTCTACCCATGACATGGCTTGCAGGAACTTTGCAAATCCAGTATAATTCAACAGCTCAAAAAAATGCAAGGAAGCAACATAATTGACTCTATTTTGCTCTCAGAACTTTGGTAAGTCTCAGCTGAAAAGAAAGCCATAGGCTGTTCTTCTCTTTATTTCCATTTTTAAAAAGAGAGGGATAGGAGGTATGGATAGGCAACCTGAATCCAGCACAGTGTTTGTGCTTCCCTTAGAGTCCCCAGCTTGGTCACAGCCAGAGCGAGGATTAGGGACAATGTAGAGCAGTGCTCTGGTGGCTTCTAGCAGCTCCTGTGTTCCTGCAGTTAATAGCTGCCCCTCAGTCACACAAGTGCACCTTTTTGGGACTGACAGGATTCATGAGTAGTCAAATCATGGGGCCATACAGTTGAGTTACTGTAGGCAAACAGCCATAGCCAGGCAAAAACAGAGCAGTGGGAATGCAGCCATGGAAGAGAGGAGTGTTAACATAAGGGATGGATTCTTAACACCGTCCACCTTGCCTGCATTCAAAACCAACCTGCCAAAATAATTAAGATTTATGTGTCATTGACTTTTTTTACAACAGCAAATAAAATCTCATCACAAAAGCTCCGGAAAACAGATGGTGCCTTTGCAAATACTCCCTGCATGGAGCTTCCCTGACTTTCCAAAGAGGGTTGGACCACCCCCCACTTCAGTATGACGGACACCTACTCGATAAATCCATCATTCTTCCACTGGCAATGGAGTTTGCGGTCCCTTGTGAGGAAGCGCTGCCGGTAGCCGTGGTGCAGGCGGGGCTGAGGGCGTTCCCCGTGCCGAGCCATCAGCAGAGGGCTCTGCTGGCCAGGCAATGCTCCGCTGCAGCGCTGCCAGCACTGGGGCTCAGCTCACACAGACACTCGCATCGCCAGACACACACAGAAAAAAAGAGGCTCAAGGTGCCTCACTTATTACTTAATTGCGATTCGAACAGACTTTTAAAGTCCCATTATGAAACTCTTCTTAGTAGTAGTTACGCATGCAGCACTTACACAAAGGTAGGAGGCACATGTGTAACAGCCTGAAAGTACTAACAATTAGGTAAAGGAGAGCACATCCAGAAAGGGCAGGCAGCTAAAGTACACATTTGCTTTGGTAGTCTGTAATGCAAAGACAAGCAAAGGCTGGCCCTAATGTGGCAGGCACTAGATATGACATTATATTACTAATAGAGTCACAAAAGGGACGTTTGCCATCGGTCAACCACAGTTATATAAATTGTATGTTCACTGACTGCAGGCCTCTCCAATTTAATTCCTGGAGAGATCCCAAACACAAAGGGCTGTCCAACCATCCCAAAAGCAAGAAATTTGACCTTTTTTTCAGCAGGAGATTCCTTATGTGCAGAAGATTCCTCATAAATGCTCAGAACCCTCCATTTGCTTTCACCTCATGATGGAAACTTCATTTTTCTGGGAAACAGGATCCACTTCTTGAAGTGCAGTGACTCACTTAAGCAATTCTCTTCGGTAAACTTGGATGACAAGTGCCTTCCAGTACTGTCAGGGAAACTAATATAAGTCAGCTCTTCCTTTCTCAAGTAGCAGAGGACTGAAACACCAAGATGGGACTACAAACTCCTACTCCCAGCAGGTTTGACCTTCCTACAGAGCAGGAGCATCTAAGTTTCCTAGAAGCATAGCTTCATAGGCAGTATAGTACCTGAACTGGCCTCGGTGGGACCAATTCAGGTATCTCTGCACCTACAGCTCAATCTCCCTGACAGCTGGAAAATTTCCAGCACCCTTGTTGCACCCTCGTGCAAGGGAGGAATCACAATAATCAGTCTGCATCCAAAATCAGCAAGAGGCTAGATAACCCTGGATGCAGATTGATTATTGTCATTATCCCCTTGTACAAGGATGCCATCTAAAGGATAAAACAGTACTTAAAACTGAATTGAAGACAAAGAGTCAATGAAATCATACTAGTACCCTTCCAGTGGAGAACCAGCCTGGTACTGATTTCAAAAGGCAAATTTCTGTAATTTGTAGCATGCTTTAGTTCCTGCAGCTGTATTGCAACCTCAAGGTTGCAAGCCACATCTCTGGAAAGTCTGAAAAATCAAAGTTTAGGCAAAATGCAAGCAGCATGATGGTGGATGTGTGCCTGGAAATATTACTCTACTTTCACTAATAGAGACATTTGGCTTAGAACACAGGCTTAGAAGACTCAGCTTGTGGTTTAGCCAAAATGACAATATTGCTCCATTAAATAGAAAGGTTAATGGCATTCCCACACAGAACACATGAAGTATGAGTGCCCAGCACGTGTTTTAATAGCAATCCATCTACATTAAGTACCATTCCCATTAATATTGTGGCCCTTGTAAAAGAGCACTGAAATAAATGGAAATCCTTAAGCTGAGCTCATGAGCCCTGGATTGCAGTCTCAGAGCTATCATTTTTATACTGGAGGCAACATTTCAGCACAGTAATGATGTCTCATAAATTTGAGAGTTAGACATGGGAGTAACCTCAGCAAAACAAAGAAAGAAAATTGATTTGAGATCTACAGAAGTGCCCCACTGCACTTAAATGCCAGGTCCAGATTCCCCTAAGCAGCCAAAATGTGTGCACTTCCTCATTTGATTAAACTTGTCTTTCAAAGCTACCTCAAGTTCTGATGAGAAATGGACTGTGTCATTCTAGAATTACATGGTGCCTTTCACAGATTCTGTTTTGGTTTTTTTTTTCACTTGATATCCCAGCTGCCTCTTTAGTTGCAAACACAGACTGAGAATTTCTACATTTTTCTCTCTATTGGGCAGTGATGCAGGCTAGGTGAAGTGGACTTCTTCCTCCAAGCCTTCTGTCCCCTCCAATTCACCCATAGCATTAGTCAGACCTTCACAGTCTTGAAACAACATCATGGATGGCTTCAAATCCTCAACAAGCTTTGTGAAATGGGGAAAAAAATCTATCAGGAAAAGAACTTTTGTGACAAATTTCATCTTTCAGACAAACTTCATAACTGATTTTCTCTAAATAAGTAAGTAAAGAATCCATTCATATGAATGTACTGTTTTACAGACAGCAACACCAAGAAGATCAATTAATCTAGCTGCAAAATATGCTCATTTCCATGCTACTGTACTTGTGAAAACACAGGAATGTACTAATCAGGGGGGTTAGAAATCACCTTAACAGTTCCTGTGACACACTCTTATTGGATTTACATTCACCAGCAAATCCAAGAAAACAATTTGATAATTTTAGCACAAAGCAGACAAAGAAGGATTTGCTAAGCTGCTTAGAGCCTGGCCCTGAAATGTTGGAAAGGTTCAGGTACATTCACAGGCTAGGCACCATGGACAGACTATATCTGACAAGAACCATGTTCTGAATCTCTGAAGCCATCTTACGATCAAGAAGGTATCTCATTCTACAACAAAATTTAGCGTGGGAGATATTTTATCAATCTGACAGAGAGAAGAAACAATATTGTTTCATTATTATTTGAAGAAGATTCTCATCACTGTTCAGACACAGGTATGTAAAATCTTCAGTAGTGTGAACAGCATAACTATGCTACATGTATAAATTTAAACAAAGATGAATATAAACTGACTTGCCTTTAGCTATTACTCAAATCACTAAAGTGATGGATAAACATTCTTTTCTTGGGCTTTTTTGAAATCTAATGCATTTTAACAGCTGTTTAAAAGCCTGTAGTGTTTTAAAAATACAATTTGCATAGGCAATTGTCACATGCATTACTCAAGCTGTTGGATCTGCTACTGGAAGGGGGGTGTATTCAGAAATCCAAATGTTCCCTTTAATCCCATATTCCTAGAATGTGATTTTGTGTAATGGTCATAAGGAAACAAAAATGCCACTGCAACAGCATTAGCTTCAGCTGGTTTTGTTGACATTCTATTTTACTTCATGAATGAAAACTTAATGTAAATTTCAACCAGTTGCATATGATGAGAATAGGTAATTTTGATGGACATCTCTCTGATTCTTACCACGATTTTGTTTGCACGGCAGGTAAAAATTTCATTCTTTCCTCTGTTCTGCAGTCTCGACCATTATAATCTAATTAATAGCTACTGATGTGGGAGAATTGTTCTTTTTAATCTTTATTATGCATCTGTAGTTTCTTTATTTGCCTTTCTAAGTAGAATGAACCTTTTAGCAGCAGCACTGATGTATTTCTCAGCATATGTATTCAGTCACATTTGTAGTAGCAAATCAGTGAATTTTATAAATGCGTTCAGCCCCAAATAACTGTCTGTTATAATCTGATACTAATTACTATATGTATGTAGTCTTTATCAGTAAACTTGATTCATCTTTTAAACACTGAGAATCTTTTAATTTATGCAACAACATACACTGATATCTAACAGAGTAATATCCACAGTCCTATTGCTTTTCATTAGGGGAAAAAATCATTTAAGTCATAATAGATTTATATTTACACAGAATGGCTATGCTGTCTATGTGAGCTCAGAAGACAAAACACATTCAACATCTTAAAACTGACTCTGTGACTGCCTAGACACATTATCAGGCAGAAAAAAAAACAACCCCAAAACCAGAAACATAATGTAATATTTACCTAGCATTAAATTTAGATTATTTTACATTCAGATATTTAAATAACAAATTCCCATGTAGTTAATTATAATGATATATGTATGCATTGTGCCTATGAAAATACATTTATCCCTTACTTCTGTAACAAACTTCACATACTTTCTTTTTTAGACTTGCCTTTCCTCAGCTCCCACTGGCTCTTCTTAAGAAACAGGGTATTCAGGATTTCAGATGAGAGGATTTCAGCATTCAAATTTCAGATAAGAGTTTTCTTGATACTAATATTATTGCAAGGCATACATTTGCTCTTACTTTGAGCAGAACCACAATCACACTTTGTTCAGGATAAAGAGAGCAGACCTTTCAGATATATATATTTTTAAGTATTACAGCAATCCTATCACCACTTATTCAGACAAGTAACATCACTAAAGCAATAAGCAAAGCAGACACAGTTGAAGACTATATGAAGAAAACACAGGGAAACACTGTAAGATGAACATATAGAAATTATTAAAATTAACTTTCATCTGCCATGCACGTCAGCTGTGAGAAATTACAGAAGTTTATCATGATATTGTCATTATAGCAGCAATAATGTGCTGAAAGACTCCATGTTCACTCCTGCATGACAAATCAATACCACAGAACAACTGTGATTAGCCTAGTCATGATGTGCTTGATGAATATTGATGACAGTTATACAGCTGTGGTATATCAGATGCTTTTAAGACCAATTCATGAATATAAAAATCATATTATCAACAGTAATCTATTACATTTTAAACAGCAAAGTACAGACCATTAATATTAAGGAGGAAAAAAGAAAAATCAGTGGTTACCATATGTATACCTCTTCATATTGTATGCAAACAGCTAGCACCTTAATATTTGAGATTCAAAATAAAAACATTAAACCATTAAATCTATGTAGATTCAGAGGAAAAATTATCAGAGCCTCCCCAGTTATTATTACAGCAAGATTCATAGTAATACTTCTACCTAATTTCAAATTGTGTGACACAGCTGTGAGTTTTTGACCAAGCCAGCCTCTCTGGCACAAGGCAACATGGCAGAGGAAAGGCTGTCTTTAACTTGTCCTCTCTTCACAAAGCATTGTGCCAAAGAGGGCAGATTTAAAACACCTCCTTACGCCTATCAATGAGGTACACTGAGCACAGCATCCTCCCTCTCCCTCCTCCAAAAGCCTTCTCATCAAACATTAAATGTTAATAATCCTCCTTCGGTGAGAAACAAACACCCACCACCCCTCTCCCCAAACAAACATCTATTATAAATGGCTGAGACAATATGATGATATAGTTATGATGACATCCATACTGAGACATACTGAGAGAGTAAACAAACTACTCTCCCAGCAGGGAACAACTGTTCATATACACAAGAGAGCAGGAAGAACTCAGGGAATTTGCCATAGCTTTGTTTGGGCTTTAAGCTGGAAGAACTGTGCCCTCAAGAAAACCCGCTGGTTAGAAAAAGAACTAAGAAACTTAGTGAAGAGAATTAGTTTGTTGTTTCTCAATTTCAAGCAATATTTTGACATTTCAGGATGAAAAAATATTGGTGCTTCTGACATGTCCTCAGTGTCCATGAAAAGCAGCGCCCGAGGCATTGCACCAGCAGTGAATCCTTCCCTATGGAGTGGCACATGGAGGTCAGTACCTGCTCTGTCCTAAAGTTTTGCCTTCTTCTAGTAAAACACGCAAATAAACTGGTAATTTCTGCTCTTCTTACTGTTGAATAATCAAGTCTGGTCACAGGAGTAAATGCCCTAGTTTAAAGAAAACATAGTTAAAATTTTTACAGCTATATTCCAACTATTTAAAGCTGGAATTGAATGAGTTCAGAAGTTCATAGATGTTTTACATTCAAGTATAGAACTGAAGTAATGATTTCTTTCACCCCGTAAAACTGAGCTTCACCCAAAGTATATTCTAACTCAAGTTAGAATAAAATAGACTCAGCTCAGTACAGTACTACAGTACAACTTAGGGGGAAAAAATCACATGTTTTGATGAAACAATGAAATAACCTGTCTTTTATCTTTCTTTTTTTTCTAACAATTTTATACAAAGGTAAGACTGCTCTCAGAAATTACTGGACTATATTAATGACATCTGTCTTTCATATACCTTCTGACTGGCAGCAGCCATTTTTGGAACTGACTGTGTCAATCTGCTATCCTTCAAGGATTTTCTATCTTCGCTTTGGATTTAAAATAACTTCAGATGAAATCAGAATAAATTACATTTCTGTAATAAATTTTCTTCATGTTTGAATACTGACAACAGTGCAATTTGAATAAATCTATCCTAATTTAAAGCCTGCTTCTGCTAACTTTCCCCAGTTTTATACTCCAAAAGCAGCTACAGTAAAACCAACCAATATATTTTGGTTTTTAATTTGTTTGATTTATATAAAGTATAATTTGACATTTAAATAGTTACTAGTTTTAGAAGACAAGATAATTACAATATATATTTTTAAGGTGAACTAACCATGATGCTGTGTGGATTTTCTGTATTGGGATTTTTTGGGCTGCTGTTGTATTTTTGTTTGGGGTTTTTTGTTTTTTGGTTTTTTGAGTTTGCTTAATTAGGAAGTTGATACCACTACTTCAGAAACATGTTGCATTGCTCTGCTCTGTTTAAAGTATCTTTTCTCAGAGATGGATTTTATAGCTACACAACATATTTTTCTCACCCTCTTGAAGTGATTTCAAGTATATACATAAAAAATTACTCTTCTTAATAGAACCTCCTAGTAATGACCTTCATATTTTCAAAAAAAGCAGTAAAGTTCATGCCACTGCACTGACTAGAGCACAAATGTTACTTTTAAGTTAAATTCTGCTAAAAATAAACCAGACATTGATTTCCAAAAGGTTGTAATGGCAGTGTAGCACAATGAGACTGTTTTGATGGGAATATCCGCACATGCACTATTGCTGGGAGCAAATATCACAAGCTGCTCATGACAGATTTTTAATTAACATGTTTTACCTCCTCCAGATAGAGAGGATGGTGTAAATCAGAGCACCCTCTCTGACTTAGAGGGAGTACTGCCAACATGCTTCAGCTGAGGATCTGTCCCCCAGACCTGCATGTTGCACTCTGGATTTAATACAAGTGTTGTGTGCCTTAGCAAGCAGATCTAATCACAGAGTCTGTCTAATTTGGCTCCACAGAGGCCTGGTTTCCTTAATGCACAATGGGTATACATGAATGGTTCCATTTATATACTAATGAACAATAATAATGTGGGGGATACATGCCCAAGAAGAACAGACCTACCAATGTAATACAGAGCCTAACTTCCTAAAACATATTCATTTCACTGGAACAAAGTCAATATCCAGTGCCCAAGAACTCAAGCTTTACATCTGGACAAAGAAGAACACATAAGGCAGCACAGGCTCATACCTGAGCAGCCATTTACCCATTTCCTTATGCCCATCCCTGTCCCTTTCAGACAATCATTCCCCAGGAAGGGCATTTACCAGCTCTGTAAAACCAGCAACTCACACACTAAATCCTCAAAGTCCCTGCATGAAGCAATTAATCTATAATGAAACCCTGCATACCAACCTATAGCTTTCACCTCATGCCTTACCACTTCTGCACCCTGCACATACGGTCAAGGAGCGTTTACAGGCAGAAGGAGGGAACTCTTTCTTCATCATCAGATCTCCTTGAACCTCCACTCTATGACACAGGAACTCGGACTCAGGGAAGACTGCTGCCAGCCTGCCAGATTAGCAAAGTTGTTCTTCTGAAGCCCTTGTATCAGGCAGACCAGAAGGTAATGAAAGCAAAGAAACAGGCCTTCTGAAGTGATTGAACTTCAGAAGTTTCATAGAATTTGGAGTCTTTAGTACACGGTTTCTGTTTCAGGGAAAGTTTGAGAGTGTTTGCAACAAGGAGACTCTGTATGAAGCCTTGCAGGTCTATCATTTCCTATCATTCCCTGTAACCTCCACTTCAGCAGAGGAAGAAGTGTTGCACATACTGTGGAGGCACTGCAGACTATAAAATCTGGCCAGGTTTAGACTCTTTTGCCAGAACAAAGTGCAGTGGGAGCCTGCTGATGTCACAGTGTCAGCAAAACTTCTCCTGGATGTAAATATATGAGGAAAAGAGGGTCCTTATCAGAGATGTACTTTACTTAATGCAGCTTCATCCATTCATTAGGATTCTGCCAGCACAAGTGGGGTTTCACTTGTGTAACATTCAGCTTCTGTCATTTGCTAGTGAGATGAAAGTAATCCAGTGAGAATCAGTCCTCCAATATCCCAGGCAAATTAACTAGCATCTTTGCCTTTGTTCTTCCTGTTTAATAGGGAATATGTGTGGGGGGAGGGCATGTGTGTGTGTGTGTGTGTGTGTGAAAATAGATGAGTAAAATACTTAGATGCTTATTAAGCAGTGGAATTCAGTTTAACGCGTCCTGCAGGGCTGCAACATTAGCATGTCTAATGAGATGGGCACAACACAAAACTCTAATGACATCCTATAAAACGGATCTGGAGACAGGTACATAAACATCCATGGCTAATGAAGCTATGTTTATGCTAGCATTTTTGTTTTCCTATGTACTCATCATATTTAACCTTATGATGTGAAGCAATCTGTGAATACATGAACTGGACTAACAGAAGATGTGCTCCAGATGTTCATATAAAGTGCTCTAATTGATAGCAAGCAGGCAATGGAACAAATTGAAACAAAATCTAAATTAAACCCCAGATATGCATAAAATATGGATTTTGAGTCCTCTGGAACAACTGTTTCACTTTACAAATCTACTCCTATCTTTTCCTTTCTATTTACCACTATTACAGGAGTTCAACTTAGAGGCTGTGCCCAGGTGCCCCAAAAATACACTCTAACAAGGGACACATTTGTGTCAAACCACATTCCTGGTGAAAGCAAAGGACTAAACTACATCTAGTCTGATGCTAAAATCTGAAATTGTCAATTATTTAGGTGTAGAGGCATTACTCAACACACAATGTAATTCATACTCATTAAATGTCATCAACAAGCAATATTTAGCCAACTGAAAAGTGCTGTGTTATTGTTCTGAGTAAAACACCAACAGTCTGGCTAGGAAATTGGACTGCCTGATAGACTAACAAAAACTCCATTCTCACTAATTTTCAGCTACATTAATTACATTAAACTACTATCTTCTGTCTCCATCCTTATTTACCAAATTTAATATATTTACTCTATTCTTTTTCTGACACTTTTAGTGCCAGCTGGTACCTACCTTCTCCAGCTTTCTGTGCATCATTGCTGATGACTAAAAATAGGTGACATGCCTTTGACAAGTGGTCTCAATGTTACACATTCCAAACCAAGGGAACAGAGTCAAAGAGTAGAGAAAGGACTTGGAAAGCAGACGTCAGGTCTAGCACTGCCACCATAAGCACTTCCCACTACTGCAGGATGACAGGAGATGATCACAACAGTGCTGGGTCACATTACATCAGTTTCATCTATATTCATCTACTAAGCCAACCTGAACAGAGAGACGCTTGGACTAAACTAAAAGCAGCACCTGAATCAGAACCTTGCCCCAGCACCTTCAGCACCTGAAACAGTAACAGTGTTCTGGACACATCTGCACAGCACATTTTGGCACTCACAACATGTGATTTCAGACTAGCACAGGAAGTAGCCAAGCAGTCCTCAAGACCTAGGACATCTGCCTACAACTTCCAGAGTCTACTGTAAAAGAGAACCAAAATCCTTGGAAACAATTATTTCTGCTCTAGTAATTAATTAACACTCTGAGAAATGCAGCTCTCTTCTTTCACTGAATATTTGCACAAACACACTAGCAATGCTACCAATACTAAATAATTACCACACTTCTGTAGGCCAGGACCTTGCCAAATTCAAGCTGTTAATAATTGTGCTTAAGGAAGCAGTTTGGACAGACAAGGCTTTTCGGAATGAATTTAAAGGAGCAAAAGCTTGTTAATGGCCTCTTAAAACACTTCCTGAGACTTCCTCTTTTCTATTTAGAAGATTTTACAAATAGCTAAAATAAATAAAAAGGGGGGGAAATAAAAAACTTGGATTCCTGTAACTACTGTTTTTGCCTTTACACTTTTCACAGTGTTATACACTAGCTCAGGCCTTAAAACTTGCACGAAGCTCCCATTGGAGTCCTGTGGAAGACTGTGTGGCTGCTCACACATGAAAGGTTGTGCAACAGCACCTTGTGGTGAGACGGTGACTTGCTCTGTGTGTGCACCATGCCCAGCACGACCAGGCCCTGACACCACACGGCTCCGGGGCACGGGAGCTGTACAGAGACCAGACCGAACAGAACTCCACGAGGTGGGGGTGAAGCGATGCTGTCGTACGGGCAGTGGCGGCAACCACAGAGGTAACACCAACACCAAGGGGGAGGAGAGAGAACCGGGATTACCTGCTGGGCCTGCTGCAGCAGCTCCATCCTCTCGTGCAGGATCTGGCTGTCAAACTCTCGGCTCTGCCTCAGGATCTGCCGCCGCACCTTCTCCACCGCCGCCCGCAAATCCTCCCGCTGCGCTTCCGTCAGCGACTCGCTGGCCCGCCGGCCTGGATCCTGCTGCAGGGCATTATACAGCGTGGCCTCCAGCTCCTGGATTTTCTAATGCAACCCAAATCACACACAGACAGGCTGACGTTTGAATCCAGCAAGCAAACGACCCACCAAGAGCTAGAGGAGAAGGCTTGCAAGCGAAGGCTAAGGCAGGAGGGCAGGATGGACACAGACAAGACAGAAAGCAGCAAGCGTGAGCAGTGAGGAGCATTCCACACAGAGTGCACGCAGCCTCCCAGCACGGATTGACACCCGGGAGATGGGTCCTGTTCTAGAAAATCACTGATTCTCCCATTTAAGAAAGATTCAGAAGATAGGTCTGCATTCAATACCTGATAAAACTCCAAATCCTAATGCTGAACATTACAAATTAAATTTAAAATAACAGATTTCCTTCAACTGCAGCTGAATTGTTAAGCCATCCTATAAAATAAAAAGACCACAGGAAAAATTGTGAACAGGAATCTCGCTCTCCCTCTCTCTGGCCCTAGTGACCTGATATCCATGGCTCACAGTCTACGTCACTGGCTTAGTTCCAAGCTGCCATAAGCAATGAAGGAAGGAACACTCGTATACAGTAACCCCCCATCCATGTCTTGCTGTCTGCCAGATTCCTCACATGATTCTTATGCACTGACCAAAACTGCAGTACTTTGCAAAACAGAGAACACAGGAGAACTTCTCATTCACATGGAGAATTGTACTCCCAAGAAGAAAGGAAGGAATCATGGCAGTGTTTCCTTGATTACAGGAGTTGGTAGGTTCCTACCAAAAACCAGCATCCAGACTAACAATATTTGGATCAAGAGCATCTGACCACATCCCTTTGGCCCTCGTAACACCTTTGTGAGGTAGGTAATTCCATCCATATTAGTGATGCATAAACAACTGCACAGAGAGGTTAAATGGCTTGCCCAAGGTCACAGTGCTAGAAATAGTGCCTGCTTGCTATTATCTCTGTTACCTCCTCTGAGCACTAGACCTTGCTTCTTCTCTGAAAACATTTTCCACATAAGAAACATTTACAGTGTAGAAATAGTGCTTCAGGCCATTATATTTTGATTTCCCAAAGTCTAACTATTAGCAAGGTTGTGTGTACAGTTTTACCAATTCCTTGATAATTGCTATTTAGCCTAAGAAAAGGCAAGGTTGTAGCTTCCCTTTTGAAAACAAGGAAGGGTAAGGTTGGATAGGATCGCACAGGAAGGAATCGCATAGGAAGAACAGGCATTCCTGATTTAGGATAGGTTAGCAGCAGTAATACTTACAAATGCTTCAGGAAAAGAAATATTGGAAAAGTTCTAAAGTAATTTCTGGTGTATTTTAGCAGTCATGTTTTATTTCATACATAAACCAGTTTTTCCCATTCCAGATGTACCAACAAGATGTTTGCATATGATAGAATAAAAAATGCAATGCAAAAATGTTACACTTGTAAGTACTATAATCCATTTCCTAAACTTTTAAGAAATAGTTGATTTCTAGTCTGGCAGGAAAAAAAAAGACACAAAGTTTAAAAGAGTCCTATTTATAATTAAAAGATAAAAAAACAAACAAACTCTGCATTTTATCAGATCTGTTCAAACAGAAAAATTTAATGACTTTTCTTTTCCTACCATATAGGCCTGGTCCAGAGCTTGCTTCCTGTAGTCGAGTTCTTCCTCTAAATAACCCTTCTGTTTACTGAACAGGTCCTGAGCAATAATAAAAACAAGGGAATGTTTGTTCTTTATCTAATTCATGAAGAATCATAAATGCCATCATTTTTATACAAGCTTTCCACTTGAAAGCAAAAGAAAACTCATAGCAAATGACCCCGTTCATCCTACGGATATTTGGAATATCAAATTTACAATATTAGCACTTCAAATCTGTGTATCATATTTACAAGTTGCACCTAGAAAACATTGACCTCTACACCAGTGTACAAACCTGCCTGGACCTGACAAAAGTGCACAGAGCAGCAAGAGGTGAGTGGGGATGTACATGCATGTGGACCAGTAGCTGTAACTTGCACAGGGCAGGGAAAAGAGACACAAGAGAGGGCACTTTATGAAAATATCCCATGGAAATACTATCCTTAAGGAAATCATGAGGCAAGCCCCAATTGCTGTTGTCTAATCTGTTCTTCTAGGGTGGAAACCTGAACATGCAGGGCCACAGCTGGGTTCTGCAGCACCATCCCATGATCTGTTACTGAAGCTGAGGTAACGACTCTGTCCTCAGCTTGTACAGGCAGGAGGCCAATTTGAAACAGCTGAAGTGATGCCCAGAGAGGTTGAGTGACTAGCTGAAGAGCTGAAGAAGTTTTCAAGATACCTAAGATTTACAGGGATTGTTTACTTATTTTCTTAAAAATCAAACTCCTGCACTTTCACTGTTATTATATATGAACCCCAGAGACTGGGGCTTCAGTGGAATTCAGTATCCAAAACATGATGTTTCAAGCAGGTTGTGGACATTCAGATGGTTGCCTGATTAGTCAAGCCTTTAGAGTGTTTTGAGTCATAGAATCATAGAATGGTTTGGCTTGGAAGGGACCTCAAAGATCATCTTGATCCAACCCTCCTACCACAGGAAGGGACACTTTCCTCCAGACCAGGTTTGTTGATCATAAGTAGAACATTAAAGACTTACTTAATTTTATTAGCTTTTCTTTCAAAGCAGGTTTTCACACTCAAAAGAATTAGTCATAGAACAAAAAGCAGAAAAGCCTTATTCTTGAATTTAATATTTTCTATCATTCTTTTTTCTAATTAACTTTTGCATTTCCTCAACATACAGAATAAATGTCAAATTAAATACATAGGGTTCTTAAGATCACTACTGCACCTTTTATTAACAGTATTAAAAATTCAAATGTTGTTGCTCTGATTAGTTTTATTGGATATGGGAATGCCTCAAAGTCAGTTACTTGGCCAAATTTTGCCATCAGACATATATATGTGGACTTCTGACAACTTTTCTGTCAGTGTAGAACTGGTGACAGTAGCAACATATAAGACCAGTATTAGAGGATTCAGAGGAACAAGCTCCTATTTGTTCTCTGTATAAGTATAATATTTACTATTTATTTATTTTGTAAACTTGGAGTTCTTTTAATTACCTATTAATTAATATTGAAGGCAAACCCAAAGTTTAAGTCAGATCTTGATCTTGGGGCTGGAATTTGGTTGGGTACAGAGAGGCATCTATTGCTATGATAGTCATTTCAGAATCTTCTGCTCCAGCATATTCTAAATATGCTACTAGTCCTGAAGGGAAAGGGCCTCCAGCAAGTCCTGTAGGACATATTTTTCAGCCCTTTGTGGACATCTCCAGAACTCTGTGTTCAGAATTCTGAGCTCAGAACTCTGGAGAATGTGGTATGGTATTAGACACCATGTTTATGCAACTGAATCCCACCGTGACTATTCAAGTGGCTCATTTTCTGACATGGATGAATTACAGCAACTGCAAGGCTGTTGTACAGAATGAAACACCACCATGCACTGTGAGTGCACAGCAAAGGACAGGCCTGGCCCTGACTTTCTTACAGGTGCCTGACACCACAGAGGTAGATTGACTTGTCTGAGAATATAATGAGGGTCAGAGCTATATAAGAGGGCCAGACCCCAGAACAGCAATGCTGCTGCCCTGATCACATTACTTCTCAAAAGGGATAGTAAAGGATGCCCACGAAAAGCAAGAGGGAAGGAAACAAGAATAGCACCTCAAACCCTTAACATGGGTCTCAAGGACAACTAAACCTCTGCTCAGTCCTTCTAAAAGTATCATGCTAGAATATGATTTCTCAACTCATTGAGTCAATCATTAGGGATGCAGATTCTCAGATTGCTGTGCTAAACAAATAGATGCAAGGGCTATCCATAATAAGACTTGAAAACATTACAGATAATAAGGGACAAGATAATATATCAAGTTATAAACCCCCTATTTTTTCCGTTTTTCTTTACAAAAGAATCCAGTATTTGTGGGCACTTTCCCTTCCCCAAGCCTTTGTATTTTTCCATAACAAGACTGAAAAGAAAAGAAATACTAAATGTGGAAAGTATCTATGTTATAGTGCAATTGGTATGACAAGTTACACTCAACAGAACACAGTCTGAGCACTTCTATTTTTGTCTGTGGCTCAAACACACACTTCTTCAGTGGCCCTGGGCAAATCACTTAACCTTCCTGTCTCATTGTCTCCTTCTTTAGGATGAATGCAATGCTGCTTATTTATCTACCTGTAAAAGGTGTGGTGAGGATTAATCAGTGTTTGGAACACCATTTGAAGATGTGAAGCACAGCATGCATGGTAAACCAATAAAACTAAACACTCCTTCTAAAATTGTTTAACACATGGAAAAATAAGGTCAGTTCATTCTTCAAGACAAAACTGCTTTTTGAGAAAACATTTTGTCTTTAAGCATAAAGGCCGTGGAGCAAGAAAGGTCATCTGGAGTAAGAGGTCTTGACAGCTTGTCCAGAAGGTGAGTACCAGAGAGCAAAAAAATATCCATGACAATTCTCCTACCACGACCCCAACATTAAGATGCTGCTGCTGCCTGACAAATTAATACACGAAGAAAGCACAGAGACAATTTCACAGTGTTTGGTTAATGTGCTCTTCAGTTATGACTTTGTGCCCTAATTTGTATGTATTTCTGCTCTTTTTGTTCTATATAGATTTGAAAGTACTGTCTCACCCCAAAAATACAAACAATAGATTATTCTAGAAACCACTTGCCTATTTTACCGTGAAGCCATCTCTGTTAAGCAGAGAAAGGCAGCAAACCTTCCTGGGATGAAATATATGCACATTCCCTCAAGGTGACTTTTAGCTAAATGAATTACACTTTTAGCTATTTTTTCTTACCTTCTCATTCTCCAGGTCTAACATCTTCTGTGTCAGTGCAGCTTCTGTCCCCTCTATCTGTTTCAACCACTACAGCAGTGTGAAGAGAAAAAATACAAAATGAACAGAGATTTTGCAAAGGGTTCCACCAAACATTTTGCAAGTTTGTTGCCAGCACTTCCAGGCATATGCTCCTCCCATGCTCTCTATTCACTCTGAAGACACACATGAATAAAGAGGTTGTGAGAGCACAGGCAGAATGCAGAGACACACTAAAGACTGAAGTGGAGGTTGCTTTCCTACAGTAAGTTAAATGGGGTTTCCTCCTGTAAATTTCAAGAAACAAAATATACTTGGGTCAAGAATGAAAAATCAACCAGATTGTTTCTTACTCAAATGCTTTTTGGCCTCATTTGTGAAACAATAATCTCACTTCAGGCCTCCAGTCCTGCATTTTTCCAGAGGGCAATTTGAACAAAAGGAGGAAAACTCAACACTTAATTCTGCACTGTTTGCTGCACTCTTTGTAGGAAGAAGTCACTTGTAAAATACTGGTAATGTACTGGGAAAAACAAAACAGACAGACAGACGGACAGCAGCTCTTGTAATTGCTACTATGAATCCCTTATCATTATGGTGACATTCAAAATAATCAGAATGAAGAACAGCCATTGCATTCCAAAGGGAAAAAATTCACATCATAATAGCTAAATGCATGGATACAAGGTTCTTCCTTAATTAATAACCATCACCAGGATTATGTTAATGTTTCCATTTAAGTTTATTCGGATGGATGGGAACGGTCAGTTTTGTATTATTTAATTTCATTTCTCTACTGGTCTTCAGTAAGGATCCATGACTAACTTAAAGAGAGCAGATTTGCCACTGATAATTATCACTGTCCTCAAATGTCTTGTTTACTATCACTGGACTACTCATATCTGCTTGAAGTCTTTTGGTAACCTTTGCACATCACGTCCTTTAATTTAGTGTTTTGGTGAATTCATTAGGCCTCAGACTCAAAGAAATTAAGGACACATTAGCTTTTCCCCCCAAGATTTACATAGGAAATTTCAAACACAAGTTTACAACTTGTGAAACGTGAATTCTTCACTTCATTTTGCACCTTCCAGTATTTAAGAGACTGATGAATAAAAATGGAACTTTGTTTTACCTGCTTAGCAGGTTAGCTTTTTACAGAAAAAAATTAACAGGAACACCATATTCCCCAGATATTCTATTTTCACCATCTTTGTTTTTTTCATTTTGAAGGTGGCAAGGTGCAGATATTCCTAAGGAAAGCCTCACCACGGATATGCAGCAAGACCGTGAGCGTTCTGAACCTTTGAAATCAATGGAAATGGGAAATCCTGAGCATCTCTCACAGCTACCCTCAATCAAGTGAAGGACTATTTGCAAAAATTAGAGGTCTAATTTTTTTTAAGGTATGCAAATGATATGCAAAACAAAATGTTGATTCTGATCTTTCTAAGCCTGATAGCCTTTCATGAACCAAGGGGCACAGGAGACACAAACAGTATTTTTGGGAGTCTGTATCTTAGCCTTTTATGGGGGGGTTCCTCCTCCTTCATTTTGTGGATGTGAAGTGCTAAAATCATTACCTTTTCTTTTAATGCCACAACAGTGAAAACCACAGGGATTTTAGCCCTTTTCCCCATTTTTATTTTGCTTATAGCAATTACTCATTTAAATTAATGATTATTAAATTACTTAATGTAGATTATTTACTTTAAGGTATTTAGATAAGTAGATTATCAAAATTATATCAATTAAAGCAATTAATAAAATTGCTCCAATTTTAATTTAAAATATCTGATTCTGGATTTCAACAATATATCAGGAAAGATTTAATGGAAACAAATGGAAAGGATGCTCAGAGCTTCTTCAGAGAAATATGCAAGTCTTTCTTAGTTCTAAATGTCATCCCTTTCATATACAGATTATATTCTCTGGAAGTAAAGAACCAGCCATACAGAAATGAGTGACCTCATTGATTACTTATCTTGTGTAAACTGCTTTTTCTTCTATGTACACTGATTTACAGAGGAAAGGACCACTGATTACTCTGAGCTTTTTCAGTCATCCACAGAAATGACCCCAAAAGGGACCACAGGCACCTTACAGGGGGCTCCTTACAACTGTTTCCAGAGCACTGAGGACACCAGCACTTCTGGGAATGAAGCCTTTTGTGTTAAGTGGATTTTTAGTACTTTGTGCTAAGGGAGTATCTACAAAACATGCCTTTATTTTTAAACAAGGTTTCTTTCTTAAGTTTGGCTTTACCTCAAGACATCACAATCCCAACATTCAAGTAAGGATGAATACATGCTCCAATCCAGATGACCTGAGCAGAAAAGCCATGCTTCCCTGGCAAAGTTATGAGGCATCTAAGAGGACACGGTCAGTTTTTAGCAGAGAAAAATATTTATTGAATTCTACCTTTTCACAGAGGGAAAGCACAGTCCCAGCTTGGATTATTGCAACCTGCTCTTCATTTCTCAAATTCTAAAATACAAAAAGATGCATTTTAAATTGAGTTAAAAATTCATTCCTTAACACGAGCGGTATGTTCTAACCACACTTCAAAAAATAAAACAGTTACAACATTTAGGAATATAGACATGACCAAAAAGCATCCCATGACTGAAAGTACTGAAAGTTAAACCAAGGCTGCTTAGTTCCACTCTATTTCAGCATACCAGCCCCCCAAAACTTTATCAAGTGATCATTCAATGAAAATTAAGTGGTTTCAGTCAGGGATATTGCCATTTTTTCCTGGTTTTGACAGTTCATTGGATTAAGCCTTGCAGCAAGTGAATCTCACCTTCATGCACTTCAGACTTCCAATTAAAGAAAACAAAGCAAAGAGTAAGTACCATAGAAACCTCAACAGGGCCTGGAACATAACATGCAAATCTAGAACTTAAAACTAGTATTATAAGGACCTCAATCTGTTAAATCTAGCTATAAACTGGACTCAGCTCCCTGGATGTTTGTGCCCCAAATGTGTGACTAAGATTTTATACTGTATTTAGCAATAAAGAGGAAAAAGGGGAGACAGTTATCCTTGCCTTTCTCTTAGAAAATCCACTCCTGGCAGTGATAGCCTTCACAGCAGAAAGTGCTACTATTACTACTCAAGAGAGATAATTCACAACTTGGTCTGGCTTTGACTTCTGTTTTGTATCTTTTCACTTTGCCTATTACAGTGCCTATTTTCTGTATCATTCAGACCAAGCCTTGCCTTTAAAAATACTCTTTTCACTACCATCAGTTTAACATTAAAAAATTTAATGTTGTAAAAGCTGTTCCTAACCATTCATATTCTTCATACAAATACAGGCATATCAAAATTACCCTGTGCATTATCTTAGATGTTAGTATCTGCTGTGGAAAAAGAAATTCTTTAAATTAACCATGAAACTGGAGGTACATTTAAAAGTAAAAAAGTGTTACCCCATTATCTCCAAGAATATCTAGCTTCTTCATAAGTTCAGATACATTCACATCCTGAAAAAGATGTTCAACACTTACTTTTTATGAAGTAGGTCAGAAATAGTTTTTATATGCTACATTTCATGTATGCTTTATTCACTTCTGTGTGTGAAAAGACTTCAAATAAGTAAGTGAAACATAGTTCTGCATCACAATTACAAAAGTAATTACTGATACTTTAAGACAAAAGCAGAAGTCGCTCTCAGTTATAACTAGCAACCTGGATGTCTGTGCATGACGGCAGAATGTTCCTGTATCATTCACACTTATCATCCTGCTGATGTGTGTAGAGAAAAGATCAAAACTGATAAACAGGTTTAGAAGACGTAAAGAGAAAGGGCTTAAAAGACTTGTTTGTTTGTTTGTTGTGGAGCACCAACCACATCAAGCTACAGAAGTTAAAAGGACAGAGAGCATGAACAAGTAATTGCTAATAAGGTTTGCTTGCTGGTTTGATTTTTTTTTTTTTTTTGTTAAACAAAACCATGGAGTTTCAAACTGCCTTACAGTGGCAGAAGGGAATGCGCACAGTGGGCTGAACATCCTCCTCCAAACATTATCAGCTCATCATCATCTTTCTGATTAGAAAGCCACATTTCTCTGCCACTCAGCTCTCAGATAATGAACTGAACAAGCCACTGAAATAAAAAACCACTCCTCTGATTCAAAAAAGAGAGGGATAAGTTCATGGAATACATAATCATAGAATATGCTGAGCTGGAAGGGATGCATCAGGATCACTGAGTCCAACTCCTGGCCCTACACCTCATCATCCCCAGGAGTCACACCATTTGCCTGAAAGCATTGTCCAAACACTTCCTCAACTCTGTCAGGCTTGGTGCTGTGACCACTTCCTGTGCCAGTGCCCAACCACCCCCTGAGTGAAGAACTTTTTTCCTGATAAAATTCACATGATGTCTGTATTTAACACTGTGCCAGGATCCATTCCTAGGCCTCAGAACACTATTTAAGTTTTAAAAGTTGTTGGAAAGGGTCATGGAACTGTTTAACCAGAGTTAATCATGTTCTCCTGGACTATCCTAAGTTTGGTCTGCAAGTTAACACGGACCAGGGATAATTTCCACTGAAAGCCTGTATGCAGCCATGCTATTTGAAGGCAGGGAGCCTTGAGAGCATGGGAATAGACTAGTTCATGTTAGCCCAAAATGCTTAATACACATATATAAAGCAAAAGAGCCTTGTTAAATGCTGCCACCCTCAACTCCTACTCAT
Organism: Brachypodius melanocephalos; assembly: GCA_013398615.1. Lineage (NCBI taxonomy): Eukaryota > Metazoa > Chordata > Aves > Passeriformes > Pycnonotidae > Brachypodius > Brachypodius melanocephalos. The sequence goes on along the minus strand of VZSR01003371.1, from coordinate 9,945,688 downwards.
ATTTAGCACTTAGAAAAGGCCAACATGTCACAGGGCCATGTGTGGTGTTCAAGTTTTTCTATCTTGAGAGGGCCCCTCCCTCTCTTCCCAAAAACTTCAGGGGTGTTCCCAAATGCTACATGAGCTATTTAACTGTGCACGTCACTAACTCTAGAATGTTGCAGATCCTAATACATTTGTGTTTGTATCAACGTTAAAACCAAAACTATTTATTACAATCAGCATTGACAATGTTGAACAGAAACTTCTTTAGCCAAGGAGTTACATGAGTGAAGAATGGAATTTACTAAGACGTGCAAGTTATTCCATCTATTGAGCCAGGAATAATGATTCTAGTAATTTATTTCCATATGATGCATAAAGGGAGAATCAGAAACCAAATTAGATTTTGCATCATTCTGGAATCTACATTGCTATTGATGGCTAATAATTTTGAAAAGCACCGAAAACAGATAAAAGGAAATAAAAGATTATTTCAGTCTGCCCATATTAGGCAACTGCCCCACCTTCCAGGTAAGCAAACTGAAAGACAGATTGAAAAGAATCCACCTGCTAAGGCAAATCACAGATGACAGTAGAAAAAATGGGAATTATGGATCCTGGTACACGGTAGCTGCTAGAGCCAACATGCAGAATAGAATAACAGGTAAGATAAAAGTGTCTCTGGCTCTATTTGTAGGTGGTATGCTAACTGATGATGCTTGGTGTGCTTTGGGAGATGAATATCCAACCAAATCTGTAGGTAAGAAGCAGCTTTTAATTCTTTTCTTTCAGACTATTCAGCTTCCTACAAATATGCAGAGACAATTTCCATTTATTTCCTCTAGAGATCATGCTGTGCTCATTAAAGCACTGAATAGCAACAAGCCTCCTGTAGGAGGACTTGTAAACACAACTAAAAATTCGACCATAAATCACTAGTGAGGGGCACTGAGATTATGCTTTAGTTATTTGTAGAAAAGTTACCCTGGCCTGTTGTGCAACATTGCTGACAACACAAGTCTGAATTCAATCTTAAGTGAACCAGTATGCAAATCCAGTTGCACAAATAGCCTGTTCATGGGGGAACAGGAGTGAAAAGAGTAATCCTTGCTTCCTTATATCAGAAGGTTATCAAGGGAGATCCTGATGTTTATATTGTTCTTGTTCTGAAAGAGCTCCACCTATCTGAATGAGTTTTGGGTCAGGCACCTCATGCTTCAAGGCCCTGGCCTTGGCAAATAACTTAAGCATATTCATTCAACAAAGAAAAGCCTTCACTAAACTGGGTGTAAAATAAGGACTGACTGTCATATTTCTGAACTAAGGTGAAGATATTTAACATCATGAACCGTGTACTGTAGCAAGGCTGACAATGAATCACATCAACATCCACATCCTTCCCTTGACCAAATGGAAATTATATTGATCGACCAGCCTTCAGTCTCACTGAGGAACTCCTGAGAGGACCTGATCATATTCTTATGAAACCATTTCCCCAGTTAAAAATATCTTTTTTTGCTATTTTTTTTTTATTTTGCATTTTCCTCCCTGGTAAGTGTTAAACCATTTGTTTGGGTATCAGACTGGTCATTCAACAAAGGCTCCCAGCCATCCAACTGTCTCTAGTGCTCTGAATATACCTTTATTCCTTCCTGATGGCAGAACAGTTGAAGTGCACTTCCATTGTTTTCAGGGAAGGTAGTTATATGAAGATTAAATGCTGGTGACCTTCGCTCTCTCTCCTGAGAAAAGATTTGTTTAAAAACAACATTTGTGATTATACGTTAACATTTATTCCCCACCTGTACAAAACATACTTGCATATTAAAAAGTCAGAATCCTGCTCTCATTCCAAATCTATTCTATTTCCTCTTACCATATTTGAAGAATTTTGGCTAAATACAAACAGTGTTAGCTGCCAGCTGATTCCATGCAGTTTCTGCAAAGCTACCTGATGCTCCCCAGCTGCAGAACCCTTGCAACACTGCCCCTAATTGACTGGAGCCCTAAAATACTCCATAGGTTTTTATGCTGATTATAACCTTTTTTAACTGTTGTTTTCTTTCATTGAACAATGAAACAACTTAGAAAGAAGAATCTGCAGAAAAAAAAAATTAAACTCTGTCATGAAATGGTATTATTGAAGATTTTCTCACTAAAATTAAACCTGTTTGTCTGTTCCCTGTTTATTCTACAGTCTACCTTCCTATTAGAGCATTTAAAATCCCCATTCATATTGGCTCCGCAAGCCAGGATGTCAGGATATGTTCAAAGGCAGCACTATTCTACAGTTACGATGTTCTTTGTGCCAAAACCAAAAAATTATAAATTCCAATTTCTCTAAAGCTATAGTATATTTAAAACTTAACTAGTCAATGTACACAACTTCCATGCATTTCTTCAAAATACCAACCTATTATTTCTTCAGAAGGCAGAAATAACAAATAATAATAAACAAGCAATTTTACCTAAATTAAATTTTAATGTGCCTGTGAAAAATGACTGGACTGAAGGCTCTGAGCAACCAAGGCATTAGGTCTTACTCTGAAATCTCTCTGGCCATGAGAACATGAGCAAGAAACACCAGATTTCATCTCCATATTACAAGGGCCCGCTTTGGCAGCACGAGTTTCGTATTCTCAGAGAGAACACTACTACAAATATTTTAGTTCCTATGGCCATCCATGTATTACTCCATTTCCTAAATCACAAATAAGGTGCTTTAACTGATATGGCAGGCAGGCTGCATCCATTCACTTAAGAAAGTTACAAATCATGGAAAATCTTGTTCATTAATTAGGTTAAACCTAATTTGAAACTACAGTGTAGAGAGAAAATTCTCCATAGTTATGCAATTTTCCTCCTCAGAGGTTTTATTTTGAATAATATTTACATCAACTGTCTAATTCTGGGCTTACAATAATGACTATTGTAAACCAAAACCAGAACTTTAATCCAAATTCAGTTATGATTTTAGATATTGTTAAAAATTCATCAGTTGCTATGGCATTCAATTCACCTAAACTTGCTTGCTTTAACTGATAAATGAATGATTGTGTTTTATACTTTACCTAATTTTCATCTGAAATAACTGTTCTAAAAAATACTGTCCTGATTACCAGAAGAACTGATGGTTTTCCTGAAGCATTGCACTGTCAGTCACATTTGTGTCTACATGCTTGTCTACTAAGGAAAAAGTCTTTTCTTGCAATCACACAAAAATACTTCCATTGTTATTCTGTGAAAGAAGTTTCCCAAGCTTTGGCATATGACAAAACCTTACGTGACATACTGAGCTGTTTTTGATGTGATTCTTCCATGTGAAAAATACATTCATGAAGGATGTATTGAAGAATAATTGTTCGTTCCTTAAGAAATCTTTTTTGGACAGTTTTACTTCTAACACCGACACTTTAGAAAGCAATTTCTAGTGCAATGGCCAATTCAAATGCTAAATTGTTCTCTATTTTACTTTACAGTCCTTTAATAAAATATAAAGGTATGTATTAGAAAGCATATCTATTTTTTGAACCTCTACTGAATTTCTAATAACCTAAATTCAGAATTTTGAATATAATGGGCTATGAAATCAAAACATATGGTTGGTAAAGGATGAAAAGAAAGATTAAGAAATGTCAGACAAAAAGAACATCCACAAAACAGGAAGACATGACATTTTCATCTTTATCAGAGGAGTTACACATGCCGAGATTTTTGGTGAAACGTGCTAGGTGATAAAAACGGAGGAGTGACAATGACAGGTTTTTCAGAGAGTTTATTCTAAGCAGTGTTAAGAATGCTGGTGATCTTTGAAACAACAATGTGTCATCAGGCAATACAACCATGTGACAGCTGTGCATCACACACAGATATTTTGGTGTTACTAAATTTGACATGAGCCCAATTTGTGAGGGGATGAGAACTGTTGCTTTCAATTGTAATCACAGGCTACATGTTCAAAGTGTTAATTACAAATAATTTTCATTTATGCAAAGTATAGAATTTGTTTGCTATAGGCATCATATTAGTTTAGCATACAGAAGCTGTATTTCTGCTTTACCACTTTTCTTTGGCATTGCCAGAGGTTTGGGTTTTTTTTCATTTACTGAAGCCAATTATTTCCAGTCCGTGATCACTTTAAACCATGAGAAAATGGATTTAAGGTAAGAGAAATTCTTCGGAAGCTGCTATCAAAATGTGTTCTTTTCAAGATAAATTTACTTCATATGAATGTTGTCAATCTTAAACCAATGTAATTTAAAGCAATTATACATTGATGTGATGGATGCGTCAGATCTTTAGTCAGATCATTGCATGCAAGATGTGAGAAGGTGTGTTAATTTAATCAATGCCAGCCAAGGCTGTAATATACATACCAAGTGATTTTACATGCAGGAAAGGAGCAGTTATGGAAATGAAACAAATAAAAAAGGCAAAATACTGCAAAACAAAATATTTTATTAGATGAAAACCAAACTATATGCAATTTATATTAGCTATATTACATCTTTATAAACATTAGTGAGCATTCTCTCCAAAACATATTAAGGCAGTGGCATCAATTTCATTATCCCAAGATACAACATTTAAAAAATAGGTACCTAAGTGACTTCCCTTAAACATGCACCAGACATCAGTAATCTTTACAGGAATTTCAGCTTGGGTTCAAACACAATTTCTGCTCCATTTGAGAGTTTGCAACAGAGAGAATCTCTTACTTCAAGCTCTAGCACTCTGAATTCTAACAGCTCATTCTGGTCTTTTGCATCTTGCATCTCATTCTTCAGCTGATGCTCTTCTTGTTCCATTCTGTAAATCTGCGAGACAAACACAACATGGTAACATCCATGGTAAGCACTAGAAAAGATACTGCACAGAGTTACAAGCCAGGGGTTTAGACAAAACTGTTAATTATTTCCATTTTTTATTACACATGAGGCTGTGTCCTAGAGATAAAAAGGAACATCACATCAGAAAGTATTCCTGAGAATTGTCAGCAGAAAATGGTCAATGTTCTCTTAGAGTAATAATCTGGAAGAAGCATAAAAATGATACGAATATTTTATCTAAATAAGTTAAGCAGCTGAAGTTTTCTTTTAAAATCCAGCAAATGAAACTGAATTACATTAACATTTGGGTAGACTGCTCTCATTGTCTTTGCCTACTTAGACATCTATTTTTTACACTACATGAAAGACAATAATAGAGTGGTTTTAATGACTACTTTTTAATTTGCCAGAATTTTGCCTTGGGGTACTAACAATGACAAAATAGAAATTCAATACTGGCTATTAATTATGCCAACTAATAGCTTTGGTCTACTGTCTAGTTTAACTGGGTGATCTTTTTCTTTGTACAAATCTAAACAGAAGTGTAACATCTGGCACAATGTACTTTAACATTTCTAGTGCCCATGTAAGTGTCCAAATAAATTAAACCTGGCTGTAGCTACTTTTAATCATGATTTTTTATTAGGTTATCTTATTTGTATTGTATTAAGCTACTAATAAACAAAATTAGTTCTTTGTCTTCCTAAGTTGACTAGACAACTTTCCCACTATCCGCAAAGAACCATGCAGATGCTCAGCTCTGACAGTTAATATAATAAGCCTTGAATCAATCAGTATTACATAATGTGTGGAAAAACTATAAAAATGCTGAAGGAAGTAGGCAATTTTGTTAGTGGTCAGGACGATAATAATCTTTGTGTAACTGTGTATTTTGTTGGACACTAGAAACCTCAGCCAGCTTGGGATGTACTGGTGGCTATCCATGTAATTCCACAATAAAGAGCAGCTTCACTTTCTTGAGAATATAAAGGCCTATTGGTATTTTAAACAGAGGCTTTTATTTAAATTTATGTTTCTGGTGAGAAATAAAACAATTCCATGCTGATTTTATAGTACTTAGTGCATTCAATTTCTTTTAAATTAAAGGGCAACAGTGGTGATAATACTCCCACTTACCTTCTCTAGCAACTCCTGGTTTGTTCTAATTAACAGCTGCTTTTCTTCTACCCATTTTGAATCCTGCAAGGAAGAAGAGGATTGAAAATACTTATGTTTTGTTTAATAAGGCAAATGAGTGACTACAATAATTAGATTTCAGGCACCATTTTGCATTCAAGTATAAACTGGTCACACATTGAAAAATAAAGCTATGATAAATATTTCAAGGATGTACAGCATTTTATGCTATAGTGAAAATAAAAGTTCTTTCCTTTCCTGTAGCAGTCTGTGTTTCCAGCTAGCATGAACTTTAAAATCTTTACATGCAGCAATTGTGGGTCACCACAGTTATATACTTGATGTCATTTTAAAAACATTCATTTGCTCAGCTGAACTCAAAACTATTGCTTTCTATTGCAAAGGTTTGGAAACTTTCTTACAGAATTATCCCATTTTAAGTATTGCAATACAAGTCTAAAGGGAGAAAGGGACGAAAATGTTTTCATTAACCAAATGACCCAAAAGAAGCTTCAGCAATATAAAGTTAATTATCCCCTGCTAAAAATCTGAGAATCTGGCTAATACACAGTGTTTGTGACGAGAAATTCAAGTCTGTGGAGGAAGGGAAGTGATGTAAGACATTGTATACCCAATTTGGAAACTGTATTTCTACTTAATCACTTGTTCCAAACACTTCTTTCCTTTTAGGTTTTCCCATGGCTCCAACAGGGAGTCAAATATCTCTTTAAAGAACTGAGCTACAAAAAATCATGGTCAGCCACAGCTGGACATTCAGATTAAGTGGATTACAACAGCCAAATTTGCTCTTGTTTTTCTGTAGAGAAAACTACTTACATAACCTTGCTCATGCTGCTCTAAAAAGTTTATTAAAACAATAGCTAACACTTAATATGCCATACTAACTCTAGATCAAATGATTTTCTAGGTTCAAGGGATGATTATTTAAAATCCAAATGCCTCTACTAAAGTATTAAGGATGATATTTGCACATTGATGTTGCACAAGGAATCAGCAAAGTCTGGATATCCCAGCCCATCAAATATCCTTGAAATGTCAATCTAAAATATTATGATATTATATTCAGTCCAATTAGCATTTTTTAAACATGTTAATTTTTCTACTTACTGTCTACTACAATTTCATATTGTACTGAAAATAAAATCTGGTATCTAGTTTGGTATTTAACTAGCATTTTCCTAAGGTCAAGGAGTGAGGTGTTGCATGCACAGACTGAGGATGGATATCCCAATGCATGGAAATGGTAAACATACCCACATGGTAAGGTCCAACAGCTGTATCAGACCTGCAGCTTCAACCACTCCAGTTCACACAAGCAGAAAAAACAGATCAATCTGCTCTATTGATAATGTATTTCTGCATCTTTCTTGATGGAGTCCAACTGCACTTTCAGAGAAAACCTGAACTCCAGCAGAATTGTACTTACACACCAGGTCACTGAGACTTGTGCATTCATCCATCTGGCACATTGCATACTCCAATGCTTTTATATTTACTATTTACCATTATTAATATGCTTTAAGAATTTCTTCATTTAATATAAAAATTCTTATGCATGCACCTCAATGTACCATGGAAAAATGGATTACTAGTTTTGTGTTACTTCTGGGGGAATACTGACAGTTCCAGCCAGAAGATTAACAAAAACCATTGACAGTTACTTTGAAATTACACATAATTTGTTATAAACCAAGCTTCACATAATTTTTTAACAATAAGCTTCTAATCTCATGCTCTGAAATTGACTTCAGGAAATTTTCTGGAATAATACACTTGGATCTCCTGGTTCATTATTTCTTTTACAAGCACACTTTAGGGGCTGGGTCCCAGAATGAACATTCCACAGTTATTATTATATCATCATCACTACCATGACCACCTAAATGACAAAGTAATAATAAAGTATTTGTTTAAAAAAATCACATAGCGCACAAAGAATTCAGTTTATCATCACAACCATTTATTTTGTTGACTCTAAATACTAACAGGTCAGGAGAACCAAGCAGGTGCTAGAGGAGAACATTGTGATCCCCTGTGTGGAAAGTTAATGCTCAGTGTACAAACCAGCCCACAAGAAACATCATAGTGCTCCTTGTCACATCCCAGTTCACCTTCTCAGGATTGCTAAGAGATACAAAGTTGAAAATGTGGTTCTGAATCTCAGAGTGAAAACTAATTAAATTCTAATTTCCAGATGTAACTTTTTGATCTCTTGCAGAAAAAATCACAGAAGTAATTCCTTCCATGGGTATCCAAATTCATTTATCCTATTTACATACACAGTACTTACATTATACACTGTACAGTCAACTACCTTGTTTATGTTTTCAACTACACAGCAATTTGCCCACAACATCTTTCGTATCAACAAACCAAAATAGCAGCAGTAGGTGCTTGAAAGGTCTTTGGTTTAATTTCTTCTTCCAGAAGTTCAGTGGGTCATCATTTTTAGATTGGTAACATATTCTCAATTTTTAGTAATATTGTATTTACATGGAATTCACTGAGCAAATTACAATTTGTGTGGAAGCTAGCATAAATGATTTTTGTTCTTAATTTGAATATGGTTCCCAAACCTTTGCATTGATACAGAATCTTACAGAAATATTTTCTTAAAAAGAATAAACCATAAAAATAGTGTTATCACTCATTTGGCATTATATGTAGGTTGTGTTAACTGCTACAGGATCATCAATCTTTGAAATGTATATCTATAGCTAGCTCTATCTTATTTTATTACTATAAGCTACCTGTAAACTTAAATTCTTCAAACAATAAAGCATAAAGTAACATCTCTCCAATTTGTATTGTGTGCTCTAGCAGTCACACAACTGAACAACTTGCAAATGCATGCTCGTAACTCTTAATCAGACTTCCTGAGGGCCCTAGACAATATTAAATATGCATCAGTAGACACATCTTTGGTGAGTATTTACATATGTTATATCCACTGAAGGCCTGATTTACTTTGTGTGATGGTTTGGGAATCGGAAAGCAACTGGGCCCTCTGAGACTTTAAACCCAGGAGAGTAACACCAAAAGTGGCTTCCAGTAACCTGACAGGCTCAGTGTTCATATCTCTAGTGTGTCTAGAAGTTGTATTTTTTAAAAATATTTTTTTGGTACACTTCAAAAATATTCTTCAGTAGAAATACAGAATATTTATTTTATTAGAATTTATAACAAATAGTAACAAAATGGAAAAGAGGAGAAAGCCCTTCACCAAATGACAATTGCATGTACATGTGGTTATTTTGAAAATATGCTGTAGTGTATTATGTGTTAAAAAGTGAATCTGTAATGACATTTTCTTAGACTGTAAAATCCCTTCCTTTATTGAAGTGCTGCAGTGGAAATTAAGCCTCATCATTCACACCAACACACCAGTAAGCAACGAAGATGGCACTGCACGCAATGGAGAACATGACGTGGTAGAGGACATTAAGAGAGCCTTTTACCTGTCCTTTCTCCATTAGAGCTTTCTCCAGGTCCTCAATTTTTGCCTGACACCTGAGAAGATCAGCTTGCAGTTGTTCACGAGTCTAGAGGGAGGGAGAAACCAAAAGTAAATATATTTCCTACTATTTTATGGGCTGTCCTATCAGCTTTTAATGTTTTTCATTAAAATAGTTGGTTTTGTGTTTATGTTACAAAATATTTGAAGCTGCCAGTTTAAGAGGATTTTTCCTTCCTAAGAAGATGTTAACATCCTATATTCAGTGACAAAGTTCTTACCAAGGGAAGAAAAAAATAAATTTAGAAACTGAAAGAGATCTAAGAAGCTATTCATAAGCATTAGCAGTTTAAGGCAATTGGGAAACAAAGGGACAAGGGAGAAAGGGAATTGCATTAAGCACTGAAAAAGGCCTTTAGGTAAATGAAATATATTGACCCAAAACAATTTACCTATCCCATAAACAGCATATGCTCGTCATTTTTCCTCACTTACACTATTATTACACTTACCACTACACTACAGTGGTATTACCCCCCAACCCCAGTGATGCCCTGAAAGGGACCAGATCATACAAGGTATTAAACAAAAAGGGATATAAAACAAAGCATCTTCTGGAGACCCTCAGCCACTGAGGCTTCTTGGGCTACCACAAGTATTTTCTCCACCCTACTTCTGGTATTTTTTCACCCAAGCAGTTTATATATTCCTACAGGGATTTTTTTCTTGCATCTTTGTGTCCTTGCTTACCTTAAGCCTCATCTAAAAGTAATAGGAAATGCTCATCCCACCAAAATACAGCATGCCAAAAGCTACTTTCTCACTCACTCAAGAGATGGATTTGCAGGAATGTGCCAAAAAAACCAAAATGCTGTTAACAAGAAATAGCAACAATTTCCAAGTCTACAAAAAAGTACAATCTGTAAAGTGCCAGCAAAATACAATTTTTAAAAGCCCATGAAGGCAAAGAAAATATGTAATGGTGTCTCATAATTTGCAAACAGATGACTGCCTCTGAAATCCTTTTTAATAGTAGATGGAGTTATGGCCCCCACCCTAATTCTACCTTGAGAAGTGATCTTCGAAGTCTTTATGGCTTTCCTTGGCTAAGTGTCCTACTTAAAAAGAGAGTGTCAAAACTGACTGGGCTTTTGTAAGATGCGAAGAACTCTGATAAATAAAGCCACAAAGCAGTAATTCTACTATTATAAGAGCTATAATTCACAGGAAAAGAGAAAAAAAGTGTAGGTTGGTGGAGTCCTTTCCCACCAGTAATTTTTAAACACATTAAAATCATTGTCCTTCTGCATTCTTAGTAACACATTGCAGTGGCACAGCAGAGTGAAGGCCACATGTAGCAAGGCAGTAACTTGTAATAATTCACAGTATTTAATGTTTCTCCATTTTGGGGGTTTGGGGAAGTTGTAGAGGGAAGAAGGTCAGGGGTTTTTAAACTGCCAGCTCATGTTCAACTTGGTGGCCATCAGGAGCCCTCACTTCCTGGTGTGCAAAACTGCTTTCCAGTGAGCCAGAACCAAGATTTGGGTCAGATTTTTGATTTAGATGTTTAATATACTCATATGATGGAAATACCTAAGTACTAGTAATAACCTACTCTGTGATTCATTTAAAATCCATCATGTCACTATATGAATTGCAGGTTCAAATGGGTTGTGACTCTCATAGCACAGAAATCTCTAATACATTATACATGCTAGAATAAAGTATAATGACATCTTTGTTCTGATTGCACCAGATGAATCTAAGTTACCACCTTATTTACGATATCCTCTAATCCTCAGAAACATTGGGCTTTGCATTTCACTGACCTGCAAGGATACCTCCTGCTATTACAAATTGTTTCTGCTTTTTCTATTATTTTCAGAGTTAAAAGAATTTCAGTTAAAAAATTACCCTTGCTTCTCTCTCTGCATCCAGGGTTCCACCAACTTGTTCTTGGAGCAATGCATATGCTCTTTGCAAAGCTTGGTACTCTCTTGTTAGCTGGCAAAACCTGAGTTCAGCTTCTTCTTTAGGTGTGCTCTTAATGGAGAAGGGGGAAAAGTGGGTTTGTATAAATATATGTAATAATGGATTTGTCTGTATAGAAGACTGACTTGCAAACATAACAAGCAACACAACTCATACTAAGTCTCAAAGTTTAACAAAGCTATAAAATCCTGAAACAGGTGGAAAGGACAGGAAGGAAGGACGATGAGTAACTGTGTCTACCACACAATTTCAGGACAGTCTAAGTCACCATGTAAGGCAGCAACGTACAGAAATGGGAAAACTGTCTGGGGAAAGTGGAGAAGAAAGTTTTGTGCAACACTGTCTTCAGCAACTCCAGAGCCACAGGGGCTTCAGAAGGTATTTGTTCTATTTCTCATGCAGTCCATCCTTCCATCCTTACACTTTTTCTATACAATACCAGGGTAAAGCACACTGACACAGAAGTTATATTTCAAAAGCTGCAAGATATTTTCTTAAATTTATTATTTTGATACAAAGTATTTTCAAAGTCTTTATTTTCCTTGAAATTTAAGCCACTAACTTCAACACTTAAAAAGTTTTTCCTCTAATGCTGAGGACAAGAAATGTCCTTTGCTTTAATTAATTTTTGCTCCAGGAACTTGAGTTCTAAGGAAAAGGATTACAATATTATTAGATACTAAACCTAGGAAAAAAGGAAGCTTCTTCTGACTGAGAAGTATTAGGCAGAAGTTAGTGAAGAAGAAAGAAAGATGAAAAAGAGCATCTAATTCGTGCTTTGTGCTCAGGCACGCAATCTTCCAAAGTAAGCCAGCAGCACTGTATATCACAGAGCTGAGACAAAACATGTCACTGGTATTTACTACCTATGATCATTTAAGCCTCCATGAATTGCAAAGGCCTCTCTGAGTATTGTGAGCAAAGAAAGAAAATCCTGATTGTATCAAAACAGTCAAATAAATTATAAGGTTGAAAGGCAAACTATTGTCTAGTAAGTGTTGACTTTTGGCAAAGCAATGTGCCTATTCATTTTATTTTGACTAATAAGAAAGAGTTTGAGGAAAAAATTTATTTCTCAGCTCAATATCTGCCAAATCTGTCAGGCAGAATATTATCTTATTAGTTTTATTGCCAAGTGTATATGTTACCAGACTTGAAAAAAACCCAAATAAATTCTCTGCCAAATCTTTCACAATTCATGTGGTACAATAGCTGAAAGTTTGTATTTATACTTCAAGAAGTAGAAAGAAGAACAAATCAGTTACCACTTACATCTTCCAAATCTTCTTCTGGTGTTGCTGGTGTCCTGTCTGTTTTATCTGTGTTGTATGAAGTTACAGATGAAGTTTCCGAATCGAGAGATTCTTCATCAAATCCAAAAAATGTCTCCACAACATGCCTCTGAAAAATTGGGGTTTTAGTTACTAGAAAAACAGATGAAAAGCCCCAATGACCCAGTAAGCAGCAACCAAGGTCTTCTCTGATGATTATTTTAGTATTTAGGAATCAAGAAAGGTTCCACTGTAAACTCTTGTTCTCTGGTTAAAGAAGTTACTTTTTCAACTCCATTTTCGGAATAACCTCAAAGAACAGAAGTGGACATAGAACAGAGATGAAGTAAATACCAAAAGAATAATGCTTAGCAAAACTATAAAACCTAGTTACCAAAATCACACAAGTCCTTATGAGATTCACAGTAGAGAAATCCAGTATCTATTCTGAAGAAAGTAAGCCAGTACAATGCAACATATAAGATATGCAACCAAAAAGAAAAAAGGTATTCTGGAGACCAATGTGGAACTAATTTAATTGTTCAAACTTATTGGAAAAAGAAAACAAACAAACAAAACTATTTTGGAAAACCCTACTTAAAAGTATAAATCAGTGTTTACCATTTATTTTTTCAATATCATGATTCACGCTTTTTTTCCCCAAAAAAATTTGCTCCAATACTATGTCTAACCAAAAAGACATGTCTAGGGAAAAGCAGCACTGCACTGCGGATTTTAAAAAATTTACACAAAATTATCCAATAAATGCCTGCTTACAGAAAATTAGAGAAAATTAGTAGCTAGTGGAAATGAGTATAATATCAGTTGTGAAAATCATGATTTTTTAATATAAACGTTGTCACAGAAAGCAGCAAATCTCCACGGAAATTCAACTGTTAAAAAATTGTTTATAAATTTAACTAGAAAAAAGGTTTTTACCTCTTATTGATCAATAGAAAGCAAAACTTCTTACACCTCACAAAGTATTTTAACAATCCAACACAATTTCAGAGAAAGAAGAAAACTGAGAGTATTTTTTAGAAGTGTGTTGCTGAAAAATGGGTTCAGGTCATGAAGCAGCCTAGACAGAGAGGGTAGTGGAGAGAGGTGGCTGTAAGAAGATGAAGAAAGATCTCTCTATGTTTTGCCACTGCTTGATACCAAAGCACAGATCTTGATGTCACAGTCTGCTGTTTGGGTTTTTTCTAAATATATATCAGAAGTTGTCTATGAGAAGATAATAGTTTACTCATTAAAACAGCCGTAAGGATTTAAAAAGTTATCAGCTGTTATTAATTCCAAACATCATGAATCCTACATTTCAGCAAAGCCAAATTGCCTGAGTGGAATTGTGATCTGTCAGTTTAATTCAAGATACTGACAGGTTTTAACTGTAATGCCATATCTCCTGATGGTTTCCAAATATTTACCTTTCCCTGCAGTTTTCCAAACTTACCTAACTTACAGATTTTTCCAGTATATCTACATAAGTATGGTATTCTCTTTCTCACAAAGCCCTGTAATGCTCACTATTCTTCTGGTTCAGCACAGCTCTCATGAGCAGTCAAAATACTGTCTTGATTTAAGGGGTACCAAAAAAATCAAGCTTGCAGGTGTGGCTTTTTGCCTGCATACATGACACCACGTGCTCCATTTACAGTCTGCAGCCCTGGTCACCACAGTCTGCCAGGTCACAACCTCATCACTCATAAGCTGAACAAGCCCATAATAGTTTCACAGGACAGCTAATTCCACTCAAAGTGCCAAAGACAGCTCCAAGGTCATGTCCTGAATCACTTAACTGTGACTGCCCTTGCTTCTACATGTTTTAAAATTGCTTTCTGATGTTTTACTTAGCCTTCTGATGTTTATAGAGCTCTAAGCAGAGTTCTCACAATTTTAATGTAAACAAGGAGATGTTTATTCTTCTCCTCAAGGAGGAGCTTTTTGAGTGATGGTGATGTTCACCAACACAATTGATGGGGTGGTGCAACCCTTGACCAATAATTGGTCACTTCTGTACAGTTGTATATAATGGAGTCAGAATTTGAAATAAAGAGAACATTCCCTGCTGGCCTCGGTCCTGTCCCTGCCTCATCATTTTTGTGGCACCAAGAACTACTGGTGCCTGCGTGACTGCAATTACGACACTCAACTGCTTCACTTAAGATAAGCCCTTCCAACGGTACTTACAAATTTTCATTCAGAAACCCAAAAAGCCGTATCTTTGCTAAACAGACCCCATTTATCCAAATGCATGCAGATTAATATGATGCAGCACAAAAGGCAAAGTGCTTCCGAACAACCTTGAGAGACAACTTTCCTTTTGCAAGCTATTAGACACCACTCTGTGAATTCCTAAGATCACAGTTATAGTGCTACAGGGCTGGAAAGACATTACTCTTTCCTCAGGAAGCACTGTGATCTTTCACCAGGCAGAGCTATGTCCAAGGGGCTTAAGACAAACAGTTCCCTGGGATAAGTTAATCCTTTCCTCCAGCATTCACCAGTTCACCTTTCTGCCCTACTTAACAAAACAAAGGGCACAAGGAACAGGTTTAAGCTCTATTCTAAAAATACAAACACTTATCCAGAAAGCTAATGTATTTACTGGAACCTGAATTAAAACCATTTCAGACTTCTCTTTCATAGGTACAAAGGTTTACCACAAATTAAAAGGGGTGATTAGTCCTTGGGAGATGGCCCATCCAGCTTTTCTCCCCCCACTGAATACTGTTGCACCTTACAACCATGCCACGGTAGTACTACAAATAAATATTGGGAGTTGAAAATAGGGCTAAAAAAATGGTGCTAGTTCAAGTTGTAAGGAAGACAAATTTACAATCTGAGTAGCCAGCTCAACTCACTGTCCTGACTCCAAACTGACCTGCAGGTATATTTTATGGAGGGAAAGATGGTGGCAGGTAAACAAAATAAGCGTCAAGTTTTGATTTCGAAAAAGCTGGCAGAAGGGACCTCCGAAAGATGGAGAACAATCTCCAATTTATTATCATATGGCACAGAGATCACAGTACCATGAGGGTCAGCAACAGCTTAGTCAGAACTGACAATAAAATCTACAATACTTATGGGATTTTTTTTTCTACATCTCTGCTGTACAGTCACCTTCAGGTAACTCTGGTCAAATATGTGTCTTCCTTTAACCCTGCATGCACACACTCACACATGCCATTTCAAGAAATGAAAATAAATTAGCAAAACAACAGTGATTTTGCTTTTAAATAAAGGTATAAAGGCTGGAGATAATACTTAAAGAAATGTCAATATTGTGAAAAATGCTACCTGCATTTAAACATTTCACTTGCAGCAAAAGTAGGGGGAAAATATGCATATATCAATAAATAAACCACTTAAATATTACATGCAAGGGAATTCTGAAAAAAACCCCAAAACTAATATTTCCCATCACACTAAAAAACCCCAACACTTAAAGGAGAGTTAGAAGTCAAAAACTTTCAAATGCTATAAAGACTGCCTGTAGTTTGGAGTTACAAGTAAGCCATTTATTTTTAAGACTCCTTCCTTTTTAGAAAAGCTGTATTTATCATTTTGTGGAGCCGATACATTTTCCACAGCAGTAAGTATTTAATTACTGTATATTACCTGCACATGTATGAGTTTTTTCATGACATAATTACAAAATAGGCAGTTTTACTGTTGATCATCTAGTATCTGAAACAACCAACTACAAGAACTGATTCACAGTGAAACCAAAACAAATTAATTCACAAGGGAACAGCTGTAGAGAGAGAAAAAAAAAAAAAAAACACTCCAAAGAAAGACATGATTCATAAACTTGTTGATAAACACTGTAATAAATAAAAAAGCATCAATAAATATATCAACTCCAAGGGAGATTCCACACATGGCTCAAAAGCTGAACCACAATAATATGCACAATACTCACTGAATTTTTGTAACTATATAAACTATGTTTATTCAAGTTTCATTCAAACTTTTTTTTTTAAATGGGAATATTCTCATTTAACAACTTAGAGATTCCTCTTTATTTGTTTCCATCTTTCTTATTTCTAAATCACAACTTATTAACTGAGAAAATAATCATGTAAATTGCTGAAAAATTTTGATTTGAATTCTAATTTCCACTGACTACTGTCATGCATTTAATAGCAAGTATTTTTCATGTGGATTTATAGCATTGTTTTCACATAATTTTAAAGTAAAATTATGCATTAGGTCTTTATAACTCAAGTATTAATGCTTCTACTGAAGTATGGTGCTCAGTAAACATCAAAGTTTAGAATATTATAAATCAATAGTGACACATAAACTACATTCTATGCAAATTTCAATATAATCTGATTTTTCTGTTGCTAAAGTAGTTTCATTTTACATTTAAATATCTCATTTTAAGGGACTTAATCGAACATGATGAAAATGATTCAAGATATATTTCCCTGTAATGCATCAGTAGCTTCTTACCTTCATGCTTATATGTCATTTCTTGGCAGCCAGAAAAATACAGGCACACCAAAGCACAGAGGCAGAGAAAAAAAGAAAAATATAAAACAAGAAATATGAACTCCATCACACCGGTGTGCAGGCTTTCTACCACCACAAATACAGTTCATTTATTAAAGTTTAAAAAAAGGCACAATCCATAGAGTCCTGCAGTTACCAAATAAGCTGGGTAAATTTGTCTTACTTTCAAATGCAAGACTCCATCCATCATGGAATGAATGCAACTCCGTTCCACATGTCAAAAATAAACAAAATATAAAAAATACTGCTTCTGAAGTTTCTTGGTTATTTCACAACAAAAACCAAAATAAAAAATTTTTAAAAAGCTCCTTGGAAAAAAATCAGGTACCTGCCTATATAGAGTCACTACATCACTGCTCTAAAGTCCTTGCAAGCACAGAGGTTATAAAGCCCATCCCACTTTGCTGCTCCTTTCCTCGGGAGCATTGTTCCATGGACTCCTATGCTCCTTGGGAATTAAGAGTGCTCAGTGAAAGCTACAGTAGCAACAGTAACCCAGTGTGCCTACAGAGCTCCAGAAATAACACTGACATCTAATTATAAAACCAAGAAATATAAAATTTTCAAAAGCTTCTCAGGTGAACTGATGTTCAGGGCTGTAAAGGCTACTGGCAGATGATTCACACAAGATGTCTCAAAGATGGAGAAAGGAATTCCATGGATTCTGTTCCAGATAACAAAAACACAAAAACGTCAGGAAAACACTCGTTAGAAAACAATAGACTCATTAGAAAACAACCACAGTCAGACCATCTCAGGAATGAAGGAAGTGGGAGTCTAAAAGCATCCATTTAGGAAAACCTGCAACAGATGACCGTAAATCTTCACTCTGTGCAACACATTCTTGGTTATTAGAACGAAAAAGGAATCATCCTGTACCTTCCAGAATGAGCTTATCTGACCACTTTAATGAAACTCCATTCTCATGAGTTATTTCCTCTTTCACTATGTCACAAGGAATGGGACACATCTGGAAATGGATACAATTCCACCAGCCAAATTTGTTAATTCACTGTATTAATCCTAATTTTACATCTAATAGATCTTAGAAAAGCAAAGCCAAGGACTTAGATCAGCAATTTCTTCTTCCGAGTGTTTGGTTAGGACAGGTTAACACATAATTTCACTACTATTCTATACACGCTATATCATCTGTATGAGATAAAGATCTTGCACAGATAATAGACAGAAATACACTTATGCTGTGCATGTCTATATAGAAAACAACTCATCTTAGACTGCTTTATAGCCTGTGGAGAAAAACAGGCGATTCTAGGACAAAACTCCTAAGTCCTATTTAGATATCTACTTCCAACCACTTAATGTTACCTCTTTGTCCAGAGCGAGATGTCTGTATCTCATGTCCATTACTGACATCTAACCAACACTTGCAACGCTCAGTTAAATAAATTCTACAATTTTCTTCTGGATTCCTGATACAGGCTGCAAAATAAGAGATGAAGAGGGCAAAATCCCAACTCATCCGAGTAAGCAACCCATTCCACATAGATTGTTTAAATTAAAAACTGTTGGAAAACTGTGGGAAACACAGCTTCCTTTGAGCATTTTGAACCTCACAGGACCACACAAGTGGCCTGGAAGGAAATCAGCCTGTATGCCAGGATTGGATTTTTAGAAGTTAACACCAACAGCAGTTAAACTGTCAGTCACTACTGCATATAAATGTGAATAGTTTACAGCTTTATCCACTGGCAGGTAATGACACAGTAGTATCACTGATTGCTTCTTTCATTCCTTAAGGAATTAGCTCATTTAGAAAGTTTAAATACGGGTATATATTAACTATATTAACTAGTGTGTATATATGGTGTAACTACCTGAGTACATATAATCCCATTCACTCGTATCTCACAACTTTCTTTTTTTTTTCCCACTTGTTTTTGTTTTATAGTCCTGCTTTCCCTTTCAGGAGATGGCATCATATAGAAGTTCAAGTGGTCACTACGGCCAATGAAGGGCTATTGGACAGGGGATGGGATAATTTGTAGCAGAAATGTCTGCTACTGATTAATTTGTTCTTCCTGATGTATCTATCATACCCTAAATAAGAAGCATACCCCTATTAACCCTGTTGCCCATATGCATACCATTCTTGCAGTGCACTCTGCAGAATACCCCCTATTACAGCACTCTTAGCAAACTGAGAACAGCATTGCCACAACATTTTTAATGGTATCATGCCCATTCTCTCCAATCCTCAGGTTTTTCAACGCCTGCTTTGGTAGATAAGGAAAAGAAAAAGAGACCACAAAAGCATATAGGAAAGGTCCAGAGCCTTTGTTAGCTGAAGTTCAACTAACACAGAGCATTTTCAAGACATAAATGCATATTTATTGAAGTTTTCAACCTACAGAAATTCTCATGACCAGTTACCAACACTTAAAAATTGACTTAACTAGTTTTGATTTATGTTTACAATTTAGCAAATGATTTTACACATTTGACTTACAGGTAAATGCCAATAATTAGAGACAGCTATAAAAAGTATAGTATAAGTTACATACATATATATTTACTTTTGCATTCTGTTTTTAAAATTGCTCTCAAACACAAATTTCCCACATTACAGTACATCAAGAAAGAATGGTTTAGAGTTGCTGTAAACATACTTGGCAGGATCTATTGTTCCTTCTGATCTTTTTTTTTTCCTATGTAAAAGACACGTCATTATTAGAAACAGAATGCGAAGAAATTACCAGTGAAATAGAGAGTCTCAAAGGATAAATTTTTCAGAATACAGGCATTGGAGTGCAGAGCAATAAAAAAGCACCACCTGGAGGTTACCAGGAATAGACTGTGCAGATAACACTGACACAAGGCACCCATTTATGACAGAATATATCTTAAGCTACCATATAGATTGATAATGGTATCTCCACTCTTCATTTCCATTTTTTCCATCTTACTCCATTTCCCACCTCCCACACACATGCTCCAGGCTGCTAACAACTTCACAAAAAAAACATTATTCAGCAAATTACTTTAAGCACATTACAAGAAACTTTAAGGGTATTTTCTGAAGCAAAACTTTTCTGTATTTATAATCTGAATTTTTGTCTTGAACCTTGTATTCTAGAGCAGAAAAGTTGTGAGAGCATAACAGTTGTAATTGTTTACTACTTACATATCACATACAGAACTATTATTTCAGTAACATCCCCAGTATGAGTAACTCTTTAATTGTGATTTAGCTCTATGTTGGCACAAGTAGTTTAAAGGGGGAATGTTCCTTAAAATAGACTGAATATTTGTCTCCTTTGAAATCATAGTTGTTTCAAGCCATTAAATCATTCTGCTTCAAGCCACTTGATATTTAGGTTACAGTGGCTAAAAGTGTAATTTTATTGTTTATTTAAAACAAACCCCAAAACAACATCACTTGTGTGAAGTACAAAACTCTCGAATTATCCTAAGAAATTAAGCACCCACCAGAATAAGCAGAACAATTATACGGATTTTTCTCAGTAAGCAGAGCTCTAAATTCAGGCAGTATTTGAAAGAGGTGTTTTTCTCAGCAACAGAAATGCATGAAAAACCGAAGGTTTGCTCACCTTTGGAGGCTTCAGACTTTTCCTCCTCTGTTTTTTAGACCGCAATAACCGTTCTCTTTCCTAGAAGGAAAGAGAACATTTTGGTATGGGTTTGTTTTAAAACTATACTTAGGTATGTCTAACACAGAGAAATATCATTAACATTTTCTTTAAGCCTCTGGTAGAGCTAACACAATGTCTCTATCCTTTTGAATAACATCATGTTACACCACACTGTACTGCAGCTTTATGCCTTTAGCAAACAAACCTTCAGCCATGTACTTCACGCATTTGATGGGAAGTTGGCAAGAAAAGGCTTTGTTAAATACTGAGCACAGATTTCTGACAGTTCTTTTGACTCTTTTACCACGAAGCTCACTATGGAAACAGAATTCAGAGTGTCACTTCAGTGTTCAACCATCCTGAAGAAGCACATCAGTAGACAGAAATTAGTCCAGTCTTAGTAATTAAAAGTCATTATATCAGACATATTCTGATATTACAAGCATGCATATGCAGATACAGTGTTACATCTGACTTATCCTTGCAGGGCAAAAGTCTCAAATCCACAGGCACTCTGAGTCTGTGTCAACTTAGTCGCTTTTTTCTACTCCGGTTTTGGTGCAAGATCACAATAAACTATATGAGGTGGTCATGACTGGAAATGCAAGATTTATGTTCCTCTAAATCCAAGAATACTGCCTTAAATTCCAAAGGAGAAGAGGAGGAAGAGAAGATAAAAAAATGCGAAGAAGCAAGCAAAAAAACCCCAACAGCACAGGAGGCAGGTGCTCTGTCTTCTTGGTTTTTTTCTGATTCTTTCCTTAGCTCTGCATCTTTGTTTGCAGCACCTCTATTTTTAAAAGACAGAGTGCAGTTCCAAGTGCTTCTTTAGCAGTTATTGCTCACTGCATGGTATTAAGTCTATTCAGTTATTTGCTTTGCATTCAGTTCAGAAACTGGAAGAATAGGAAGCTCACAGTAGAAATCACAATAAAAATATTTATCAGCACATTGTTCCAGGAAATAAGTTTTGGAAAATGCAAAATAACTGAGAAAAGTACAACAACTTACATAGCACCTTCAGTACATGTAGTTTGAAAAATAAGGAAAAGTTATGACTGCCAAGGTAGAATAGTGCAGGTATTTCAAGCTGCAGAATATGGTATTTTAAGCTAAAAACCCAGACAGTTGAATTTTATACTGTTAAAGAGCACTCTCTTCTCAGATGCCCATTTAAGGCACAGTTCCTGCCTCCCAAGCAGGTGTCAAAACAAATGCAGTGTTGCAATATGCATTGCATATTCTGCAAACAAATGCAGAATGAACAAACACTTCCAAAATCCCAGTCCTTTCTGTTTCTAATCTTGTTTGTAAGAAGACTGCTTCATTTACTGCCTCAATATAAATCGAGCTACCAGAACAATCATAATGCCAATTAAAAGCCACTAGCATCTTCTGCAGTCATCTGAGTTTACCTTGGCAGCTTTCCTTTGAAGAACTGACCAGAACACCACTGCTGTGAGAGAAGTCATGCTGACAAGGTTGCAACAGCATCAAAGGTACCCTACAGATGACACTGGTAATCAGTTCAGACAACCCTAGTGCCTAAGACTAATGTTCTCATTTCCATGAATCATATTGGTCTCAGCTGGAGTTAAGCTGATGATTTTTACATTAATCAGATATGGGAAATTTGGGTCATTCTTGGTAACTATGATACATTTGTAGTGTGGTTTGGGCCAGAAAAGAGAGCTCAAAAGCAACAGTGGGCAGAATTCCACTGCACTCACATCAAAGGCAAAGGCTCAATTAGTTTGCACTGAAACGAAAGAAGTTTCCTACTTAAAAATGTAATTAATTTGTGCAAGTGGAATAATATCTGTAAACAGGAAACAAACAAAAAATGAAACAATATTTTAAAATATTTATTTATTTTACTTTCACACTAAACACAAGTTAATATTATTTGACCAAAGTCAGGATACAATGTATTTCCTCATATCACTAGCTGAGACAGTAAAAAGAGAGTCCTTTCATACCCACTTTGCACTGAAATATAAGTGAGGTTATATCTGCCATATACTGCACATCTAATGTCATATCACCATCCCTGCCTCTGCAGTTTTATTTGGAAGCTAAAGCAGCATCGCTCTGTGGACCAGACCCTACATCATAGCATCTGAGTAACATCCTACTGCTTGTAATACTGTGGCACTGGATAATGCACACAGACATCAAATTTTGGCACTGATTTCAGAGAAAAATCCTGGGTCAAAATCTCAGAGGAACTGCCAAGAACTGAGACTATGTTCCATCCACACACAGCAGTACCATACCTTCTAGTTTTTCCTTCTTTGAGCTTTTATTTTTAATGATGTATCCAATTGTTTGATTTTCTATTTAGACAGAAGGCTCTTAAATTCTTTTTTATCATTTTGTAGCAGTCAGTAGTGCCATTTGAGATGTCTGAGTCTGCCTGAGCTCCAGATGCTGCTCCAGAATGGCAAGGGTCTTTCAGAGATTATGTGTAATTCCTGCCAGCACCAGCAGGGTTTATCACAAATTGCACTAAATAGCACCAGACACCTCTAACACAACTTGAAAGATTCCTCATCAAACAAAACTTGAAGGGTTCCTGATCAAACACTGCAAACATCTATGAGCATCACTTTCAGAAGCCTTTGGAGTCAGAGGGCAGCAGCTGTGCCATTTTAATCCTAAACCATGCTGCTGCCTTTGGTTTGATGAACCACAGAGAGTTCTCCCCATCTGTTTTAAATACAGTTCATAAGGCCAGCTCAGCTAGAGGTGCTTAGCCAGGTGAAGTTAACAGCACCATGTTTCTTTCTTTTAGAACTTCTAGATCAGGGGAGTGCTTGGGTGTGCATCCAACACATTTTAGTCATTAAGTTTTGGAAAGTCTCCTTTACTCAAGTTCCTCATTTGTTGACAGCCAATTTTGTAAGTAAGGTCAGTGGGCTGATGATGCACTTTTCTTCACAAGCAGCTCATAATAGGTAAATATTTTTAATACAAAGATTCATACACATTCCAAAAAAATTCATTCACTACCTGAGAAAGAACAAAAACCCTTTGACACCAAAGAACTATTTCTGCATCACTACTACAACTGGAGTTAAAACATTCCTTTCAAATCTTAGCTTGCCTATAGATGTGTGTGCATGCACATGTGTATACCAGTCATAAACATTACCACTGTGAGATCATCAATAACATGCTGTTGTTCTTTGACTTGCAGTCTAAGGAATTCAATTTCTTGTTCCTCTCGTGTGCTGCTGAGATCGTTCAAAGATGTGTGCCTCTTCAGTGCTGGTTGTGCAGATAACTTTTCTTTCTACAAAAACAAAAAACATAAAGAACGTTTTAAAGTGTCTTGCATTAGAAAAATTCACATGTGTGATGTAGCAACCAAGAATTCTTCTAACTCATCAGTGGATACTCCACTATAAGACAAGGCCCTTTCAACAAAAAAAAAAAACCGTCAGATTCTATATGCCTCTGCATTAATCTCTCACATAAGATATTTTAAACCAGAATCAAAGAACAGTCTGGGAAAAATATTAGCAGACAAGTGAACTCAGTGACCTAGCATAGTGCATGCACTCAAATTCAGTTCTGCCTTCTCATCATAAAAGCAGTATTTATTAAAGCCGATTTTTAGTCATCGCTTTTTACAGCCTGCAAAAACATTTTATCTATCTGTGCTCCTTTCCCTTAATCAGTGTGAATTGATACAACACAAAGCACATGCCATTCTGAATTTAGAATCTGAGTATTCAGCTGTATTGTCTGGATCTGACAGTGGCACCATCCCACTGTGGAGACTGATCTGTTTGGGTTAAAATAAAAGCCTCACAAGCACTTCCACCTCAAAGTAACTGTGTGCAATGTGTTCTCAGAACGCGATGTTGGAGCTGATTACTTACCAGAGACGGTTACTTACCAGTTCTACGTTTTCCCTTGATAAATTTTTTATTTTCTCTTCCATTCTCTGGATACATTGTAACATATCATCATTTTTTTTGCTCATCCTCTTATTTTTTTCTACCAAAGGCTTCAGCTGACTTTCTGTCTCGCGAGAACGTTTCAGCTGCAAATGGCAAAGGAACGCGGTTAGCTGTGCTTTAGTTTACCTTTGAAGGAAACAAAAATAGCTGTGTTTTCACTTGCCTTTCTTAACTCAGGAAGCTTAGCTCTTCTGCTAAATGGCATCTGACATACATCACTGCTGAACTAAGAACTACAGCAGTCCTAACAAGTAAAATGTAACATTTTTGTATTGTCTGCCAAAAACTAAATCTGGTCCCCAGATTTTGCTCTTGGCAAACACTTATGATGACCCATAGTGATTTCTTTATAAACTAATCTCAATTTCTATAAGCTTCTTGTGACCAACTAGGTCTCTAGACAAGTTGCTTTCACCAATTTAGCCATCCCTTAGGAGAAGGACACTCTTCCTTCGCTACTTCAAAAAACCCTTTACCTAATGCATAATTAGAGCAATGAGAAAGTCAGCCAGAGGGCACAGATTCAATCTCAGCATTCTGCTGACATTTTCAAGCTGCTCAATTTTGCTCCTGTGGTTTTATGATGTTAGACAATTATGTGGAGCAAATTACTGCTCTTCCTTGCATTTTTGTGTATTTAATGTTTTTACTCCATGAGCTGTTTTGTTTGAAAAAAAATTCTATTTTTCTCAGTCAAAAGATTTTTAAATTGGTGAGTTTTATCTGAAAAGGAGAAAGAGATAATATTTTTCTTTTCTGAGATAAATTCACTGAGTATTTGGTTTTCTGCTTCATTCTTGAGGAAATTATTTTTCCACAGTGCTTAATCACATGGCCTTGCTGATAGTAATAATTTTATGTGTACTATTGTTTCATGATATAAAACCTGCTCCACATCTCTTTCAAAATGTATTTTTTATGCCACTGAATCTAGAATCAAGAAGAGCACTTGACTGAGTCATACATGCCCTCCATCTAGAGGGACACTGAAGGATACATTACAATACTTCAGCATTCTTCAGGGATGTTTTGGATTATTTACTTAGTTAGATAGTTAGTTATTACTATTATTATTATTATTATTATTATTATTTCTGCCCACAGAAAGGACTAACAAGGAGGAAAATGTCAATGTTTCACAAAGACATCAATGTTTCAATCATCTACAGGACTAACACACATGGCACCACTTCAGCTGTCAGCATAATTTCAGAATCAGATATATAGGTTCCATCTTTTTAGAATGAAAACCTTTTCTACCACTAGAATGAGGGCATTAAAGGACATGTGTAAAAATTGGTATTGTGAAACTCACCTCCCATTGCAGTCAATGGGAGTTTTACCACTAACCTCAGTACAAGCAATCAAGTAGTGATAAAGGTTAATAAAATTCATTCTTAAAATTCATGTCATATCCTTTCTTGTCTAAGTTACTATCCGTCTCCTAGGATAATTTCACCTACTTAAGAGACTTCCCTTGAGAAATGGCGGATTTTTCATTACTAGCACAAGAAAGCTTTTTTAACTCCTAGCTAGCATAACCATGTCACAAAAACAAATTTCAAAAGGATGCATACAACAATTTAAGTGCATGGATTATGCATGTTTTACACAACATCATTACACAGTGCTACAGGCAATATACCAGTTAATTTGATTACTATGACCCCAAAACAAATTTGTAAATTTTTTTTTTTGTGGAACAGGAAAGATTCCATCCATGTCTTCGATGGTCAAAAGATTAATTTCTATAGAAATCTCTGTTATATTTAGATGTAATTGACTGAGGCCAACCAGGACTAATTTGTAAATTATTTATAACACTGACTTTCCAACATTAAATCTTTTGCCATAAAGATGCCCTCCGAGTCACCATCTGTGTTATTACTAATTAATTTACCAGTTCATTTCTTTCATCTGCTAGGAGAGTATTTCTGTCTTCCAGCTTTCTTATTACAGCATTCAGTTCAGCGATTTTTAACTGAAATCTCCGCACATCTCGTTCATCCAGATGCTGCTCCTTTACATCAGAAACATAGAGATTTATAAAATTACTTTTTAAAAAGTATTTTACTGTCCATATTTCACTATCATGGCTTAGCAAGAGTACTGTGTAAATTTTAAAAAGACTCGTACATTAGTGTCTGGAAAACTTACTGTAATTAACTGAAACACTAAATAATAACATCCTAGGAAACTGCTTCATCAACAGCATCTTGTGAAATGCATGTAAAGTTTAACAATTAAAAAAACCACTAGCTAGGTAAATAATATTTCATATATAGCAGGTTACTTCTCACCAGATTTCTTACTCTCAGCTAAAATAGTTCTAGTGTAAAGGACATGCATTAAAATCACATGGCTCAGTTTTTGAGAAGTATAGTACCTATTTTCTAATGGCTAAAATATTCCTGAAGTAATGAAATAGTGAGAAAATACTGAGGTTCACAGCTCAAGATCACAGTGTAAATTCTAGAAGTTCTATATCCACATATTTCTCAATATTCTTTGCAATTTAAGAGGTCCAAGGAGTTTTTAAACAGCACAGTACAGCAACAGGCCATTTACCATTAACTGGTCCTAGCAGTAAGCACAAGCCCAATGTGAACTCCCAGGCAGTCACCCAGAGCTGAACTCCAGAGAAAACACCATTTCCTTACCGGACTTCCCATCAGTTCACTGATGTCTCCTATTCCTGCAGGAAGCTCCCTCTTAGGGCTGCTGTGGTATCGTTCTGCCTCCTTCACTTGGACAAGCTGTTCATCCAAAGCTTCTTTCTGAAGGAGCAGTTTCTGTGCATGGCCTGCCTGGACACCAAGGTCCTTCTCCAGAGCCAGGATCACCCTGTCTTTGCCTTTTATCTCGTCCATCTGGAAAGAAATAATGCATGGAGGAAGTTTCTGTAAGATTCCCATGCTCACTGCATGCAAACATCCAAATTTACTAAAATCAAAGTTCTGTTTCTTTCAGAATTGCACTAGCACCGAAACTGTGGCTGCCAAAAAGAAAATCTGTATCTCCCCTAGTCTTTTTCTCTGTCCTTAAAAAGGTTCAGCTTTCACTTGATCAAGAGTTTCCTTGGTCCAGCCTCAACTCAAGAAACAAACAAAACCAGATGCAAACATACAGTGAAACAGAATACATAGCCACTGAAAACATCCACTCATCTGAGGATACACACTTCTGTATGGAGAAGAAAAATCTGCCTTCGCTATGTTCCAGCAAAGAAACACAACCAGTACAAGATAAGACAAACACACCCTTTAAAACTCACCTGGGCTTTGTTTCAAAGCTTGAGCCCCACACATTTGCCCCATGTTGGCTCCCTCTTTATTAGTGAGTATCACATGTGGTGAATCTCTTCATAGGCATTTAAAATTAGCACAAATTTATACATGCATAGTATTTAAAGTTAAAATCTTAAGCATACCTATGTATTTTATGTGCCCCTTTTATAAGAGTCAAAGGAGGACTAGTCCATGTGTAGAAGGAAAAAAGTAAGTGCACACAGACCATTAGAATACAGGGTAGGAAGAAACAGTTCTTAAACACCTTCTCTGGTTACTGAACTGTGTGTTCATACATCTCCATACCAAATAAAGCACATTGCTCACAGTGATCTACTGCAGCTCTCACAGGATTTGTCCCTCGCAGCATCAGTGTTAAATTCACTTTGGTACTATTCCAAATGCTAGAGGAAGTGACAATCTGCAGCAGTTACTATAGAAACAGATTTCTTAACAAGAACGTTAACCATTACCAATATATTTACTGGAACTGTGCTGTATCTCCTCCAGCTTACAAAACTGTTTTCTTAGCCAACAAAAATGCATGAAATTTTGGAAGTAAGAGTATTATCATCGTATTTGAAAAAGTAAAATCATGAACTAGTTAAATCACACGATTTTGTTCATTAGAGTCCTACATCCATAGAAGTCCATTATGTCAAGTTACACCAAAAGAAAAAAGAAGAACAAAAAGACATACTAGAAGTAATTTATAGTTCAATCAAAGAGATTTACAGGATTAACACAATGAGATTACAGGATCGGATGCAATTTGCTTCTTCAGGATTCTTGTCCTAATCCTTTCACAGTCTACAAAGCACATGAAATTAGTTTGTGTACAGAACCTGACTGGCAGGAGATGGCTTGGCTGAACCATGATCAAAGATAAAAATGTCATATCTGAAGTGAATAAGCTGATCTAGACTACTCCAAAGTTCTAACTGGAACTGACAAAGACTGGTTCTGATGGAGATTTCTTTCCTGATTTAGAAAAGTTGCTGTGTCCCAACTTCTTGGACAGTAAATAAAAGTAATACTTCCCAGTATGTCAACTTGCATTTGTGAGACTTCCAAGTATGCCAAAAAAGGACTTGCAGGAAAAGAATGCAGTTTTTATTAATGGAAGAATTTGCAACATGCAGGATTTCAGAGGGACTGTGTGGTGAACAACAATGACAAAAATTAAGCAGCTGCCTCATTTACTGAATGCTATCTGTCAGGCACACTCGTCTATCTGGGAGGCCTCGGGAGGAAAAAATGTCATGTAACTAAATACTGTGGATGGTTTCACTTTCAATTACACAGGTGTTCACCCTGAACATCCATATAACCAACACAGGAATTTGCCCAGGCAAGGCACACATTCAATAAGAAGACCCAAGCTTACACATGCTGCCCTAATTCAAGGTACCCAGTTAGTAGCATATTTCATATTCTTCCTGTTCTCACAACTTAATGGTAAATCCAGTGACACAGGCTTTAAGTTGGAAGAAAAAAGGAAAGCAACAGTGTTGGTACATGTGCTTCTTGCTGAACTGACACAGTACTGATGATCGTTTGGAACAGATGTGAGCAGTGCAGTCACACCCATGTCACCCTCCTCTCACACTTCCATTGATCAAAGCACACAAGCTCACACAAATTAGAAAGAAATGCCACGAAAGAGCATGGCTTTGAGGTGAGGGTTAAGGGAAGGCATAATACTCCTCTGCTTTTCCTACTACTCTTGTTCCTACCACAAAAATCTACATGTGGTGAATGTTTCAGAAAACAACAAATACCTCATGTTTAAGTCAAGGATAAAAGTCTTTGAAACACTGATATAATAAAATAGTAATAACTGCAGATCCTTTTTTTATTTTGGATTTCTATTTTAAGTTACATATATGAACTAGAGAACCTCTTACTCATGTAAACCTGTGCACACACACACAAATACACGGAACACTGCAACAGTGTTTAGTTTTTTATAAGCACAAACCACCAGAAGAAAGAATTTCTAAGCAACTAACTTGCCACGAATTGATAGAGATGATTAGAACTTCACCAAGAATGCCTCCAAATTGTGCTTCAGAAGCACAGGGGTCAGTAGTACAATTGTGCTGTCTCCAAGGGGATGGTTACACCCTTTATTCATGCAATGTAACTGCATTGACCTAGTTAATGTCTCAATTTTCTTACATCTACTGCAATCTGACTCAAAGACTTACTATCTTTTTCAGTCTTGCATGGGGCAGAGCAAATTCCTTCATCTTTCTTGTCTGCTTTCTTAACAGAGAGTACAAATTGGTCCAGAGTGGGAGGGAAAAAAAAGGAAGTGTTTTACAGCAATGCAACCTTCCTCAGTTCCATGGGAAAGAGATGGTCTGTCAAGGGCCCAGGAGGCAATGAAAGAGGATGGCTAGGATAAAGAGATGGTTTAGGTTTAAACTGAACATAAGCTGCCATCAAAGAAGACTTTAGTTTAGCCTAGTATTATATATTCTAATAGTTTTAAAAGCTCAAATAAAGTCTCCATGTCAGTTCTGTCACACTGGAGAACCACTGGAGCCATAGATTGTTACATGAAGGAAAAAAAAGTGGGCAGCCTAAAGGCCAATCAACTCATATAATTAGGTATGAACTAGGTATGTATTTTAGACATATGTATTATGGCCTCTGTTTTAGTGGGGAGAGAGATATCTTCCATTCGGCAAACGAAAATCAAAATGGATTAATCCAGCTTCCCTGTTGCTTGCTATTTTCATTGAGAACATGCTGTGGAAGCAACACTGTCATAGCCAAGACTGTCTAAGAATATACATGGTCTCAAAGAGAAGAAGTATTTTTTATTAGACTATTTATCAGAGGTGATAAGAAAGCTTTCAGGCACAGAAGCCCTTCAGCAGATCAGATTAAGAAGTGTTTTCATGATTTCTACCATGGCATTGTACTTGAAGGACCAACATGTGACAACTGGACCCTGTGTGCACCAACTCCCACCACTGCTTTCAGGGATTCCTGCCTGTTCTGCAACTATTTGAGATCTCCCAGTAAGACACCATCTTTTCTTCCAATATATTCAGCACAATGAAATCCCAATCATGCACTGGGCTCACACATATTGTATAAATCAAATATATAATTCCAGAAATTCCTTTCAAGTGTTGTTTAGGTTTCAAATTTGTCCTTGGTTTAAAACAAATTTACCAACTTTTTGCAGCTACCAAGTAAAACAGGGTCACATTAACTCTTTTATATTCTCTCTTGCATGGATTTTAAAGTACTTTAGAACAGTGATTACTTTTCTTTATGAATTTGAGGGTGGTACAAGTCAGTACAAAAAGTCTGTGGTAGGAAGGCAGCGGAGCAACATGAGGTTGGAAGGTATTTTCAATTATAGACCTTGAGAAGAAAAGTAGCAGAAATACCCTCTGAAAGAGGATTTAAAGAAAATAAGATCATTCACAAGCAGCTGCAGAGGCAAATTACTGAGAAATCACCTTGACTAGCATAAGTAACAGGAGCTCTTGGTTAAAATTAGAGCTTTTTAAATATAATTTTTCAGGGGTTTTGTGCTGTCAGTGTTAGATGCTGAACAGAGACACAACCTGCACTATGCCAATGAAGAGCTAGCATTTACAGCCTGTGTCAAAATTACCCAGGTTCCTAAGAATATACATCTAACTGCCCCCTTACAGCTATGAGAAATGAGCAGAAATGAGTCTTTTAATAATATTTATCAAACATGAAAGAGAACCAAGCCAGTCATTAGAAAAAGCATCCCCTGCCAATTATGTCACGCTGCAATGGCTACAGTGAAAGGAAGTCAGAGACCTTTGGGGGAACTTTAGACTCTCATGAAGTTGAAAGAGAAATTCCCAGGGAATTAAAAGCCACATTTATCAAGTCAATGACATATTCAGTTTCCAAAGTGGAAAAAGCCAGCTGCTGTCTTTACCCATCCTTGTCAAAGTTATCTCCCAGCCAACTGCAGAACAAAATTCTACAGTGTTCTTCTCCAGCAGAAATTTAATTAACCTTTATATTTAAGTGCCTGACACTGAAAATGGAGCTATCATGACAGAGGGATTGCTGGTTACTATGAAGAACAAAACAAAAGATGCTACTAAAAAAATACAGGTAAAGACTGAACCAAAAAGAATTAACATTGTTTACATTTATAAAGGGATACTAAGACCTAACAACAATATCCCAAACTGAAAGCCCATGCGGAGAAAAAAATTTAAATATTCCAGAGCTGTGTATAGTATTCCCTACAACAGATATGGTCAGCTATTTAAATAAATGTTTGCTGCTTATTTAGGAAACTTAGGAGGAAAAAGAACAAGAGATGCCAACCATTCAATGGAGTAATAAGAGTCACAGACAGAAGTGGATAGGATTTATTCTTAATTTCATGTGTAATTCTTCTAAACCAACAGTGAATAATTTCCTCCAGTAGCTTTTCCCACATATTTTTCTCAAATGTGTAAATCTCATTAGAAGTTTTGATAAATTATACAAGAAACAGCACATGGGCAGAAAATTCCAGAACTTACTGATAAGAGGTTTCTCACATATTTTTCAAAAGCCAGTTACAATCTTTGCTACTGGATTTTTCCTATTTCCTATCCCAAGTGTTCATTGGCAGAACTGTCAATGAACACTTGGGATAGGAAATAGGACAAATTGAGCAAGTAGTCAAAAAGATAAAAATGTAGCAAAACTAAGTAATACAAACTTCAGGAGATTTTTTAGTCTGAGTGTTACACCATATGTAACTTTTGTGGGTTTTTAACACTGTTCCAAATTTTTTAAGGAGATACAGAAGTCAAATTTGTGACCTTCCTAATTTTTTAGAAAATATTAAGAACAAGCAAAAAGTGCTGAGCCCGCACTGCAAAATCATTAGATCTGCTTGATTCAGGGAAAAACGTCTGGCTGGAATGCTGCCCTGTGAGCTCCTAAGAGAAGAAGCATAAATCTTCAGAGAATAGAAAGCCAAGTATTATTTGCAGTCCTACAAAGCTGGAGATGGTGGGTCTCTCCTGCAGATGAGCTCAGCCTTGGAATGCAGCTGAAGCATGTGTCTCAAGCAGATGGCAGAATCCAGGGAGCAGCCTACAATTTGATATCAGCAGCTGTGTGTGGAATACACGCGGGGTTAAGCGGCTGAGAAGCAGCACGCTGCAGCTCTGCCCAGCCACGCACCACTGCCTCGCACGATTCACAGCTCAGCTTTCCAGCCTCAAAATTCAAGACTGGTGAGGAATCAAAACCCATGCACACGTGCCGTTGCACAAGAGAAGAGAAAAAAGTCAAGTTCCACCCTTCTCCTCAGGCCAGCAGGGAGTGCCCCTGCCAACAGCCAAATGTCCCTCTGCTCCACAATTTTCAGAGAGAAATGTCTTTGCGTTGCCCCCAGTGATGAAAGTAACATAAATTATAAATTTCTCTGCCTTAAAATGGCAAAATCCTAGTTATGGTAATGCAGGAGAACATGAATATTACTAGAGAACTGTTCCCATCAGCAGGTAATTTGGAGTTCAGTAGAGTGTTAAACTTTTGCTTCTATTATTTTTCATGCCAATTGCCCATAGGAAGAAATGGAATGCACTCTTCCCCAAATCTGGGGAGCTGTTACCACACTAGAGGATAGGAAGACCATTCAGAGGAACTTCTTGAAATGTTGGAGAAATGAGCCAAGAAACCGTCACAAAGACAGACAGAGTGTCCTGGCCCTGGGAGAGCTCAAGTGCTTGCAACAGTTGGATGCCAATTAAGTTGGCAATTTTGCAATGGGAAGAAAGAAAAGAGGAAAAACAGGAAGACAAAAGGAAAGACCTTTGCATCCCATAGGGCAAGTTGGATAGGGGTCAGTGGTGAGAGCTTGCAATGATTGAAGTTAACTTGATACTGGGCCAAACCAGGAGGGGTGTACCAAAAGAGATTTAGCCTTTTATTAAGCATATGAGAAACTATACCAGGAGCACCACAGCCACTTCTGGGCTCCCCAGCACAAAAAAGAAGGTACTGACAAACTGGCCTAAGTGCCATATAACTGGAGGAAGGCCAGTAAGATCACAATGGGGCTGCAGCACCCAGCTTTGAAGGAATGGTGAAGGTGCCAGGCTTGCTCAGCCAGACAGAGGCAGCAGGCAGGATGCGTTACAGTAGCAGGTATCCATTCAGCCATCCAAAAGGGAATACAGCCATGAACAAAGTACATGTTTCTCCAAGATACACAGCGAAAGGACAATAGTGACAATCAAAAGAAGAAGAAATCTCACAGTGACTGGGCTTTAGGGCAGGCTGTCACTGTTGAACTCCACCTTGGGAGGTTTTCAAACTGGACTGGAGGAAGCCCAGAGCAACCTGATCCAACCTTCAAAGCAGAGCTGCCTCCCACAGGACACTGGACCAGCTGACCTTTAGAGGACCCTCACCATCTAAATTTTCCCGCAACTGTATGGAAAATACAAGGCTAAAGCATACTAAAGAGACTGATACCTTATTAGTATTAGTATAATCCATACTAAGGACATATAAACACAGCCATACTGAGAACTGTGCAAGGTTAGAAAATGTGAATTTGAGAAGGCTGTGAGCTGAAATTTTAGGTTGCTCCAGTTTAGGACAGCCCAATTCTTAATTCTGGTTTTTTTTGTTTTTTTTTTTTTTTTTTCTGAAGCCTTCACTTAAATCATGAGATGCTGTGTTAGACACAGACACAAAACTGAAATATTAGTGTTTTAAAAAATCAATATAAATGATACATGAGCTTATTCCACAACAGGGTTTTTCTCTTGAAGAGAAGTTTCAGTGAAACTGCCTGGATTTCTAACTTTAAAAAAGGCTTAATTTATTAGTTTGAATTATATTCTTTCATGTCCTGCATTGTATTTGTTTGACAGAAGAAGCATTTCACACTGGAAAGAGTTTTTTATTTATGCAGCAATGAAATTTGGACAAAGAAGATTAAGGACACTTAAATAGTGCATCTGTCTGCATAAATCACTGCTGATCAGGAACTTTAAAATTATCTCTTGAAAACAATTTCTTTTACTTTGATGCTCTTAGCAGCAAAAGGATTTTTTGCCTTGCAAGTATGAATCTGCAGTACTGTCACATTGCTCTTGAGACGATTTTTATAAGGCAACTTGAAAATACAATTGAAATATGCAAATTTAATTCATTTGGTGTACTCTGTGCCCTCTTAAACAGGAACCTGATTGTGCATCTAGTACAATCAGTGGAATCTTAATGATTTGGTGGTTAAGAAAACTGGATCTATTTTATACTGAATTCTTTCAGTTAATTTCAATCCAAGCTGTTAAAGAATGTTTAGGAAGACCATATGTGTAAAGATTTTAACAGGGTAGAATGGTATTTAGCTGTAAAATAAGTAAAAGGCTTGGTGTTAAAGACATTTCCAATAAAAGAAACAGTGTTTACTAAAACATACACCACAAAATGCAGGGTGCAAGTGTCATTTGTTCATTCCAAAGTTCAAATATTATATTAAGTGTTCACAGAAAAAAAAATCAGATTTTTTTCTTATTCAACCAATACTAAAAATCAGTAGATCAGTGATGCCATAATTCAGTATCCTTTTAATGATTGGACTTTTGCTTATATTTTCCAAGACAAGCACTGCGAAGTGTCCATTAATGTTGCAACTGCAAAAACATTACCTAGAGTAAGATGCCTTGCAATGTAAGGGCCAGCTTAAAAACGGTGTCCAAGGGGTCCCAGAATGAATGTAACCTCTAACTGAGATGCCACAGTCAACAGCCATGGCTTTCTTCTCATCTGTGCTGGTAACAGAGCACGGCTGCTCTGTTTCCAAGGATTCCAAACGATGTGAGCAGGCTATTTCAGGATTGTCAGGCAAAAGGGAGCAACTTCACTCACCTCTGAAAAACAACTTCAAACCTGATTTTCAAACCAAGTAAATCACTTAAATGGCAAGCTTAATCCAGGCCTAAGAAAAATTGGCTGAAACTGTTTTATTTTCATACAGTTCATTCTGTGGAACAATGCGACTCTTCAGACTCAACTACTCAGAAAATATGGGCTGAACAAAGTAAGTAATAGCTGCTCTTTCTTTCTTATCTTATTCTCCAGGTGCCTCTATTTTCAAGACAGCTGTTTCATTTGTCCCTCCAGTTTCCAGCTGTTTTCACTTGTGGTTTCATAGCTGCCAGCATATTGTGCTAATGCATATATACAATAAGGATGTATTTTCTGGAGGGTGGGGGAATAAAATCTTCAGCAATTAGCACTCCTTAAATGAATGAAAATATTTATATCACTATTACATTTTCAATAACAGGAACTGAAAAATTCCCATATAATTTCATACTGCACATAGAAAAAGTCTGTTATATTTTCTGCCAAATAGATATATTACTTCCTCATATTAAGCACTAGGACCTTTGCCATTCAGTCTTGTTTCTGTTGAGGTTTGTTGGGTATTTTTCATGCCTCAATTCAAAACTATGAAAACAATACCCAAATTGATTAATTATATTTTTTTAAAATACGGTCAATATAATTGTATTTATATACACATAGATAACAGATTTTGCTGTTTTCCTTTCTCATAACTTATTTTTTAATAACAGCCAAGAATTGTACAATTTTAGTCAGATTAGTCATGGGTTTTAGTGGCAAAATACAGATTTTTTTTTCTAGCTGCAAGAAAAACATTCACAAAAGTAATCTGTTATATGAAATGCAAAATAAATCACCCAAGTCTGACAAGACAATCAGACTGCATCCTGAATTACTCTATCTGAATTTGAATTACAGTATGGCCGGCCCATTCAGGTCATTAATCCCAAAGATGCTGATTTTTTAATAGTGCCACAAAACACTGCACACATACAAAAGAGCACATCAATTGAAATTCAGTTACAGAACTCTACTAATATTAATAACACTGCCTTTCACGTCCTTATTTAATCTCACACAATGGTAGAAACCAAACAAGAACCCCAAATCCAGAGCTGATAGGGTTAATCTGAAATTGAAGGTGAGCATCCCTTGAACTAATTAAATGGAGGGGAAAGGAGAGAGGGAAATATCCCAGTGATCAGGTTCTATCATCCCACATCCTCTCTCAAAGGAAAAGAGAACCTATCTTGGAACCGCGCAGCATTTTTTAACCTCATTGCAGATTTAAAGACTGCCCTGTGCAATAACAACTACCTAAATTCCTAAGAATTCCTAGAAGAAACTCCTCTCTCAAAAAACTCCACAAATCCCACAAACCTTTGACTTAAGGAAAAATTTGGAATTCATTATATGAAAAGAATGGAGGCACTAGAAGGCAGCACCAGACTCTTGGAAGAAGAGACAAACATTTCCTGAGAAAGTCCATGAGACCAGTGGCAGGCTTCCTCTGGTGCTGGGAAAAGGAAACATGAGCTACCTACACACTCTCTCAATATATTCACCTTTTCATGTACTGAGTAACACAAAGCTACAATTAAAATTTTGAATGATTTCGCAAGATTGGCTGGTTTTTTTGTGCCAGACAGAAAACAGAGTGCCCTTCTTCATCACCTTTGTACAACAGCAAGCTGAAAACCTTGACTCTGGAAAGCAAAGAGTTAAATGTTTCCTTTGAAACCCTTCTTGGAGGAGGTTAAATTCATTTAGAAAATGTCCTCCAGAAAAACATATGCCAGAATGTAACAACCTTCTCTCTTCTTTAATACTGTTTATAATTGTCTATACTTCATAGCCATGATTTTAGAATATTACATTTCTAATACAGAACAAAATATGAAAGAAACTACGTTTGCAGAAACTCCACTTTGTCAGTCTTCGCAGTGGTCTTAATTAATGAACAAAATGATACCCCTGAGACTCAATCAACATCCAATTAATTTAAAGCATAAATATTTACTGCAGTAAAAGCTTTCATTGTCTCAAGACAGAAAATCAGCACCATTAAACAGATTTTAGTTTGTAGCTTGTCCTCATCATAATATTTCCTAAGGAATACAAGAAATAAGAGGTCATTTCTGTGCAAATTCAAACCAAAAAGATATTTTCCTAAGGAAACTGATTCATTCTATTAAAAGTCTTTACTACTTGACATAACATAAATATTATGCTTATTGTATTTTCTGATTTTATTTGCATAGCTATCATACTGCTACTTTGTGCATATAAACAATTAGATATATACATATATACACAGAAAATATCATGTTACCAAACAGAAGTGTCACCTGATGAGGACCTCTTTAAATGTATGATTGTGTACAGCCCATCTTAGATTCTCTACATTTTGCAAAGCTGAATCATTTGGGGCATCCACTGTCAGGATATATCGCCTGAATTTTGATTTCATACAAACAGCATAGTCTGCCATCCGTGCTGAAGTCCTAGGATTTATGAAGCATGAAAAAAGCCTGCTGTCCTAGGCCCTAACTTTTCTGCTGCTATAGAAAAACCACAAGAATTCTGAAAGGGCAACAATGCTTAAAATTGTATGACCTGGATGAAGATGCAGAAGAAGCAAAGAGACTGTATTGTTTCAGCACAACTGGTTCCTCCAATTTAAATATAAAAGCTCTATGTGAATTTAATATCAACATCTCATAAGGCATTCTCACATTGTCCAATGAACAATCCCTGACTTGTTTTGGTCACTAGCATAGCTGTGCAGCTAGGAAGGGGAAAGTCTGTTTCTTTGATCTGTTGAGGAAATTCATTCTGGAAAGTCTTGGTTGACTTGTATTCTATTTGGTGGGACATAAAGCTTTGGACTGTGCTGGACTGGCTACAGAGCCAAGGTTCACCTTTGCTGTAAGGAGGAGAAAGTAGTGGAAATAGTGGCCTGTTGTAGCAACCGGCACTGATGGAAGACACCACTGCCAAAGGCTGCTTTGATATTTATGGGCACATACAGCAATACACCAATACCTGCTATAAACTGAAATAAGCAGCATTACTTAATGAACTTACCAGCCTGCGGATCTCCCTCTCACATTCCCGCTTTATTCTATTGATCTCATCCTGGTGGGACTGATAAGCCGTGCGCAGGTCCGCAGCCTTCATTTTATCTGCCTGCATAATGTTGTTCAGAGCTTCTTCGAGCTGCTTTTTGCCAGATTTCAGCTCCAGGATCTCTTGTTGCAGCTTCATTCGTTCCCCGTCGAAGGCCTTGCGAGCCTCCTCCTTTGCCTCACTCAGCAGCGCCGTCTTCACTTTGTCAGCCGCCCCGTCCCGCAGGACATTGACTGTCGACTGCAAACGCTGGATTTCACCATCTTTGATTTTCACCATTCTTGCCACCTCCTGCTCATGCTGCCGGATCAGGAGCTCTCTGACACTCTGAAGTTCCTTCATTTTCTCCTCATGGAGCTTGGCTTTCAGTTCAGAAACATAGGCAGTGTGCTTATGCTGCTCCTGCTCCCTTTCTTGCTTAACCTCTTGGATTTTTTCTCTCAGTTTACCCACCTGGAACAAAAAATAAAATACTGATTAACAAGCACCACTCCGCTTTTTAAAGTCACCAAGGAAGCTGCTTCTAACCTGTTCTTAAAAACCTATCCTTAATATTCAAAAGCAAAGACTGCACACCTCTCTCCAGTAATCAAGTAGAGAAGCAGGGCTGGAAAAAGGAATCTGCTATAGGGATGTGCAACTGGCAAACAGTTGTCACAGATTTAGGGAATAAAATAAAACTGAGCAACATACAATCTAGTTATTTCCTTACTTCCTGTACCAACCACACCAGGCTATTCTCATCCATAACCCCTCTACTGCACTCTACAAGCAGATGGAAAATTAATCAAACAGGGAAAAGACTTTGAGTTTATGCTGGAAATACTTTCTTTTTTGATTTCTTAATTTCTTAGCTATTTTCATGGGAAAGTCCTTATTAGATAAGCCAAAAGAATTGGCCTTTTGAAAAATCAAGTCTACCCAATGGACCTCAGATCTCACCCCGAAACTGAGACTCTTCATGTCCCCAGACGTTTCAGAAAATATAGGCCAGTGAGTCTAAGGGTTGGGGAGGGAGTAGTGGAAAAATGTTATAGACTATTATAGCAAAATCCATTGTGATGAAACCTCATTATAAAATGATGCTCAGCAGGCTGCATGAAGAGCAATGCTTTTTCCATGTGGGATTAGATGTTAATTTAGAATAAAGGTGGAAAAAAGAGAAAGGCTCACTTGTCTAATGCAGTATACCAGAAAGGCTATGATATATTTCATCATTCAAAGTTTCAGTAACATCTTTCTACTATCCCCATTACAGAGACTGCCAAAGCCTCTATCAGAGGCAGAGGTTTCAAATCTTGAGTGACAATAAAAGCATACATAGCAAATAGTGCTTCATGGTAAAAGAAGACTACAAAGCAGCAAAATGTTAGTCACTGTCACATCTGCTTCTATCGATGCTACACAAAGCTGTGATCTGTAGTCATGTGATGCATTTAATTTACACTAAATGAAACCAGAATTGCAACTTGGTCAGATAGTGTCCACTCAGGATCAACCCACCACAACTTGACCTGAAGTCTTCAGACAGCTGGGATAGCAGACTTTTCCTGTGCAGAAGATGTTACAATCCTCTTATTTTGAACAGCAACTTTGAGAATTAACCAACTCAAACCTACCCTTGATTTAAAGAAAGGAAGAGACTGGAGCACGAAAGGAGGTAAAGTATCTACATTTTTACAAAATTAACCTAGATGCACTGTTGACTAAACACCACCTGTGAGAGCACTATAATTAGAGCTGTTAACAAGGTAATAGTTCTGAATCAGTGTCACACACAGAT
The DNA here is from genome assembly GCA_013398615.1 of Brachypodius melanocephalos. NCBI lineage: Eukaryota > Metazoa > Chordata > Aves > Passeriformes > Pycnonotidae > Brachypodius > Brachypodius melanocephalos. Next base: position 9,904,819 of record VZSR01003371.1, on the reverse strand, counting down.
TTTATAGATACTGTCTTTCTGTTCCATGGTGATTCTGAGAATGTATCTTTATTAAGAGAGACAGAGGTTGGGTTTTTTCCCCAAATGGTAAATCTGGCTATTGGAAATTATCTCCAGGATATATCCATGTGTTATTTCTTTCAGTGGGATGACATTTAGTTCCAAGCCTACAGTGGACAGCACTGATTTTCAGTGCTTGCATTAGGGTACCCAATTCCATAGGAGAGTCCACAGCAGGGAGGTTGGAACAGATGATCTTTAAAGGTCCCTTCCAAGCCAAACCATTCCATGATGCTGTAATGAAGCCAAGTCCCCTACTCACCTATCTACTATCAGAAGTAAACAGACTAGTTTATAGACAAATTCGCAAATGAAACAACACTCATTATTTACGTATTGACTTACTGACGAACCAAGAAAATTAAATGAAAGTCAGCAATGAAACCTACTAATGACAACACAGGGAAACAAATTGCATGACGGCACACACAAACAGATAATAAACATACCTCCAGAACTGCAGTAATTTTAAATTAATCATACTGTACATGAAGCATACGACTGAAAGGCAGCTTTCAACACAACACACTCATGAATTTAACTTCCTAAAAGAACTTTTAATAAATGAGAAATCGATTTTGACATTTTGGAGGAGTGCTGAGTCACACAAATTAGCATGCTTGCTCAATTTTTTTGTAACTGAGTAGAGTACTATCATATATCACTACTAATTTTACCTAAAAGCTTCAGTAAGATGGATTTAAACAAGTAGAATTAGAACGCTTCAAAAAACCCCGGGTTTTTACACAGCATCTTAAATGCTTATTACGCATGATCCAGAAAAAAAAAATGTATCCCAATTCTCAAGGTCTTTAAAAAGTCGTTTCTTATTACTGCTTTTTGTCAGAGAAGATGGAAGGTTAGATCTGTGTGTTAGATCTTCTCTGAAACCCATAATCTGTCCTTCCCACAGCCCTCAGTCCCTCTCTCCTGCACACTGTGCAGTTCTGTACTCGTCTGGCTTCCAGAGCAACTGACTGAATGAAAATAGTAGTATGGCATTTTCCCATATGCCTGAGTCTCAATTTCCAAATGAACCTAAATTTTAAAGCATTTTCTCTCCTTTAATTTCCGGCACTCTTGTATTTTTTTAATATGAAGAAAGCTATTCTATCCAAGAAATTAAGCCAATAGGGAAACAAAGTCAGGCATGATATCAGGACACCAATAAACCAGTTATTGTCTACCTTTCTAAATTAAAACTTTAATAGTTAGCTTCTTCAAAAAAAAAAATGCTAAGCATCATTGCTTCTTTCCTTTTGTATGTCTAAAATGTTTCTGAAAGCAGGTTTTTCTTTAAAACTATATAATTATATTTTCCTTGGATATTTGCATCTGATGTTGTTTTCTATGACAAGTTGTTTTGCACACTTGGGACAGAAAAACAATAGTTCAACTTTATGAACAGAGTCAATGGAATAATTTTAAAACTATGCAGTTCTAAAAGGTAATAACCTATTAAATCATGTGTTTCCATGTGCTACCAAACCATTGCCCCAATAAAAATGCTATGATAAGAACTGCTCAGGACTACCTCATTTTTTTCTCTTGGATTTAACTGCGGGGTTTTTAATTTGTGGCACAATAGTCCATCACAGGAGGGATACTCTCTACACTGCTTTTTGCCAGGAACTGCAAACTTGAATGTAAAAGAAGAGAAGGTAGTCAGGAATAGTCAGCATGGATTCTCCAAGGGGGAATCATGCTTGACCAGTCTGATAGTCTTCTACAATGGCATGGCTGGATGAGTCAGTGAAGGGGGAGCAGAGATTGTTGTCTATCTTGACTTCAGCAAGGCTTTTGACACTGTCTTCCATAACATCCTTGTAAGAAAGCTCTGGCAATGGGGCTTAGAGGAATGGACAGTGGATCAAGGTAGATCAAGAAGTGGCTGAATGGCAGAGCCCAGAGCATCATGATCAGCAGAGTAGAATCCAGATGGAGGCTGGGGAGCACTGGGAATCAGTTCTGGGTCCAGTCTTATTCAACTTTTTAATCAATGGCCTTGGCTCTGGTGAGGTGCACCTGGTGAGGCGCATCTAGAGTACTATGTTCAGTTCTGGGCTCCAAAGTTCAAGAAAAACAAGGAGAGGGTTCAGTGGGGGGCCCATAAAGATGAGAAAGGGTCTGGAGCAATCTCTCTTACAAGGAGAGACTGTGGGAGCTGGGCCTGTTCAGTCTAGAGATGAGAAGACTGAGATGAGACCTTGCCAATACATATAAATATGTTGAAGATTTTCAAGAGGACGGTGCCAGGCTGTTTCTGGTGCCCAATAACAGAGTAAGGAGCAATGGCCATAAATTAAAACACATGAAGTTTCACTAAGCCACTCTATAACTCCTCTTCCCAGTGGTGAGGTATGCAGTGGCAACTGAGATGAAACACCTCATTTATCCCAACTCCTAGATGTTGTGACCTCAAGCCTATAAATGTACAGTCACAAGTAGAATATGGATATTTAAAAGCAATAACTGAACTTGGTGAAGATGGAGTGACAGCCAACATTATAACACCTTGCAATCAAGAACAAAGTATTACTCGAAATATTGAAAGATTACCTTCTAGCTTTTCCTAACTATTTCAGTGGGAAAAGGTACTTTGGAATACTTGTCCCTAAATATTCATGGATCCCAGCACAAGCATTAATAAAACAACTGAGCTGACTGCCAAGACCATGATCAGTCACTGTAGCTCCTTGTGCTCACAGCACTGGACTTGAAGGTTCAGTCAGAGTGAACCCTGTCCCCATTCACGCTAAAGTAAGTATAATTTTTGCACTTTGGTCAGCTCCTTTTGTTGATGTCTTCCCAACATTTGGATGTCTTCCAACAAAGCTTTTTGACTAGCACAGCAAGAGTAGGTGAGCCCCTGTTTAGTTCATGCATTTCCTTCTCCAGGCTCTCCATAGATGGCAGCAAACCTACAGTCCAGGAGGACATCCTGTATCCAACAGGGCCCCAAAGCTATCACGCAGGTGTTCCCAAAACAAGGCAGAGTACATGGGAACTAAGGCAGGGCCACAACTTTTGCTTCATCCCTTAGGCAGCAAAAACGAACCAGCTACTCATGTGTCCAATGGCCAAAACACCACCAGCAAGATCAACAATGATGCACATCCGAAATCATGCAAACACATCAATTTTGGATCAGGTATTGCATAAGCATGCAGTAAACAACTTTACAGAAGAAATTTCTTTACATGGATCAACAACCAAAGAAACAAGATGCACTAGGAAAATATATACAAAGTTTTGACTGTCTCTTGAGTAAAATTTTATTTCATAGAAAGTAGTATTTTTCAGGCAAAAGTATGTTAAAGCTAATTTCAATTTGTGATGTCTCTCATCAGTTAGAAGGTTCCCTCTCAGATAAATCATTAATATAGGCATATACGGGAGGGGAAAAATAGTTTAGGAAAATTAAATTGAATAAATTGGCCCCGTAAGAGTTTGTTACCTTTCCTAATACAGTTTATATCCCACGGGTCACAGAGCTGTCTGTTTAGCAGCTTCAATGCTTCTTTCCTACCTCTACACCAGTAAATACATCTAATTTATTTAGAATTCTCTAGGTACAGTGTTTTTTACTTTTTTGATACCAAGAAATAATTTCTCTTGGTTTTGTTACTATTTTTGAACTACAGTCTAAACGGGAAAAAATCACTGTGGCTTTGATTTACTCATCTTGTCAGTCAGTGCATCCTGTAACTGCTGCACAGACCAAGAGTAGGCTGGGAAATAAACCACATGCTAAATTCCAGTTAAATGATTCAGAGCAAGCACCACAGCAAAGATGATGGAAAGAGGTTGAAGATCTCTTCCCCCAGCTGTATCCTCACAAAAAGGCACTCCAACACAGAATTTACTTCAGACTGCAATGTACACTTAGTAGGATTTTAGAGCACTCTGGCTGTAACTTCCTCTTTCCTCTTTCACAGATTTCATATGCGAGTTCACCCATTTCTCTGCACCCATAAGTGCACAATAAGCAGATCTGTCTCCAGTAACAACCTCAATACACTAGAAAATATTAAATTTTTAACCTGAAGGAAGGTGAACAAGTAACCAAGCTGAAGCAAATCTTCCTAGACTGAACATAGTATAAGACTAGATATTGAAAATGTTCCTGCAGCTGTCATGGCCTTGTACTTACACCTCATTCTTAGTTGAATCAAGAGTTAAACTTGATGCTCTTACAGGTAGAGACTGGAAGTGTATCAGGGCTAAACTCTTTCTAGTGTTCATGTATTTTTTTTTAATCAGAGTTATTTAAGGACCCCAAATTAAGTCATTCTTCTGTTCAAGGTATAAGATAACTTCATAATTATGTGCTGTTTTAAATGCAATTTAAAAAGTCATAATAAAATTCACATCTATATTTCTACATATAAAGTTATACACAACAAAATAGGAAATAAGATAAGTAAAAAGAAAAACTTACTAGTGTAAATGTAATATACCATCAACTTTAAGTCTTCAAACTTCTGTGACACTAAAAACACTGAGACACTAAAAATGATAGTGAAATAATGCAATTTATTGACCTGTAAATTTACCCCCTGAAAAGGGTATTAGCCACTACTAAATTTCATGGTGTGCTGTTTTAAAAAGCTCAAGTAGTTTGTGCCACTTGTTTTAAAATTTGTTGTGATTATATCATCCAACAGCAAGAGAAGTTGGATGAGGAAGCCAATAGCAAATCCCTGACTTATCTGTTCATTTATCAATACCCCTGGACTTGTAAGAGATTTGACTTTTTGCTTCAGTCTGTGAAGAAGAAAAATTTCCAAGGCAACACAAGTCTAGTTGGCTGATATTTTCTAAACCTATTGCATCAATCAAACAAATTAAGGCTTTGTGGTTTCTTTTTTTCCTCTGTGAGAAAAAAGTTCTGAAGATTACATTTCTGATGGTTTTTGGGTTTACTTTGTAAATTAAAATGTAAAAAATAAGACCTTTCAAAGCTGAGCATTACACAAGGATGTTAATGAAACCAGAATGTACAGAAATGTTGTTATTCAGGGGTTCCTCATTTACACTGATGAAAAGAAAAAAGGCTAGAACAAAAATAATTTATATAAAGAGTACACATTCTCAGTATATACTTTTTCTACTTGGTAAGGCTTTGAGACTCTGCAACTACAGTATCCCCAGTCAAATACAGATAAATCCACCTGTACATGGATTAATCTCCAGAACTGCCTTGTGCAAAGTCAAATGAACAGATTTTAATAAATAACAGAATAGAAATAACCTCACTGGTTTGTCCATGTTTTAAACAACCTACAGAAATATATGAAAGTAACCGCTAATCTTCATAAATATGAATGTATTTGATGAATTAATAGTTCCTCCTATGTGTCCTCTTGATTAGCCAAAGACCTGTTGACCATATGCTAGATAGACAAAAATTGATGGATTTGTTTCATTAGCAATCAGACGCATCATTGAATAGCTCAGAACAATGTCAGGCATAACCTCAGCAAATCAAATCAGGACTCCTACACAGATAGTTTCCAGCTAATTGATATTCTTCATAGGCATTTAAAGTGACATGCTTTGAATGAGGTGCTAATGTTTGATTTTGAAGATGGTTCTTTATACAACATACAATTTTCAGGAAGATCAAATACAAAACTCCCTTGCCAGTAAGCTAATGCCATTTGTATTGCTGTGATTGCAAATTTCAGTGACTGGATGTTTGGGGATATTTAGTCTCTTTTGCACACTTTTTAAAGGAATTGGCACTAATTTTACTTTATCAGTTGTTCTTCTGATTTCATTTCGCTGTCATGTTTTTCTTTTACAACTAACACATTTTAGTATCAAACTCTGCTGGTTCCTTACAGTGCTACAGTTAACAGAATGATCACGAAACAGACAACAAATACCTTGGTTTTTTCTTGCTGAAATTCTATCTGGATGTTGGTTAGTTTAGCTCGTAGCTCCTCATTAGCAGCTTGCAGGGCTTCAGTCTCCATGTCGGACTTCTCTCCCTTGGCACGACTTTTCTTTGACATAATTGTTTTTGAAGTTTAAAATAAAATGTTTGCTCCACACTGAGCTACCAGCTAGTGCCTTCTGCTGTTAGCATTTAGGAGTCATGCAATGGTCAGCAAAACCTTTCATACAAATCTCTGCCATCATGGGAGCAGTCTCTCATGGCCTGGAAGAAGCAAAGTGGTGGGAACAGAATTAGGCTACAGCATTGGGCAGAATCAAACATCAGACTTAACATCCATTTTTAAAGCCCACTGAACTTCCTTGAATTATACTATACTGCGTAGTGTACCAGAAATTGAAAGAAACAGGTAAGAAGTTACATAATATTTCACCATCTCTAAACTCTATCCACTGTGTTCTGATGTTCACAGAAATAAAAGTATTTACAGTTATGATGAATATAGCATATAAACAGAAATTATATCTTATTCAAGACCTGACTAGAACCATGCTCAGAATCCCCAAGAGGCATAAAGAAAGCCATAAATTAATGGAGGTAGTGTTTCAGTGGGAATAGCTTATTTTCTGCAGTAAGAAGAAAGTATTTTTCTCCCTAATGTATCAGTTATAATGCATAAATATATTATTCATAATTATCATCGAGTTTCACATCATCAGCAGCTATTAAAAAAGTATTACAAAACTGAAAAAACACTTAAAAATGTTTCTTAAAATATCATATATATAACCTGCTTATGTTCAGGGCTGATATTGTTTGAAAAGCTACAATGGAAACAAGAAGGTATTTAAATTCATTTTCATTTCCCAGTATGCTCTAAGCTTATAAAGTATTCAATTATTTAAATCAGCTTTATGTAATATTCAAGGAGAATATCAATAGCAGACAAAGAATCCTAATTACGATAATTAGGAAATCCCATGATTAGTTTCCTTCATGAGCAGTTAGTATAGAAGTTTAATCTGTGATTTTTTTTCCTGTCTGCTCTCCTCTAAGAATAAACTGGTGCTTCATAAGACCAAACTGTGGAACAAGTGCTATAAATGCTGAACTAGTTTCCAAACCCATGTTCTCCATGCATTTTTAAATATTCGCATAATTTCATCATTAAATTTTCGACAAAGCAGAAAGGCTCCTACTTTAAAACTAAACAACATTACTGGAGGATTGTATTTCCAAGAAAATTGTTATCAAACTGCCATCAAACAATAAGTTGCTCTTTCCAACCTACTACTAACTGGGAGTTATTTCAGAAATTGTATTAGAAAAAAAATCCCATGCATCCCTTAGAACATACTCTGTTAAGGGTTAGTAACTAATACCTCAGGTGTGTAGAGACAAACGAAACACCTCTGTTTTATGCTCCTCTTCAAGCACTGGTAAACAGGTGGTGAGTTACGTATTTTGCTAAGAACGACAAATCAAATCAGATGGAAAGTGAACAGAACTCAGGACACAAAGTCTCAGTCTATTTGATGATATTCCCTTTGAGCTCTTTCATTTGTAAAAAGCAATTGAAAAAATCATGAACTTTACTGTTGCCCTTGGTTTCCCATGTATTTACTTTGCCTTCATGTTTTCA